>JAABKJ010075445.1:205600465-205831960 GCA_011634705.1 Andricus grossulariae | reverse complement strand
TACTTAGTTGAAGCTGGAACAGTTAAAATTTTTTTTTTGTGGTTTAAAATTAAATTTTTTGTTGAACATTATTTTTTTCAAATTATTTTTTCAACTGTACATATGAAATTGTTATTACATGTTGGCTTGAAAATTTATCTACTCTAGTTCAAAATTCAAATATTCGGTTGAAAATTCATTTAAAATAGTCCTATTTTTTGGTAAAAAATTAATCTTTGTTGAAAATTTATCTTTTTGATTAAAAATTCATTTCTTTGATTGAAAATTGAACTATTTTCTTAAAAATTCGTCTTTTTTGTTTAAAACTGATTTTTCTCATTAAAAATTGATCTTTTTCAGTTGGAAATGCTTCTGTTGAAAATTTGTCTTTATTAGTAGAAAATTAATCTTTTGCGTTGAAAATTCATTTCTTTAGGTGAAAATTGAACTATTTTGTTGAAAATTCGTTGTTTTAGTTGAAAATTAATTTTTCAACTTTTAGTTGAGAATTAATTTTTTTAAATTGAAAATTCAACTTTTGTTGAAAATTCCATTTTTCTTGGTTAAAAATTAATTGGTTTAACTGAGAATGTTATTGTTGCATTTTTGGTTCAAAATTTATCTTTTTAGATGAAAACGCACCTATTTGGTTGAAAATTCAACTATTTTGTTAAAAAGTAAACTTTTTTGGTCAAAAATGCGTATTTTTTTAATAGAAAATTCAACTATTTGTTTAAAAATGCATGTTAAAAATTGATGTATTTTGTTTAAAATTCGTCTTTTCTCGTAGAAAATTAATCTTCTTGGTTGAAAATTCAACTACTTGGTGACAAAAAGATTAATCTACTTTAAAAGAAATTCAACAAGTTTGTTAAAAAGTCATTTATTTCGTGGAAAAATAAACTTTTTTGTTAAAAATTCATCTTGGTCGGGAAGATTCAATAATTTGTTTGAAAAGTCATCCTTTTTGATTGAAGATTCAACTATTTCGTAGAAAAATGAATTGTTGCCTAAACTTCGTATTTTGGTGTTAGAAAGTCCAACTAAAATCTTTTTTGGATGAAAATTCAAATTTGGTTGTTGAAAATTTGTCTTTTTAATTTAAAAGTTTATCTTTTTAATAGAAATTTCATCTTTTTTTGATAAAAACGCAACTGTTTATTTGAAAATTCAACAATTTGTTTGAAATTCATCCTTTTTGGTTAAAAATTCAACTGTTTTGTTGGAAATTTAACTATTTCGTAGAAAATTTACTTTCTCATTGAAATTCATACTTTAGTGTTGAAAAGTCAACTGAAATCTTTTTCGAATTAAAATTCAAATTTTTGTTTGAAAACTTGTCTTTTTGATTTGAAAGTTCATCTTTTTTAGTGGATTTTTTTTTTTTATGATAAACATGCAATTGTTTGGTTGAAAATTCAATAATTTGTTTGAAAAGTCATCCTTTTAGTAAAACCGGTTAGGGACGAGATTAAGATTCTGGAAAATGAAAAATTAGTCAGGGAAAAATTAGAAAATTTTTAAAATAAAGTTTTGCGGTAACGCTGATATAATATTCTTCTTAGTAATTTATTTGCCTTGTATTTATCTTTCCATTTATTTTTTCTGCAGCTGTTTCCTTCTGAAGAATATCTTTTTAGTTATTCAATTTATTATTTGTTCGAAAATGCATTAATTTTGTTAAAATGCATCCTTTTTGCTTGAAAATTCAACTGTTTTGTTCAAAATTCCCTTTTTTGGTTAAAAATTTAACTATTTTCGTAGAAAATTTACTTGTTGATTACAATTCATATTTTGGTGTTGGAAAGTCAAACTAAAATCTTTTTTGGATGAAAATTCCAATTTTTGTTTGAACATTTGTCTTTTTGATTAAAGATTTTCTTTTTGAGAAAAATGGAACTGTTTGGTTGAAAATTCAATAATTTGGTTGAAAGTCATGCTTTTTAGTTAAAAAGTCAACTGTTTTGTTGAAAATTCAACTATTTCATAGAAAATTTACTTGTTCATTAAAATTCATATTTTAGTGTTGAAAAGTCAACTGAAATCTTTTTTTAATTAAAATTAAAATTTTTGTTTGAAAACTTGTCTTTTTGATTTAAAAGTAATTAATGCAGTTCAAGGAATTCATGGAATTCGCGGAATTGATGGGATTGAAGAAATTCATGATATTTGTGGAATTCACGGAATTAATGGATTTCAAGGAATTAATGGAATTCACGAAATTCATGGAATTTGTGGTATTCACGGAATTCACTGTATGAATAGAATTTACGGAATTCATGGAATTCGTGAAATTCAATGAAATCTCAGAATTCACTGTGTTGCGAAATTTGAGGAGTTTAAGGAATTTACGAAATTTATGGAATTCACGGAGTTCATGCAATTCACGACATTCAAGGAATTCATGGAATTCTAGAAATTCGTAGAATTCATGGAATTTAAGGTATTGACGAAATTTATGGAATTGACGGAATTCAGGGAATTCACATAATTCATGGAATTCACATAATTCATGGGATTCACATAATTCATGGGATTCGCGAAATTCACTGAATTTACGAAACTCACGGAGTTCGTGGAATTGAAGGAATTCACTGAAATCACGGAATTCACTGTACTTACAGAATTTACGGAATTCAAGGAATACATGGAGTTTATAAAATTCATGCAAATCACGGAATTCACGGAATTCACGTAATTCAGGTAATTCAGTGAATTCATGGAATTCAAGAAATTATTGCAATTCAAGAAATTCACGGAATTCATGGAATTAAAGAAATTCACGTGGTTCAAGGAATTCATGGGATTTAAGAAATGCATGAAATTCAAGGAATTCATGGAAAACAAGGAATTCATGAAATTTAAGGAATGAATGCAATTCAAGAAATTCACGGAGTTCACGGAATTACAGAAATTCATGTGATTTAAGGAATTCATGGGATTTAGGGAATAGGCGGAAAACAAGGAATTCATGGAATTTATGGAATGTAAGGAATGTCCGGAATTCAAGGAATTCATGGAGTTCCAGGAGTTCGAAAAGGTCATGGCATTCAAGGACATTCATAAATTTTCTTTTTATAAAGTTATAGATATGTTTACCGACTCTTGAGAAAGACCCGGATTGGTGTACGAAATGCTTAGGCTTTTTTTTAAATAATGTGTTTTTACATGTTATTTATGGTCTTTTATTTTGACTTCATCATTGACCGAAGGACCAAATATGTTTGCTGAAATACCTATACAATATTTTATACTGACTTTACATATTTGCATTTGTTTTTAATAACGGTAAATTGTTACTTACTTAAAAAATCAACACTAACGTTAACGCGTAACAAATTATGGGTTACTGCAATGCAAAGTTACGTAAGTTACTGCCCTTTACCTTACGACATTCTTTAATGAAATTTATACTGAATTATATTTTTATGCTAAAAAATCAGGAGACATGTTTTCATTATAGAACAAACAAATTATTTACTCAAAAATGCTCATAGTGTGGAAACGTTATTTTGGACTAAAATGAAACAACCTAAAATATTTTAAAATCAGAGAATATCTCCTCCCTGCCATAAGAATTGATATTTCTAACATTCAAGAACTTAATATTTTAAATAAAGAAAGATGTAATTCAATTTTAACAAAAAAAAACTTAAACATCTGAAAGCGTTCTGGAAGAAATGATTCTTGCTCTTTTGTGATATATTGCATCGTTCATGAGAGAAATCAGAAAATTATATTTTTAGGAAAAAAAAATCTACAGCCTTACAAAATGGTTTAGCCTACATAAAGTTGATATTCAAAAAATATTGCAAAAAATAATAAGATTGATTTTCCAGAAGAGTTTCTATTCAAAACATCAGCTTTATGAGTTTGAATTTTTCAATTTTGATAATAATAAAATTGTTTGCAAAATAGCTACATTATCAACCAGAGATCAATTTTGAGCTAGAATGATGAAACTTCGGCCAGAAAATTAATGTTTTAAAAAGAAGTTCAATTTTTACATAAATAGTCGACTTTTTAACCGCACGGAAATTAACTATCAACAAAAAGTGTAATTGATTGATAGTTCAACTCACGAAGATTCTCATTTTAAATAAAAAAAAGTAAAATTTATCCAAAAGACATGAATTTTTGACAAAATATTTGAATTCTCAAACAGACCAGAATAAATTTCAACCGAAAACTTGTACTTCTAATAAAAAAATAATTAAATTCCGATCAAAATGGACAAATTTTCAAACCAGAAAGACAAATTTTAAAAAATAGTTGAATTTTCAACAACAAAATATTTTTTATGTGAAAAAGAAAAAAAAAATTCAACGAAACTATGATTTGAGGGGAAAAATACTTTTTTATATGTTACGCCCAGGATTTCTCGAATTTTCACAGCGCTTTTTCTTCAAATTTCTCAGTAATTATTAACCCAGAATGAATTAGTTTATCTTTCAACCAATTCGTTGAAATTACCACTAGAAAATACGAATTTTCAACATAACAGTTGAATTTTCGATCAAAAAATGACTTTTAACAGAAATATTGAATTTCCTAAAAAGTACATTAATTTTTCACGTAATTGTATAACTTTCATCAAAATAAATCAATTTTCGAGGAGATAGTTAAATTTTCAAATAAGAAAGATAAATTTGTAATAAAAACTGAAATAGTTAAATTTTCAGTTAAACAAATTATTTTTCAACGAAAGAAACGAACCTTCAACCAAATATTTCAATTTTTAACTACAAAAAAATTGATTTTTGAGCAAGAAGACTATTTTTCTACCAAAAAGACGAATTTAAAAAAAAAGTTGAATTTTTACCAAAAAAGTTCAGTTTTCAACCAAAAGAAAAATTTTTTAACAATAATCTTAATTTTCTACAAAACAAAAAATAATTAAATAAAGTACATACATTTTCAATTGAGTAAGTCTAATTTGCATCAAAAATAAAATAGTTCAATTTTCAGTTGAAAAAATTAAGTTTTAACCGAGAAATCAATTTAAAAAAAAAAAATTTTTTCAGCCAAAACCATTTTCAAAGGAAATCAAGAAAATAGTTTTTCAACCAATACTATTTTCAACGAAAATCAAGAATCTTCTACCAGAAAAATAATTGTTTAACCAAGTAGTTTAACTTTCAACCAAATAGTTGAATTTTCAACTAAAAAGATGAAGTTTTAACAATACAGTTGAATTTTCGACCAAAAAATTATATTTTCACAAAATTTTTCAATTTCCTAAAAATATATAAATTTTTCATGAAATAGTATATTCAAGCAGGATAATTATTTTTCTACCAAAATAGATCATTTTTTTCAAAATATATGAATTTCCACCAGATAACTGAATTTTCAAATAAAAAAATAATAATTCACAATAAAAAATGGAATAGTTAAATTTTCAGTTAAACAACTTACTTTTCAACGGAAAAAAAAAGAATCCTTCACCAAATAGTTAAATTTTTTACCGAAATATTTCAATTATTACCCAAAAAAAAAGGAATTTTCAAGCAAGAAGATTATTTTCCTACCAAAAAGGCAAATTTTGGAAAAATATTTGAATTTTGAACAAAAAAGTTTAGTTTTCAATGAAAAAATGAATTTATTAAATAAATTAGTTCAATGTTGAAGCATGTGATCAATGTGATCCAGTTTACAGAGAAAAGGTAAAGGTAAAAATTGAATTAATATCGCGATTATGTAATGACTGTTATTATACTTTAACCTGAAACACAAGCTTTCGACTGAAAGTTGGAAGAATTTCGGGTCACTTGATAAAGATGGGCGCGGCTTTCCGATTATCTCACTATAGTACAAAATACGCGAAAAGAGATAGATAATAAGATAAGAAATAAGATAGAATAAGATAGAAAAAGAGATAGAAGAAAAGAGATGGAAAAAAAGGAAATGAGAAAAAGTGATAGTAAAAAAGAATTTGAAAGAAAATGATAGAGAAAAAGACATCGAAAAAATGAGATAGAAAAGAAAGATAGAAAATGTAGAATTAGAAAAACAGATATGGAAGAAAGAGATAAAAAGCGAGAGATAGAAAAAAAGACATAGAAACAAGGAGATAGATGAGAAGAGATAGAAAAAAAGAGATGCAAAATAAAGAGATAAGAAAAAAAGATAGAAAATAAAGAGAAAGAAAAGTATAATAAAAAATAAAGTGATAAAAAAACAGAGATAGAAAAAAGAGAAACAGAAAAAAAAGAGATAGAAAAAATTGATAGAAAAAGAGCGACAGAAAAAAAGAGATAGAAAAAAAGAAATCGAAAAAAAGTGATTAGGAAAAATAAAATTAATAAAGTAATAGATAGAAATAGATAGAAAGCAAAGATTGAAAATAAAGAGATAGAAAAACAGAGATAGAAAAGATATAGAAGAAAGAGATAGAAAAAGAGAGCAATAAAAAAGCGATAGGAATAAAGAAATTGATAGAAGTGATGGAGAAAGAGAGATAGAAAAAAATATATAGAAAAAAAAGAAAAAAAGAATAGAAAAGAAAGATAGAAAAAAAGAGATAGAAAAGATAGAGAAAAAGAGATAGAAAAAAAGAAATTAATAAAAGTGATGGAGAAAGAGAGAAAAAAATTATATGGAAAAGAGAGATAGAAAAAGGGATAGAAAAGAAAGATAGGGAAAGGAGATAAAAAAAGAGGTAGAGAAAAGAGATGAAAAAAAGAGATGGAAAAAGAGATGAAAAAAAGGTATTGAAAAAAAGTGATAGAGGAAAGAAGACAGAAAAATGAGATAAAATAGAATGACAGAATTTCACAAATATTCCAAAGAATTCATAAGAATTTCAAAAGATTTAACGAATTTCGAAGATTTCAAAAAGGATAAATTTCACAAGATTTCAAAGATTTTAACCAATTTCACAAGGTTTCCATAAATTTGAGAAGATCTCAAACGAACACAAAAGATTTCACAAATATTTCAAAATATTTCACAAAGATTTCAAGGATTTCAAAGATTTTACCAACATTTTTAAAGATTTCAAATATTTTAATGATTTCGAATGAATATAAAAGATTTCACAAATATTTCGAAGATTCCATAAAAATTTCGAAGATTTCAAGAGAATACAAGAATTTCAAAGATTTCAAAAAAGGTGGAGTACACAAGATTTCTATGATTTCAAAACACTTAAAAGATTTTAAACGAGTTCACTTTTTTTTTTTAGAAAATTTCAAAATATTTCACAAAGATTTCAAATATTTTAATGATTCTAAATGAATACAAAAGATTTCAGAAAGATTTCACAAATTTTGCAATGAATTCATAAGGATTTCAAAAGATTTCATGAGTTTCAAAAAGGATATATTTCACCAGATTTCAAAGATTTTAAATAATTTCAAAAGGTTTCCATAAGTTTGAGAAGATTTCAAACGAACACAAAATATTTCACAAATATTTCACAAATATTTCAAAAAATTTCACAAAAATTTCAAAGATTTCAAGGATTTTAAATATTTTACCAAAATTGTAAAGGATTTCAAAAGATTTCAATTATTTTAATGATTTCAAATGAATAAAAAAGATTCCACAAATATTTCGAAGGTTTCATAAAAATGTCGAAGATTTTAAGAAAATACAAGAATTTCAAAAATTTCAAAAAGGGTGAAGTCCACCAGATTTCAAAAATTTCAAAACATTTTAAAGATTTTAAACGATTTAAATTTTGTTTAGAAGATTTCAAAAGATTTCAATTATTTTAATGATTTCAAATGAATAAAAAAGGTATCACAAATATTTCGAAGGTTTCATAAAAATGTCGAAGATTTGAAGAAAATACAAGAATTTCAAAGATTTCAAAAAGGGTGAAGTCCACCAGATTTCAAAAATTTCAAAAAATTTCAAAGATTTTAAACGATTTAAATTTTGTTTAGAAGATTTCAAAAGATTTCAATTATTTTAATGATTTCAAATGAATAAATTCTCAAAGATAATACATTAGAACATTTTTTATTTTTATTTAAAATTATTTTATTCCGTGTATAAAAGATTGTATGTTAAAAATTTTGTAAGATTAAGATTTTGGTATTCAAATAATGATGGATAAGGGGAAAAAGTTGGTTAGAGTAAGGCCAGGGAATTTTAAAAATTAATTTTGGTGCTACCTTAATATAATATTCTTCTTAGTAATTGATTTGCCCTGTAATTTTATTTCTTTTTTTCTGCTTTTGTCTCTTGATGATTATGATTTCGGTTAATAATTTTGTTATTTTATTGCAAATTCAATAATTGTATTAAAAAATCATACTTTTTGTTTGAAAGATCTACTATAACATTATTCGTTGAGAATTCATCTTTTTTCGTAAAAAGTTCAATTATTTGGTTGAAGGTTAAACCACTTTGTTGAAAAATAATTTTGGTTGAGGATTTATCATTTTAATTGCAAAATTATCTTTTCGATCTTTCATTATCTTTTTTCGAAAATTAGTTTTTTAAATTAAAAATTGAGCTATTTCAGTTGAAGATTCATAATTTTGGTTGAAAACTCATCTCATTCGTTAAAAGTTTGATTACTTTGTTGAAAAATGATTTTATTGTTTAAAGACTTAACTATTTTGTTAAAAATTCGTTTTCGTTTGGTTGAAGATTAATTTCAAGTTTAATTAATTATGGTACAAAATTAGTGTTTCTGGCTGGAAAATTCAACTGTTTTGTCGAATATTTTTCATTTTTGGATAAAAATTTGAATTATTTCGGTAGAAAATTCAACTATTTGGATGAAAATAAAATTTTTTGTTAAAAATTCACATTTTCCGGTTGAAAAATTAAATGGTTTTAAAGGATTCGTCTTTTTGGCTTCAAAATTCGTTGAAAATTGAAAATTCGTCTGTTCGGTTCAGAAATTCATCTCTTTTGGTAGAAATTTGATATCTTTGATTGAAAATGTAACTATTATATTTTTGGCTGCAATTTTTTTTTTTTAATTGAAAATTCAACTAATTAGGTAAAAGTTGAGCCACTTTGTTAAAATTGTATTTATTTTTTTTAGATTTATCTCTTTGGTTGAAAATTCAACTAATTTGTTGAAAAAATTTTTTTTCAACAAAAAACTAATTTTTTACCTGAAAATGTAACTTTTTCATTTTTTCAAATTGCTTGGGGTATATGATCCGATTCTGATTTTTTATACTAGATAGGTTCCAGATTCCCGGATAGCAAAAAAGTTTCACAGAATATTTCTGAAACGTTCCAATGGAAGGCTGGGAAAATTCCGAAAAATGTTCCAAAAATTAATTACGTTAATTAAGTTTATTTTATTTAATGAAACTCTCATAAACATTCTTCGAACCTTTCTTGGAACGTCCTCCGATACGGTTACAAATTTTATTATTTGGTTGGACATTTTCACCGTTTTGTTCAAAATTAGACTATTTTTATAGAAAATTAATCCTTTTGTAGAAAATTAATATTGTTTGATTGAAAATTCAATTTTCTGCAGAGAATTAGTCGTTTTTGCTCAAACATCACTTTGGTAACAAATTCGACTATTTGGTTCAAAATAAACTTTTTTGTCGAAAAAAAATTGAAATATTTGAATTAAGTATTAATATAAATATTTAATATTATATATATGTATATATATTTAATATGAATATTAATATAAATATATAAATATAAATATTAGTTAAGAATTCAAATTTTTGACGTAGTTGAAAATTCGTCTTCTGTAGTAGAAAATAAATCTTCTTAGTTAAAAATGTATCTTATTTATTGAAAATTCATCTCTTCAGTTGAAAATTGAACTAATTTGCTGAAAATTCGTTTTTCTGTTTAATTAAATTTATGGAATGAAAATTTAACTATTCCATTTTTGTTTAAAGATTTATATTTTTTAGTTGAAAATTCCACTGTTTGGTTGGGTTTGAAATTCGATTTGTCTATTTGGTATACAATTAATCTTCTCGGTTGAAAATTAATTTTTTTTGTCAAAAATTCATGTTTTTGGATGAAACTCAAACTACTTGGTTGAAAGTTCAATTGCTTGGTTAAAAATTAATTTTTTTGATTGAAATCCATCTCTTTAGTTAAAATTTCAACTAGTTGGCTGAAAATTGATCTACTTTTTTGGACATTATTTTTTTGATAGAAGATTCATCTCTTCGGTGGAAAATTTAACTATTTTGTTTAAAATTCGTCTTCGTCTGGTTGAAAATTAATTTTTTGAACTAAATATTGCACAAGAAAAATTCGCCTATTTTCGCAGAAAATAAATCCTCTTCGTTGAAAATGTATCTTTTTCTACTGGCTTACCGGAAAAATACCCTAAAAGAATCCAAATCCCTTGAAATCTTTCGAAAACCTTTGAAACTTTACAAAACTCATGAAAATTCTTTGGAACGTCTAAAATACCATGAAATCTTTTAAATACGTTGGAAAAATATACTAAAATCTTAAAAATCCTCTGGAATTCCTTTAAATTATTAAAATGTGTTGAAAATTCCTTGAAATTTTGTAAAATACCTTAAAATCATTCAAATCATTGAAATCCGTTAAAAATTCCCTCAAATTTTTCAAATTTTTAGAAAACCCTAAAATCATTAAAATCATTGAAATTTCTTCAAATTTTTGAAATAAGTTAACACTTCCTTGAAATTTTTTTAAATATCCTAAAATATTTCAAATTCCTTAAAATGTTTAAAAATGTTTAGAAATTCCTTGAAACTTTTTAAAGCTATTAAAAATTCCTTGAAATTAAAAAAAAAATATCCTAAAATCTTAAAAATCCTTTGGAATTTCTTCAAATTACTGAACCGTGTTGAAAATTCCTTGAAATCTTTTAAAATACCCTAATATATTTCGAAACCTTTGAATTTTTTTTAAATCCCTTGAAACTTTTTGAAACTATTGAAAATTCCATGGAATTTTTTAAAATACCCTAAAATTCTTTGAAATCCTTTCAGATTATTTTAATTTATTGAAAATTCCTGAAGTATTTTAAAATCACCTTAAAATCCTTTAAAATTCTTTGAAATTTTTTAAAATACCCTCAAATCTTTAAAATCATTGAAATCTCTTTAAATTATTGAAATCCGTTAAAAATTCCCTCACATTTTTCAAATTTTTAGAAATCCCTTTAAATTATTAAAATCTATCAACAATTCCTTGGGATTTTTTAAAACACCACAAAATATTTCAAATTCTTTGAAATGTTTAGAAATCCCGTGAAACTTTTTAAAGCTATTAAAAATTCCTTTAAATTTAAAATAATATATTCTAAAATCTTAAAAATCCCTTGGAATTTCTTCAAATTGCTGAAACGTGTTGAAAATTCCTCGAAATATTTTTAAATACCCTCAAATATTTCGAAACCTTTGAAATCCCTTGAAACTTTTTAAAGCTATTGAAAATTCCATGGAATTTTTAAAAATACCCTAAAATCCTTTGAAATCCTTTCAGATTATTGAAATTTATGGAAAATTCCCCTTGAATATTTCCAATCCTTCAAGATCTTCATAAATCCTTTTTAAGATACTAAATAGTCCTTAGAATTTTAAAAAATACCACAAATATTGCAATTTTCTTTAAATCCAGGGAAAAATTCATGGAATATTTTAAGATACCTTAAAATATTTTCAAGCACTTTAAGTCGTCAGAAATCCTTTTTAAGGTCTTGAATATTCCATGGAATTTTTAAAAATAGCCCAAATATTGCAAATTATTAAAGTCCATAGAAAATTTTATAGAATCTTTTAAAATACCCTAAATATTTCAAATTATTTGAAATCTTTTGAAATCCCTTCAAACTTTTCAAATCTCTTGGAAATACCTTAGAATTGTTATTGTTATTTCAAAACCTTTGAAATCCTTTGAAATCCCTCCTAATTATTGGAATCGACAGAAAATTTCATGAAATCTTCCAAAATACCCTAAAATATTTCCAATCCTTTAAAATCGTCAGAAATCCTTTTTTAGGTCCTAAATACTCCTTGTAAGTTTTAAAAATATCCTTAACATTGCAACTTATTAAAATCCACAGAAGATTTCATGGAATCTTTAAAAATACCCTAAGATATTTTAAATCCTTCAGAATCTGAAGAAATCCTTTTGAAGTTCCTAAATATTACTTGGAATTTTAGAAAATACCCCAAATATTGAAATTTTCTTAAAATCAACGGAAAATCTCATGGAATCTTTTAATATACCCTAAAACATTGCCAATTCTTCAGAATCTTGAGAAATCCTTTTGAAGCTCCTAAATATTCCTTGGAATTTTTAAAAATACCCTGAATATTGCAAATTATTAAAATCGACGGCAAATTTCGTGGAATTTGTTTAAATACCCTAAAATACTCGTATTTGCAATCCTTCAAAATCTTCAGAAATCCTTTTTAAGCTAGCTTGAATACTTCAAATCCTTCAAATCAAAATACCTTGAAATCCCTCCAAATTATTTAAATTCACAGAAAATTTCATGGAATCTTTGAAAATACTCTAAAATATTTCCAATCCTTTAGAATCTTAAGAAATCCTTTTGAAGCTCCTGAATATTTCTGGTAATTTTTAAAACTATCCTAGATATTGCAAATTATTAAAATACATAGAAAATTTTATGGAATATTTTTAGATACCCTAAAACGCTCTTATTTCCAATCACACGAGTTATCAATCACCTATGCGCACGAGTATCACACGCTATTTTTTGCAACGCCCGTCTGAAAAAGTTCTGTTAGGAGGACCTAACGAAAAATATTAATCTTAAAAGAAAAGATTTTTAAATTTCGTAAAAAATTTTTTTGGAAAAAAAAGTTCGAAAACAAAACTTTTTGAAAAAAATGTCTATTTTTTGAAAAAAATGTTTGAAAACAAAATTTTTTGAGAAAAAAAATGTATAAAATTTTTTTTTTTTCAAGTATGTTAAAAAAAATGTTTAAAAAAAAAAATGTTTGAAAAAAAATTTTTTGAGAAAAAAAATTTGGTGGAAAAAAATTTGGTGAAACAAAAATTGCTTGAAAAAAAACATTTGTTGAAAAAAATTATGTAAGACAAATGTTATAACAGAAGACTTTTTGGGGCTTATGCCCTTTTGCTGTGCCAAATGTTGGCGCTTGTGCCGTTTCGTACGACGGACGAAATCGGATACGCAACCTTAAAAACAAAACTTCAATCATTTAAAGATTTGTACAAGTTAAATCTAAGTTTATTTCAAGAAGATACCAGCACCAGTGTTTAAAGTCAACTCTGCCAGTGTCTAAACTCTAAAGTACCTCATCTCGAAAGTGCGCATGCGCGGCTTTTTCACCAGTGCCTAAAGTAACCAATCTTCATACTGCGCATGCGCGAAAATTGTTTCGCAAACAGTCTGTTCAAATAAGGTCCTTTAGGCACCATCTAGATGCATGAAAAGGTCAACTTTTGAGGTGGGTGTTGCAAAATATTATATTATGCACCTAGGGGGATTTTTTAAAATTTCCATATATTTCCGGAAATTTATGCACATTTTCGGTCATTTATGGTAATTTCACAGGTAAATATTGTAATTTACCATCAATTACCCAAAATTGACTTTTAAAAATTTCCATAAATTTTCGGAAATTTATGAAAATTTTCTGTCATTTATGACCATTTTACCGATAAGTATGATAACTTACCATAAATCACTCAAGATTCATTTTTGAAAATTTCCATAAATATCCGGAAATTTATGGAAATGTTCGGTCATTTATGGTAATTTTACAGGTAAATATGGTAACTTACCATAAATTTCCCGAAATTAATTTAAAAAATTTTCCATATATTTCCGGAAATGTATGAAAATTTTATGGATAATCCAATTTATGATTGTATGTAAATTTGTAAATTTATCCAGTTTGAAATTATAATCTGGAAATATTAAAATTATAATTTTGAAATTATAAATTTATCAAGGCATCCAGTAATAAATTGAAAAAACATCAATTTCGAATTCTGAAATTTAAAAATGAGGCCCTCTGCAAATTCATTTATAAATTCCAAGTTTACCTAGCCGCCCAACTATAAATTACGATATTACAAAATTTTCCACAATTCATAATTCCAACATTACAAAACTGGCAAGTGTCCAATTTTATTTATAAATAAAAAAATATATCAAGTCACCCAGCAATAAATTTCAAAGCGATCAATTTCGAATTCTGAAATTTCCAAATGAGGCCCTCTGCAAATTTATTTATAAATTCCAAGTTTATCAAGACGCCTAACTATAAATTACGATATTACAAAAATTTCCACATTCATAATTCCAACATTACAAAACTAGCAAGTGTCCACTTTTCTTTATGAATAAAAAATGTATCAACTCACCCAGCAATAAATTCCAAAAATTAACCAAAATTTATAAATAAATTTACAGAGGGCTCCATTTGGAAATTTCAGAATTCGAAATTGATGGTTTTTAAATTTATTGCGTGGTGACTTGATCAATTTTTTTATTTATAAAGAAAAGTGGACACTTGTAAGTTTTTTCAAGTTGAAATTATCAATGTGGAAGATTTCGCAGTATCGTAATTTATAGTTAGGCGACTTGATAAACTTAGAATTTATTAATAAATTTGCAGAGGGCCCCATTTGGAAATTTCAGAATTCGAAATTGATGGTTTTGAAACTTCTTGCTGGGTGACTTGATACATTTTTTTTACTTATAAAGAAAAGTGGACACTTGCCAGTTTTGTAATGTTGGAATTATGAATGTGGAAAATTTTGTATTATCGTAATTTATAGTTGGGCGACTTGATAAACTTGGAATTTATCAATAAATTTGCAGACGGCCTCATTTGGAAATTTCAGAATTCGAAATTGATGTTTTTTCAATTTATTGCTGGATGCCTTGATAAATTTATAATTTTAATATTTTCAAATTATAATTTCGAACTGGATAAAATTAAAAATTTACATACAATCATAAATTGGATTATCCATGAAATTGGTGCATTTGCAGATGATGTCATTTTCTACCAAAAAGATTAATTATTTACAAAATATTTACATTTTCAACAAAATATCTCAATTTTCCTCCAAATAGTTCAATTTTTAACCAAATAGTTGCATTTTCAACACAAGAAGATGAATTTTCAACAAAATAGTTGAATTTTTAAACAAAAAAGATTAAACTTCAAACAAAAACAGTTGAATTTTCAACTCAAAATTTTCAATGAAAAATATTATAGTTGATATTTTGACAAAAAAAAAACGAATTTTCAACAAAATCGTTCAATTTTCAACCAAACAGTTTAACTTTCAACAAAATAATTAAATTTTCAACAAAATATTTTCATTTTTATTTAATAGTTGAATTTTCAACCTACAGCGATCAATTCTCAACAAAAAGGCGAATTTTCAACCAAGAACATTAATTTGCTACCAAAAAGCGAATTTTCAACTAGATACATGAATTTTTAAACAAATAGTTTAATTTTTAACTAAAAAAAGATACATTTTTAGAAAAAAAAATCAGATTTAAACATGACAACAAAAAACAAATTTCCAACTGAAATGATGAAAATGCAACCAACAAAAATGTTTAACAAATTATGTAGTTCAGATTTTAACCCAAAAAGACGATTCTTCAACAAAATAGTTTAATTTTCAACTAAAATGATGAATCTTGAAAAAAATTAAACCCAGAAGGTGAATTTTCCAACAAAAATACAAATTTTCTGTAAAACAGTTTAATTTGCAACCCGAAAATATGAATTTTCAACAAAAAAATTCATGTTTAACCAAACAATTGCACTTTTAACCAAAAAAGAGGAAATTTCAACCAAGAAGATTAGTTTTGTACCAAAAAAGACAAATTTTCAACTAAAAAAGATCAATTTTCAAACAAATATGAAAATGTTACAAATTCAGTTAAAAAAATTAATTCTTAACAAAAAATCTCATTTTCAATAAAATAATGAAATTATCAATCAACGAGATAAACCTTAACCAACAAAATTATTTTTTAACAAAGTTCAACTTTTACCCAAGTAGTTGAATTTCCACCTTGCAGAGATCAATTTTCAACAAAAAATGGAATAATTTAATAGGAAAATGCGTTCTATTCTTTCGGTCTTACGATCAATTGAAAATAAAAAACGACTAGGATTTTTCCATGTCAAACAATTTTAATCAAAAAAAGATTAAATTTCTACAAAAAGAGATACATTATCAAACCAAAAAGATGAATGTTCAACAAAATAGTTTAATGTCCAATAAAATAGTTGAATTTTCAATTTAAAAAAAGTATTCTAGAAAGAAATAAGATTTTAATCAAACTGTTGAAGCCTGGATTATCTGAAGTTGGAAAATTAAAAATTTAGGATTTTTGTTAAAAAGTTATTGTTTTTTTATTGAAAATTAAAAATTTCGGCTTGAAAATTCAACTGTTTTTGGTTTAAAAAATCTTGTTTTGATTGAAATGCAAACTATTACATTTTTTTTTTGAAAATGCATATTTTTTTAAATGCAACTTTTTGGTTGTAAATTAATTTTTTTTGCATAGTTAACTATTTTGTTCAAAATTCGACATTTTTGGTTGAATTGAATTGTTTTTGGTTAAAAAAATCTTTTTTATTATTGAAATGTAAAATATTACATTTTTAGTTCAGAATTCATAGTTTTTGGTTGAAAATTCAACTAATTAGTTGAAAGTGGAACTGCTTTGTTAAAAATTCATTTTCGTTTTTAGTTGATTCATCATTATAGTTAAGACTTTTTTTTTCTTGAAAATTGAACTACATTTTTGACATTTTTTTTGACGATTAATCATTCTGGCTGAAAAGTATTGTTTTTTCTTTTTGAAAATTCAACTATTTTATTGAATATTGAAAAAAAAAATTCTTTAACTAAAAATTTAACTATTCATTCTTTTGTGTTAGAATATTAATCTTCCTGTTAAAAAATTTATGTTTTTCTTTGAAAATTCATTTCTTCGTCCGAAAATTTAATTATTATGTTGAAAATAATTTATTTTTTTAAATAATGTTTCAACTGAAAATATAATTATTCAATTTTTGTTTGAAACTTTATCTTTTTTAGTTGAAAATTCGTGTATTTTGTTTAACATTAGTATTCTTCAGTAGAAAATTAATCTTTTGGGTCGAAAATGTAACTATTTGGTTGAAAATTTTTATTTGTTTCTTATGATGATTCATCATTTTATGTAGTTGGAAATCTTTTTTTTTTTGTTAAAAATTTAACTGTCAACATCTTCTTGGTTGAAAATTCAATTATGTTGTTGAAAATCGTTTTTTTTTTTGTTTTGTTAAAAACTAATTTTTTAATCTAAAAATATAACTAATAGAATTTGATGTGATTTTATTATATTTTAATATTTGGAATTCACCCTCAATTCTTCTTAATTGATCCTAATTTCTATTAAATTATTTTGACTTATTTGGAATTCTCTTGAATTTTTCGAATTTACTTGAATTCTTATCAAACTTTTCTCGTTTCCCTTAAATCCCTCTAATTTTACTCAAATTAATGCATTTTTCTTAGATTTTTTATATAATTTCCCATTCATTTGAATTTAACTTTAATTTTTTTTATATCTTAATAATTTATTTGGAATTCTTTCAAATTCACCTGGAATTTTTATAAATTTCATGGAATTCTTTTTTATTTTTTTTTTCTGTTAAAAAAGGTCACTTTTTTAGTTTTTTTCAAGTAAACTATGATGATGCAGCTCTGAGAATAAGAAATTAAACATTTATACATTTTAATTTTTTTAAATTTTATTTTGTAAAGTATTCTGTATTAAAAATGAAACACAAGAATTTTGGTGCCAAAAATCAGATCTCTAAAAAAAATAGTTTTTCAGTGATTTCAAAAATCAAAATAATATTGTTGATGACATTTGAAAGAAAGAAAAAATGGTCAAACTTACAAAAAACATTCATTTTAACAATATTTTTTGCATTTGAATTTTTCTCGCCTTTTCTTCTTACCAATTATTTATAAATATTTGAATTGCAATAATTGATGGCTTCTATTATCAGGGAAAACATTCTCTGTTTACAATTTTATAAGTAAATTTGTCTACGTCTGAAATCGTTAAAGCCTATTTTTTTTAAAGAACTTTTTTGAACAACAACTACATTTGCAGATTATTTACTTACTTTGGTAAAAAAAATTTACCAGAAAAAATAAGATGTATTAATATTAAACTTTTTTTTTAAATTTGTAAAAAGCGACAGTAAGAAAAAATTAAATTACAAAAACTATCGTTGAAATAATTACTTTTCGTAAGTTTTCAATTTTTTCACAACAAATAATGCTTAAGCTTTTATAAAACACGACTGATAATATTTCAATTCTTAAGATCATAAAAAGGTTTTTTTCTCCGAGATATGATTTTTGGAACAACTAATTTAAATATGAACGATCAGGGAAAGTTAAAAATTGAGGACCCGGATCAGAGAACCGGTTTTTTTATCCGGGCCCTCAATTATCAGGCGAAAAATCGAATGATGTAGACACATTCTAACGCTGACTGATATCTCTGCTGAAAAGCTCTACTGATATCTGAAAAATATAAAATTTTCCAGCCATATTTCAGAATTTAAATAATAAAGTAAATAAGAAAAAAAATGTGAATGAATTTCAGTTAAAGGAGAGTAAAAGATAATGTGACATTCGTGTGCATAAAAGAACTAAAAAACATTTAGGATTTATTATTGTCAAATTCTATTATTGCATTTTCAGTCAAAATAATTCATTTTCAACCAAGAAAAAAGAAATTTTCAAACAAATAGTTGAATTTTCGCCCAAACTGATCAATCATTGATAAGAAAAATGAATTGTCCACAAAAAGTGTAATAGTTGATATTTCCATGAAAAAGGATTTTAATTTTCAATAAAAGAACAGTAAGGTGAATCCAAAAACTACGAATTTTCAAGAAAAGAGTTGTATTTTGAACCAAGAGAGATTTTTCAATCAATGAAGAAAAAAAAATCTCATCCGAAATGTTGATTTTTTGAGTCATCAAGACAAATTTTTGAAAAAAGTTTAATATAAAACCCAAAACTATGCATTTTGTACAGAAATAATTGAATTTTCGACTGAAAAATACAAATTTTCAACAAAATGAATGGATTTTTGACTTGAAAATAAATATTTTTAACGAAAATAGAATAGTTCAATCATAAATTACAGAAATAAGTTCTTAACCAAATAAAAAATAAATTTATACGAAATAGTCAAATTTTCAACAAAATAATTAATTTTTTTACCAAACAGATAAATTTTCAACCCGAAATATTAAATTTCTATGAAAAAAATGTTTGATGAGAAATGAAAGTTGAATTTTCATTAAAAAAGAATTGATTTTCGAAAAGAAAAATAATAATTTTCAACCAAATAAGTGAAATTTCCACCAAAAAGATTAATTCTCTGCATGAAAAGAATGATTTTTAACAAAATGCATGAATTTTCAACTAAATGTTTTAATTTCTAATGGATTTTTCAACCTATCAGTGGAATTTTTAAACAAAAAAGTTGATTTACTACAAAAAAGGTTAATTTTCTGTAAAAAAAGACAAATTTCAACAATATTGATGCATTTTCAACTTAAAAAGAAATATTTTCAACGAAAAATAGAATAGCTTAATTATAAGTGACAGGAATAAGCTATTTTGTATTTTTATGTCCAGAATTGTTATATTTCTAGCTATTGGAAAATCCTTAATTAATTTTTCATTCTTTTGTGCAAAACAAAGAAAGAAACAAAACAATTTTAGAAACATTAGTTACTGGCATTTTGCTTTCTTGATCGCTGTCGCGTTTTGGGCAAATTAATTAGATCTAAAAATTGTTATTAATATAATTGAAACTTTCGAACCATGAAAAAATACGGAAGACGAGTGTCAAGAGGTCATAAAGTTATGTTGAAATAATCTTATAATTTTTGAGATCATTAAAGTCATTTATATCTGATTAAATTAGAAACTAATTAACTTTTTATTTTTAGTACAGAAAACAAAACAAACTTTATATTAGGTACGTATCATTATTATCATAACATTTCATCAGAAGTCGAAATCCTGCAGAAACAAATTTGTATTCATTTATTTTTATTTAGGGAAAGCATGCTGGAAATATGGCTAAAAAATTAAAAACATTTTGCACCCTAAAGAATATATGCAGTATTTAGAAATAAAGTTAGAGCAGAATCAGAAAGACCAATCGTCGCCACCGCCCGAACGTGCGATGATCAGCAATGCGGAGCGAAATGGACTTGAGAATGATTGCAGATACAAAAAGAGGAAAGTTAAACGACTAGTAAAGAAAAGTAAGTATAAAATCAGAAAAGAAGAAAAGAATAAAAGAAGAAAATGTCAAACGACTTTGAAGGAAAGTAGATGAGCTAGGCCGGTTCTAATTATAGATTCATACTTCACCAAGATCGAGAAGATTTTAGCCGTAGTGGTTCGTTTCCGTCCTAAATTTTTCTAGAAAAGTGGCTCATGTCCGTGCTAAGCTTCTAGAACATTATTGATGGTCCTGATGACGTTATCATGCACTCCTACCCTACCAACATTGATACAAGAGGGGTACTGGACCTACTTTACCGACATCGAGAACATTTTGCAGCTTCAAGGTTATTTCTTATCTTAAGCATGTCGCGTAAATACTTTCAAGGTTATATTTTTCTTTGTTCTGGCTATTTCCACTGCGATATATAGTTGTGAGGAAAAAAATATTTTTATTGCTTTCTTATAGATAAATATATAATAAAAAATTCCTGCCTTTATTTATTTAATATGCAAGAAGATGATGGTGTACAGATGTAATTTGACGGTAAGCGATAGGATGAGATAAAGAAGAGAGGATTGAAAAAGATAGACGTAAATTTAGATTAACAAAGAGATAGAAAAAGATTGACATGAAGGGGCAAAGAAGAGAAGGTTTAAAAATATAGACGGATATTTAGATTGACAGAGAGATAGTTAAAGATTGACGTGAATGGATAAGGAATAGGGTGAGTTAGGGAAGATGACATTGAACAGGATAGACGTGAATTTAGATTGACAAAGACATAGAAAAAGATTGACGTAAATAGACAAAGGATAGGATGAGATCAAGAAAAAGGATTGAAAAAGATAGACGAACATTTAGATTGACGAAGAAACAGAAGAAAATAGACGTCGATAGAAGTAGTGAAGGATGAGATAGAGAAGAGAAAATTGAAAAAGATAGATCGGAATTAGGATTGACAGATATAGAAGAAGATTGACATGTAGAGATAGAGAAGAGGAGATTAAAAAATATACACAGAAATTTAGTTTGACAGAGAGATAGTAAAAGATTGACGTGGATAGACAAAGGATAGGATGAGATTGAGAAAGGAGGATTGAAAAAGATATACGTAAATTAAGATTGACAAAGAGATAGAAGAAGATAGACTTCGATCGATGTAGTAAAGGATGAAATATAGAAGAGGAAATTGAAAAAGATAGATTGGAATTTTGATGAACAGATATAGGAAAAGATTGACATGGAGAGACAAAGAAGAGAAGATTTAAAAATTTAGACGAAAGTTTAGATTGACAAAGAGATAGCAAAATATTGACGTGGATAGATGAGGGATAGGACGAGATAGGGAAGATGATATTGAACAAGATAGACATGAATTTAGATTGACAAAGATATAGAAAAAGATTGACGTGGATAGACAGAGGATAGGATGAGATAGGGAAAAGAGGATTGAACAAGATAGATAGGAATTAAGATTAACAGATATAGAAAAAGATTGACATGAAGAGATAGAGAAGAGGAGATTTGAAAATATAGACAGAAATTTAGTTTGACAGAGAGGTAATACAATATTGACGTGGATAGATATGGGATAGGATGAGATAAAGAAGAGAGAATTCGAAAAGATAGAAGTAAATTTAGATTGACAAAGAGATAGAAAAATATAGACGTCGAGCGACATAGTGAAGGATGAGATAGAGGAGAGAAACATCGAGTTGAAAATTTGGGATAATAAATAAGAAGCACTAAGAAACGCGGCTCTGGCCCTAAATTTTTATAATTATGAAAAAAGTTTTTTTTCGTAAATAATTTTTTGTTTTTTTCCCTTCTTTCATAATTATACAAATTTGGAACCAGAGCCGCGTTTGTTAGTGATTCTTATTTATTATCTCAAATTTTCAACTCGATGTTAAAAATTAAAATTTGTTTCAACGAAACATTAAACTTTTTTATTTTTGGTTAAAATGTATCTGTTTTAGTTGAAAACTCAACTATGCGGATTAAAATTTACGTATCTTGTTAATAATTTATCTTTTTTGTTGAAATTTCATTTTGTTGGTTGAAAGTTGAACATTTTTTTTTATTAATTTTTTTAACTGAAAAAGATACTATACCATTTTTCGTTGAAAATTGAACTATTTTTAAAAATTTCTTTTTCTTTTTTGGCTCAAAAATAATGTTTTTTCAACTTAAAATTCGTTATTTTTGTACAAAATTATTTCTTTGAAAATTCAACTATTTGGTTGAAAATTATTTTTTGTGTTTGAAAATTTAATCATTCTATTTTGAATTAAAAATTTATCTTTTGTGATTGAAAATTCAAATATGTGGTTGAACATCATGTATTTTGTTGAAAATTCTTTTTTTTCAGAAAATTATTCTTTTTGTTTGTAAATTCACTTCTTTGGTTGAAAATTTAATTACTTTGCTTAAAATTCAATTTTTCCATTTGAAAATTTAACTATTCAATTTTGGCTGGATTTTGTTGTTATTGTTAAAAATTTACCTCTTTAGTTGAAAATTCAACAATGCGGATTAAAATTTACCTATCTTGTTAATGATTTATCTTTTTTTGTTGAAATTTCATTTTGTTGGCTGAAAATTGAGGTATTATGTCAGAAAAAATCGAGTTGAAAATTTGGGATAATAAATAAGAAGCACTAAGAAACGCTGCTCTGGTCCTAAATTTTTATGAGGATGAAAAAAGTTTTTTTTTGTGAATAATTTTTTTTTTTTGCTTCTTTCATTATTATAAAAGCTTAGTACCAGAGCCGCGTTTCTTAGTGCTTCTTATTTATCATCCCAAAATTTCAACTCGATGTGGCTATTCGTGTGAAAATAAGTTTACAAATAAAAAAAGTGTCGGTAAGGTAGGAGACAATGTATAGGTTGGGACATTGTATAAGTTGGAACAATATACAAGTTGGACAATGTATAGGTTAGGGCAATGTAGAGGTTGGATCACTGTATAGGTTGGGTCACTGTATAGGCTGGGACATTGTATAAGTTGGGACAATGTATAGGGTGAAGCAATGTATAGGTTCGGGTCACTGTATAGATGGGGTCACTGTATAAGCTCGGGCAATGTATAGGTTGAGGCAACGTATAGGCTGGGTCATTGTACAGTTCAGAACACTTTATAGGTTGTAAAACTGTATAACTTAGGGCAATGTATAGGTTGAGGCAATGTATAGGTGGGGTCACGGTATAGGTTGGGAAATTGTATAAGTTGGGACAATGTATAGGTTGAGGCAATGTGTAGGCTGGGTCACTGTATAGTTCAGGACACTGTATAGGCTGGAAAACTGTATAGGCTGGGGCAATGTATAGGTTAAGGCAATTTATAGGCTGGGTCACTGTATAGGTTGAGACAATGTATAGGTTGGAGCAATGTATAGGTTTGATCCCTATATAGTTTGGGTCAGTGTATAAGTTGGGGCAATGTATAAGTTGGGCAATGTATAGGCTGGGTCACTGTATAGTTCAGAACACTGTATATGTTGGAAAACTGTATAAGTTGGGGCAATATATAGGTTGAGGCAATTTGTGGGTTGGGTCACTGTATAGGTTAAGACACTGTATAGGTTAAGACACTGTATAGGTTGGGGCACCGTATAGGTTGGGACATTGTATAAGTTGGGACAATGTATAGGATGGGACATTGTATAAGTTGGAAAAATATACAAGTTGGGTAATGTATAGCTCAGGGCAATGTAGAGGTTGGATCACTGTATAGGTTGGGTCACTGTATAGGTTGGGACATTGTATAAGTTGGGACAATGTGCAGGTTAGGGCAATGTATAAGATTGATCCCTGTATAGGTTAGGTCACTGAATGAGTTGGGGCAATGCATAGGTTGGGGCAATGTATAGGCTGGGTCACTGTATAGGCTGGGACATTTGTATAAGTTGGGACAATGTATAGGTTGGGGCAATGTATAGGTTGGGGTAATGTATAGGTTGGGGAAATGTATAGGTTGGGGCAATGTATAGGCTGGGTCACTGTAAAGTTCAGGACACTGTATATGTTGGAAAACTGTATAACCCATAAGTCACACACACACGGGGTAGATATCTCTGCCCGAAGAAATATGGTGGGAGATAGCATCGCACCCCAGCAGAAGAAGAAGACTCCTTACCTTGAAGTATTCCACCAGTGTACGTACCTCCACTGGTGGGTTGGTATCGCCGTCATATGGAAAGTGGGCCGATCCCATAACTAGCTTCCCTATTCCTCTAAGATATGTGGCTATCACCATCAGGTCTCCCAAACATAGCTCTAGCAGTGAGACATTGACTCACTGTGCCAGCATGCAGGCCCTTGGCTTGACCGTCTTGGGGCTCCAGTAACAAAAACCAGCCCATCCCCCACCACCACCCCCGCTAATCCCCTTATGACATCCTAAACTAACCAAGGTTCTTGGATTATTGAGATACCTGTGTGCCTCGCAGCCATGCTTCTCTGCAGAACCGCAGTGGCGCCTTTGCTGTGATACAAGTAAATTTGGGTAGTGGTTAGGCCGGGAGCAGTCATTTTAAGTCTTCTCCGATATTTCTGTATCCCGACGGGCTCCTCCTGTCCTTGTGTGGCAAACCAAAATTTAAACTGCCGAAGGTGGAATCTTTGGAAGCAACTCAACCTCGCCTACCGAGAGACTGCACAAAAGATGTCTCCCTTACATACGGAGGTGCTACATAAGGAGATGCTCCAGCCTCCGAAGCTGCTGTACTAGCCTTCTGTGCTTGCCTCCTCATTTTCCTCATTTTCAACACTCACTAAATACCCGTTCATAGGCCGCCATACCAACGGAGGTCTGTTTCTTAGTTGCTGTGTGGGCCGTAGGCCATTCTCGTCTCGATACCAAAACTGGATATCGATCCGGGAGGAACCTTGACCCAGGGATCCGGAAGGAACGAGAAAGAATACTTTTTAACAAAATCGTTAGATTTTTAACAAAGTTTGTTAGGTTTGAACCAAAAACTTGAATTTTAAACCAAAAAAAAAAGATAAATTTGCAATCAAGAATCTTTTTGTTGCCACAGAAAAAAAGAATTTTCTGCAAAATAGTTAAATTTTTAAACAAAGAGATGAACTTTAAATTCTGCATATGTACCATACTGAATTCAATATAAAACGCTTAAGATTTCTAGACGATTTCAACCAAAAAATTAATTTTTAACAAAGTAGTTCAATCTTTAACCAAGTAGTTGCGATGGTCGGACGCTTCATTTTGAAAGGTCTGGGCACAAATGTGGAGGAAGAACAAAGGCCGAATGCATAGCGCGAGATGAACACACTATCGAGCACGATGAGAACGTGCCTATTTGTGTACTATTGTATTACATACCTCGAATTAAATGCGTTATTTGCAAATTACTAACATTTGAGTAATATTTCAATGGTTACTTTTAAAGTCAAACATATTATTGAGAGTTTTTATGTCCCAAATTCAACATGGGTTGTCCATATAAAATATGCACTACGAATTTGGCATTTTTTCACTTATAGCTATGCAAAAAGAGACATGGCAGGATATAACTCATATTTTAATTAACGCCACTATTTTAATTATTAATTTTAACAGTTCAGGGACTTCATTTCAGGAACAAATTCATTGAAAACAAAGTCTGATGGTACGCAAACGCTGATAGGGGTCTCTCGAGTGAGCGAGAGGTGCCTAGGCGGGCTTCTGGGGCCGGCGGGCAACACGCTCTTGTGTGCGGGCGGCACTTCCTTGCGCGCGGGCGGCGAGCCAAGCGTCCAACCTGCTCATGCCTTAAGGGACGTTTTGATGGCTGATAAATTAAGCCAAGATAGATGGTGGAAAAGTGAGCGGTGAGTGTACATTTTCTTGTGTTTTTGTTTTGTTTTGGGGTGGTGGAAAGAAGGGTATCAAGACAGGCTTGTTTGTGAAGGAAGGTGGCCTGAAGACCTAGGAAGGGAAAGCCCAAAGCGGACTCATCAACCCGGATGGGGTGGGGCCGGTGAAAGCTCGCTTGACGATGACCTCTTTTTTCTTTTTACGTCGTGAAAACCGTTATCAAGCGAAACTAAAAGTGGAGATTACGACGAGAACAGTTACCGACCCAGAGGTGCGCATTAGGCGACAGCACATCAAGCAAAGATCCTCCCCCTTCTGTAGAGGAGGGGTTTCCCGTGGTTCTCTAGGGGTTGTGGGTGGCAAAGGCACTCGCTCAGGCCAAGCCGGTGAGCAGGCTCGGGCTTCTGCGCTGTAGGGGGTGACTTGAGGATAGCTGGGACCCGGAAGCGAATGAAGGTACTCGGTGACGGTGGCGGAGACGATGGTGGATCTACTAGTGCCTACGGGCGTGGTGGCGAATTGTAACAGTCCACCACGACTGGTGGATGTGGCGTTGCTGATGTGCAATTTTCTGATCAAATAAAAAATCAGGAAACTGTATGAAATCATTGCATACCATTTTAATCAAAGGGCATTTCCTGTGCGTATGTGTGTAAATAGTATGTAAATAAACATAAAATCATTTTGCTAATAATATTATATTAGGATTATCAAGGTGAAAAAATGCACAAAGAGATTCACGTGGAGTTCCACGTGTAACATATTACATAACTATTCATTGCAAATATCTGGTAAGCTTCAAAAATGCGCGAAAATGGATAGCATTTTTTTATTTTGAGTACTACATAACCTTCGCTTCATCTATAACAAACAGAATTGGATAAAAACATTGCAAACGGTTGACAACTAAGTTGAAAACTACGTTTACAATTACTACCACATTCACAACTCACGACATTCCAACATACGACCGTAAACTTGAGATAAAAATGTAATGGTCTGTTTCTTGTTGCAGCATCAAGTTCCGAGTTCGAGTGTTTGCCTAATGGAGAGCCTATTCCTGGTGTTTCTCGTCGCGGACCTCTTTCTTCTTTTTCTCCTGAAAGACAATCTCCCGCGAAATCTCTTTCTCCTGCCAGACCTTATTCTTCTGGCGGATCTCCACCACCTGCCGAGCCATCTCTTCGTGCCAGGTCCATGTCTCCTATAGTGAGGCAAACTCTTACTCATATACTTGCATTTGAACTGGAAGAACTCAGATTTGTTTTACTTATTCCACACAACAGCCCGGACCAGATATTTGATATTCGAAGATATGTTTTTCCTCCCGATAAACGAATTCGAATAAGAACACAAAATTATAAGCTTAGTCCCATTCCAACCGGAAAACAAATTGTATTATGAACATCCAATGGTGATGTCTGTGCACTATTTGAAAAAAAAAATCAAACAAAAACATTAATTTACGTGCAATATATAAGCCTTTTTACGTGGGGGCAAAACGGGCGAAAATAAACATGGACAGCGGCGCGGTTGAAGAAATGACTCCAGAAAAAATCGCGAGCTATCCAGTAGGCAGACAAAGCTCAGTCACAAAGAATTTTAGAGTATTACGTATGTAAACCACAAATCTGCAGCCCGTTAATAAGAAAATAAGCACGCGTCTTTCAGATCTTGCGCTTTGCACTCGGTTTTTTGGCTTAACCCACGTTTATACATAGGCAAGTAGTTGTATTTTCAACCAAAAAGATGAATTTTCAACTAAACTTGTACATTTTTAACTGGAATACTGGAGTTTTCAACCAAAAAAATGAATTTCCAAATAAAAAAATTAATTTTTATACAAAAAGATTAATTTTTATACAAAAAGATTAATTTTCTATGAAAAAAAATGTCAACAAAATACATGAATTTTTAATTAAATATTTTATTTTTTAACAAAAAATATCAGTTTCCAATATAAAAATTCAGTTTCAATTTTCGGTTAAAAAAATTAATTTTCAACAAAGCTTATGAATTTTCAACCAAAATAATGAATCATTGACTGGGATAGTTTAATTTTCAACTAAAAATGGTAAATTTTCAACCTCAAATTGGATGTTTAAATTTTTAATTATATTCAACTAAAGAGATGAATTTTTTAACTACAATGTTGGAATATTCAATTAAAATAATTACATTTTCAATTCGAAAAAATATTAATCTTCTGCTAAAGAAAAAACGAATTTTCAACAAAATAGCTCACTTTTCAACCAAAGAGATAAATTTTTCAGTGAAATGATGAATCTTGAACCAAAAAAGATTAATGTTCAACAAAAGAGTTTAACTTTCATCTCACAAAATTAAATTTGTATTCCAAAAAAAATTAATTCTGAACAAAAAATCTAGTAGTTGTTATCCCAACCAAAAAAATAATTTTTAATCAGAAACAGTTGAATTTAACACACAAAAAAAATACTTTTCGACATGAGTTTGATTATCAACTTAAAAATATTTTTCAGTCGTCAAGGGAAAGAAAGAATTGCAAACATGCAACAAATTTTTAATCAACAAATTAATGAATTTTTAAGCAAAGAGATGAATATTTGAATTTTCAACTATAAACGATCAACTATCAAACATAATAGTTCAATTTTACATTAAAAAATTAAATAAACTAAATTAAATTTCTCGCGCTTTAAAGTATTCAGATACTTTTATTTCAACTTATCCGAAGTTTAACAATACAGTGGTTCTGAAAAGGCTTTTTGGAGACAAAAGATATTTCAATTCTGTTTAAAATTTAGGTTAAATAATAATTTTTGTCGCTTAGGAAACTGGATCTGATGATTATAAGTGCTGCCTCAAAAGTGATAAGTTTGAAACATGAAAAAAGACTTAAAAATCATCGTTCTTGCAGTGGTTACATGAACATTGGGTCAATATGCACTCGGAATATGAACATAAGAAGCCTCAGCATTTAAGAGATCAGGTATTCTTTTTGTGCAAAAACGGATATGAAACTCTTTATGAGCAAGAAGAAGAGCGATATCCTACAGCGAACATACCACTTGTTCTTTTCAGGATAGACCAATTAGCTGAAGCGAATTCTGCTCTGCCCGATATGCTCCCCGAAGATGTTAGTCTCTGGAACCTGAACTGTGTAGTTTACGAGAAGGCGGTCGTATTGCTGTGCGAGCGTATTGAACAGCTTCAGTCTAAAATATAAACGGCGAGACGGCATTCATCAAATGCTTAGTGCATGATTAGCTACATCACATCAAAAAAAAGATTCACTTCGAAAGTTGGGGCAATTTTTTTAAACTCAAGGAAAGCAAATTGCACGCTGAAAAAGTGTAAACTGTTGACCATCAAGTAGGACTGGACGCAAAAAATAAGAGCTCCTTCAGCAGCCAAAATGCGCATTGAACGGCAGGTAATGTAGATTCAGGAACATTCTGTATATGGAGCAAGTATATGGAGATAGCTATCAGCTAGATGAAGACGATTCTGACATATCACTCTTTTCTAACTTTTTTCAAAGGAAGAAGAAGAGTGTCACTAATTACTGCTGTATCAGTAAAGAAAGTTATTGCTAGAACTGAGAACTTTTCAGTGCCAAAGCCAGATAGAATTAACAACTTTTGGTGAAAGAGGTTCACTCCTAAGCACCAACATCTAGCTCGTATATTTACTACTTTTTTAAACGGAAAACAGCCCATCTCGTCGTGGTAGGTGGACGGACAAACGGTGCTGATCCTCAAGATCAGTGATTTGTCAAATCCAAAGTACTACAGGTGCATAGCTTGTTCAAACACGAGCTATAATCTATTCACTGGCATCCTCAAAGAGAGGATATTAACATCTATCGAGCCGGTATGGAATGCAATAGTTGAACAACGTGGAGGCATGAAAGGGCTAGAAGGTTGCGGGGTGAACCAGTTAATAGACAGGTGTATTACCCAGGATTCGATCAGATATCGACGCCATTTGTCCATGGTTTGGATTGACTGGTCAAGCTCCTTAAGTGCCTGAAGGTGCATCCAAGAATAGTGGGATGCGTGAAAGAACTTATGCTTATCATGGTAGGCAGTAGGATGTGGTAAAAAAATGTGAAAATGAGCTCAAGAAAGTAAATAACCGACTCAGAAAGTTAGTTTCGCCGTTAGCAATAGGATGCCATGAAAACATTTGACAATTAGTTTGAAATAAGTGAATAGCGGCTCCAGAAAGTTAGTAGCGTGGCAGACAGTAAGATGCCATAAGAATGTTTGACAATCTGTTCGAAACAAGTGAATAGCGGAATCAGAAAGTTAGTAGTTCTGTGGGGCAGTAAGATGTGGCGAAAAAATTGCACAATCGCTCGAAACGAGTGAATAGCGGACGCAGAAAGTAAGTGTTGCGGCTAGAAATATAATGCAATGAAAAAATTAGACAATCAGCGCGAAACAAGTGAGTAGCGAATCGAGCAAATTAGTATTTGGCTAGGAATAAGATGACATGAGAACATTTAAGAATCTGCTCGAAACAAGTAAATAGCAGATCCAGAGCGTTGGTATCATGGTTGGCAGTGATATGTCATAAGAATATTTAAGAATCTGTTCCAAACAAGTGAATGGCGGAATCAGAAAGTTAGAGTCCTGTCCAGCAATAAGAAGTTGCGAAAACGTTTGACAATAAGCTCGAAGCAATTGAGTAGCGTATCCGGAAAGTTAGCATCGTTGCAGGAAGTAAGATGCCATAAGAATATTTGACAATCTGTTCGAAACAAGTTGATGGCGGACTCAGGAAGGATTCAAAGAGTTAGTGTCGCGGCTAGCAATTAGGAGGCCTTGAAAACATTTGACAATCAGCTTGCAACAAGTGAATAGCCGAACCAGCAGGTTAGTATCGTTGGAGGCAGTACGATGTCATGAAAAAATTTGACAATCATTTCGAAACAAGTGAATAACGGAATCAGAATAATAGTACAACACAAACCGAGTTGAAGTCGCCAACCTTCGCTACATATACACTATTTCGGAATACTTGGAAATGTTTGAAATTTTTTAGAAATAATTCCAAATATTTAAAATATTAGAAATGCTGATACCTTTTCGCTTCAACCATCTTTTTATTCGCAAGTAGGCAGCTCCTCGCTCTGACTGTTCTGGGATATTTGAATATTATCGATGTGCAGAATGGGCCATTTGGTCACAATGTTCAACTAACCATGTGACATTTCCATGCCCTGAGTATTTTTGTTCAGAAAAGTATCTGAAGGTGAAACATTGATCTCCAACTGTGCTGTCTGCCGCGTAAGGTCATCCGCGGCTAGAGACCGGACTATAAGGAACAGTGTTGTAAGAATTTGCTCACAATAAGTGCATTTTAAAAATTAATATAAAATGTTATTATTTGTGTTTTCAGGCTGTTAATATATCAAAAATTACAAATAAAATTTGTATAAAGAATGAGCAAACAAAAAAATACTCGATTGGAGTTGCTAGACGTTATCTCGCGCAAATTTTCCGTTCTCGCTTATATTCTAGGTCAAAAGGAGCAGAAGCTGATGACGTACACGTCTCAGTTGCATCGGGATTGATTGCTTTGACCGAATTGTGCACGATCCCCACCGAAGGTGTTTTCGTTTTGACATTGGAACTAGCGTTTGTAAGAAAGATGCATCCCCATAAATGCGCTCTCCAGTACGAATGTTGTCCGCAACAATGTCTGGCACCAACGAATCCACTAATCACTTGACGCGTGTCGCCACCGTCTTTGATAGCGGAGTACTAGGTCATGAGTACCTGTGGACGGAAGGTGGGCCAGCATGATAATAATTATAATAATGATTATAATAATGATAATCCCGAGAGCGTAGGCATGTGGCGACCCCATCGCCCAAGAGCTACGGCTCTTGCAGTCAGACACGTCACATTGGGCTAACTCCTTAACGCAAAGAACTATGCGGTTACGTCACCAGTATCACGCAGTGCCACCCACAAAAGACCTCTCTCGGATGGAGGCCATGGTTCAGTTGGGAGTGGCATTAGGACCGAACCGAGGCGACGACCAGGCAAAGGCCCCGGACAAACGCAAGAACGTAGATTCAAATGGTCGTACCAACTCCGTAGGGACATCCTTACTTGTTGGCGAAGAAGTTTACCGGCACGAAGAGGATTCATGCAGAGGTTACATGAACGTTGGGTCAATATGCACCCGGAATATGCTTATAAAAGGCCACAGTATTTAAGAGATCAGGTGTCCTTTTTGCGCAAAGACGGATATGAAGCTCTTTATTGGAAAGAAGAAGAGCATCATCCTCCAGCGAACATAATACCCGTTCCAGCAAGACCACCTTCACAGATAGCTGATAATGTCAACATGAGAAGCAGGAGATCTATCCACCAAAAAGTCTTTCTCAGGATGGTGTATATGTTTTGTTGACATTGTAAAAAATAATATTGAAAATGAACAAATTAGTTTTTTGGAAAAACGACACAAAGTGCAATAAAATTTTAATTAACATAATTGTTTCTTTTTACATGGTGCGCACTTGTTTAATTATAAAAACAGGACACTAATAATACATCTTTTTTAATATCAATGCATATTATGAAATCTTATAACATACATTTTTCGAAATGAGACATTTTTGAGAGACCTTCTATCTTGTACTAATTTTATGCCAAGCAAATGTAAAAACTTTCAATGTTTGATTTATGAAAGTCCTGTTGTGAATATATCGGCAATCATTTCTGCAGAACATGAGTATTTCACCCTAGTTCAAAATGTTTCGGATATAATGATATTTAGTATCTATATACCATAATTATTATTACTATTTTTTTCTCGTTTTTTTATATATCTATTTTGTATATATTATTATTTATTCATATCATATTATATTATTTATTTATTATTATGTTTATTTATTTGGTTGACTTAAAGGATTTATATTTTTGTCGTAGATAACAGGCTTCTTTGGTAGCATCGGTTAAAGCCATAAGTTCTGATTCAGTTGAGGATAGTGCAACAGAACGTTGCTTTCTGGCTTTCCAAGTTATTGCAGCATTACTTAAAATAAAAGTCAATCCTGTATATGAAGGTCTTTTGGATTCTTCTTGTAAATCAACTGCATCTCAATCCTTCCTTTAGAATAACGGAGAACTCGTTTTGCTGAAGTCGAATGTTGTTCTTCATAACATGTGATCCAGTTGCTTAAAAAGCTAACAAAGAATGATATATCCGGTCGAGAAGCAACTAGTAGGTAGTCTAATGCTACTATCACTTCTTGATAGGGTCTTCCTTGTTTTGTTTTAGTCAGAATTTGAATTATTTATGTAGCCGGATGTAGTCTTTTTGAGATACACTTTCATTTTATTTTCCTTGTGAAATTTCAATGCCTAGGCAATAATTAGCTTCTTCTAGGTCTTTTACGTCAAAAGTTCCTGTCAACTTCTGTATGAAATCAAGATTGGATATGCTTTTATAGGCGGATGAGGATATCATCCATATAAATAAGAACAAGTATGATTTCTCCCCCTTGTTGCATATAATATACGAAAAGATCAGCATTCATTGGTTTTAATCCAATCTAAACTGACTCGAATTATTCCTAAAATTTTGAAATGAAAATTTCAAAATCAAGTAAATGCCCTAAAATCTTCCAAAACTTTTTTCGACATTTATATAAATCTTTTGAAATGTTACTAAATTTTCTTTGAAAATTAATCATCTAAAAATTAATTTAAGTTTTCCCAGGAATCTTAAGAATATTTTTGCATTATCTTTAAAAAATTGTAAATCCTTAAAAAGCTTCAAAATCTTTAAAACTCCACATTTTGTTTAAAATGTTGTGAAAAATATTTTCGAATTAAAATTTTTTTTTCAAAACTTCTGAACATTTTTTTAAATAATTCGAATTTTTCCTTTAAAAATCCAGCAAAATTGAAGAAATGGACTTGAAATTTTGCAGATTTTTCCTTCTACAATTTTGGAAATATTCTGAAATTAAAAAAAAAAACTTTTTTACATAATTTTTTAACACAAAGAAAGTTTTCAAATTTTCCCAGAAATCTGAAGAACAATTTTTTGTTTGAAAATTATACAAATTTTGTTGAATTTATTGTTGCTAAAAAATTGCTCTTTTTCGGTTGAAAATTCACTCACTTGGTTGAAAATTCGCATTTCTTATTCGAAAATTCAATTCTTTTGGTAGAAAATGCATATTTTTCCTTTGTAAATTCAATTTATTTTTCACAAATTCGTCTTTTTGACTTAACAACTCAACATTTCGGATAAGATTTTTTTCTTATTGATTTAAAAATCTTTCTTGTTTGAACATGTGAGCCTTTTGTTGACAATTTTTATTTTTTGTTAAATTTAACCGTTTATATTGAAAATTAAAACTTTTTTGGTGGAAATCTCAACTACATATTACAATTTTTGTTCAAAATTCATTTTTTATTTTATCGAAGATTCATCAGATTGGTTAAAATATTTTAAACTTTTTTGTTGGAAATTAATTCTTTTAACTGAAAATGTAATAATAAAATTAAGGAAAAGCAACAACAATGCTTTCGAGATTTTCTTTACACGTAAAATTGTGAAAGAAAACAATATTGCAAGTCTTTGATTTTTTGTTTCCTAACATTCAAATTATAAACAATTTAAAAATACATTAATAAACAGATGTTAAAATATTGAGTTTACAAAATCTTTGAAACAATAATTTGTAATTTTGAATTGAATGCGTTTGAGAGTTTTTTGCAATTATCTTGAAACCTTTACAGTACACCATACATTATTTTGAATTTCTCCAAGTCTTTTGTATTCTCTAAAATCTACTCAATTTTCTGAATTCTTCTGAATTTTGTGAATTCTTCTCAATTGTATGAGTTCGATGAATTCTCTTGACTCTTTCAAATTCTCTGAAATCTCTTGAATTCTACGAATTCTGCTGCACTCTCAAAATTCTTTTGAAATTCTATAATATTTTTTTTTAATTCTGCGAATGCTTTTGAAGTTTGTGCATTATTTTCTCTCTGTGAATTCTTCTGAATTCTCTAACTTCTTCTTAACTCTCCGAATAATTCCAAATTCTCTGAATTCTTCTCAATTGTCTTAATTCTTCCAAATTCTCTGAACTCTTTTAATTCTCTAAAATGTTTTAAATTATTTTGCATTCTCTAAATACGTTTGAAATAATATAAATTTCTTATTGAATTCTGTGCATTTTTTGAAGTATGTGAATTCTTTTGCACTCTGTGAATTCTTCTGAATTTTCTACATTCTTTCTAATTCTTTGAATTGTTCTTAATTACATGAATTCTTACCCTATTTTTTGATTCCTTCCGAATTCTCTGAATTCTTCCAAATTCTTTGAATTCCCTGATTTCTTAGGAATTCACTGAATTGTCTTAAAATTGTCTAAACTCTCTAAACTGTTTTGAATTTGTCGAATTTACGGTATCTCTGAATTTTTAAAATGTTTTAAAATTATCCTGAAATCATTAGAATACACATTGAATTAGTTTTATTTATGAATCTTTGAAATTTCTGTAGAATTCGTGTCAATTCTACAGAAGTTTTAAAGTTTTTGTTCTTAGTTCTCTCGAAATCTTTATAAAACACAATCAATTGATCTAAATTTTTGCGTGTCTGTTGTATTCTACGAACTCTCATGAATTATTCCCAATTCTCTGATAATTTTTGAAATGTCTGAATTCATTTGAATTCTGTGACATATTTCAAATTCTATTAATTTTTTTGTATTATATAAATTTTTTGAAATTATCTAAATTTATTTTGAATTCCTTGAATTCTTTTGAAATCTGTAAATTCTTTGGAATTCTCTGAATTCTTCTAAGTTTTCTAAATTCTTCTGAATTCTTTGAATTGTTTCAAAATTTTATGAACTCTTTAAAGTTCTCTTGAAGAATATATAAGAAATAATTCATGCATGATCGATTTTAATTTTGAGCCCCCCCCGCCCCTTCATTCCCCTTGTAACGTGCTCGGCGAATGCCCCAAAAAATACAGCTTTTTACGAATAAAACAATTGTTCAAGATTCTACGTTTTTCTCCCTAGTACATTTTTTCATATCGTGTTTTTTTTGGCTTAACATGTTCATTTTCGTTTGTTTTTTTTGGAATTTTGTAAATCTTATAACTCGGGCAATATGTTTTTATTCCAAGAAAGTGATTAGGATAAATTGTTCACCTTATTGAGTATTACTAATAACACTAGTTTACAGCCAAAATGAACATATAATGCAGCTATTTTTTTCTTATGCATTTCAGCTCGCTCAACTCGAAAATCACATTGAAAAAATTTTTTATGGATTTGTTTTCGAGATATGATTTTTTGAAATTTTTTTTCATTTTTTTCGGTGGTTGCTTCATATGTTAGGCCATATATTGAGTTCTAAACGTCAGATTGGGTCACACGAGGTCTCAAATTAAAGGTAATAAAATTGCAAACAATCGTTTCGTATTATGTTTTTCAATCTGTCAAGTAGTTCACGTGTTATATCGCAAGATATATGAGAAAAGTCCATTTTTTGCATCAAAATAAAAATCGAAAATTCACTCTATCGCCATGAAAAAATATAAAAATTCAAATTATGTCCAGTTTCTTATTTTTTATATATAGATTGCACTTTTAGGACAAAAAAGAGGTATTGCTGAAGAAAATATATGCATAAATACAGAAGATATAAGTAATTGATTGAAGGTACCAAAATTCAAATTTTACTCTGTTTTTCTATTTTATCATTTTTTTCTCCCAACATTTTTGCATCCCAATATCCTTGGTAGCACTGCTCAGTGGGTTTCATTTCTTGGCAAAACCTTTCACCGTTCTCGTTACTTACGTCACCAAGATTTTCCGAGAAAAAATTTAAGTGGCAATGCAAAAAATGAGTTTTAAGCGACATATTTAAACCTGTTGAAATTGAAATTAAATGTACGCAATTTTTTCATTTTGTCAACCAGTGTGATGAAAAAATACACGCATAAACTAAAATAACAATATATATTCCATGCCCATTTTTGCATAATTCTTGAACAAATCTTTGATAATTTGCTTGTAATTAGGAATCGAGACCTTTAAAACGCTTGGTTGGCGGATAGTTCAAGAGACGTAGAGAAGGTCTCTGGTGTACAATCGGCTGATAGAAAGAGTACGTCGTCAGCTGCAGTCGCTGAGGCGGATGAAGTGGATCGTACTGGAGTAACGGCTGACGATACGCTGCGGGCAGAGGATGTAGACGAGCTTGGTTTCGGCGGTACGTAATTGGCGAAAGAAGTCGACGGCGTCGGTTCCGGAAGTGTGTAATTGGCGAAACAAGTCGACGTCATCGGTTCCGGAAGTGTCGGAGACAAAGCACGAGTCTCCTGGGCGAGGCAAGAACTAGAAAGCGAAATTTGTGAACCTATAAGTTCATCCAACGACGGTAACGCGAATGTCGGAGGGACGCGTAATGCCCGCGGTGCATGAGGTGCGTCGAGGCAACCGACCATTATTGCTGCGCGACTCGTAGAAGGTCATGGTGAAATGTCGTGACGCGTGATCACCAGTCGAGGTGATACTGATTTGTTTTAATTTTTTTTCTTCTTTCCTGTTTAAGAGTGAGAGAAAGCTAGAAAGAAAGAGTGTTTGTTTGCTTTTCGGGAAATTTTCCGGTCATTACCGGCGGCCTTGAAGAGAAAAAGAAGAGCATAAATCACCTTTGGCGAGCAAACTCTTCGTTTGAAAACACCGTAAAATCGACACTTCATCTCACAGGCCCTTCACTTAAATTTTCTCTAGAAAATTCAAGTGGCCTTATAAACTGCAAAAGATATGACAATTAGGAAAATTTCGTGTAAAAATTCACCCAGTTTTGGTTCAAAATGTATCGTTTTTTTGGCAAAAAGTGAACCACCATGATATAAAATTAATCTTCTTTGTCAAAAATTGAACTATTTGATTGAACATTCATTATTTAGGTAAAAAATTTTTTTCTTTCGTCGGGTGAAAATTGACAGATTTAGTTGGAAAATTAGTTATTTGTTTAGAAATTAATATCTTTTGCAAAGGATTCGGCTGCTTTGGTAAAAGACATTTTTAGTTGAAAATTCACCCTTTTCTCTGATGAAGCTTGATAGAAGAAAGCTATTGTGTACCACACCAAGAGAACATTCTTACTTTCTTCGTATGATCTCGTCTCACGCTACGTTAGCATGGACTATATCTTACTATGACAGTATACATTCATACCCACAGGTTCAAAAATTGGTACCAGAAATTTGAAAAAATTCATGAGTATTCAGTAGCATGTACTTAACACATAGCAATTTTTTTTACTTTAATTTAGTGATTATTTTAAGTAGTAGAGCTGAAAATGTAAAAAATAATTATCTCGGATCTGGATAGAGACTTGAAGCTGAACTCTAGCTTAAAAGAATCTTCTCGAATCAGCGGTTCCATCTAAAAAGTGGATCGGTCAATAAAAGTGATTGATGTCTTAATTAAAAGTGTGCGAATACTTTCGATCATAATGAGTTTTCATACTGGAAAAGTATTGAAAAAACGTCCTTTCTCAGCATTGTCCAATTTAAGCGTGAAAGAGTTCCCTTCCAAAAAAAAGGAACGAGCTCCCTGTAGCCACAGGCGTAGGCTGAATCTCTTCTTCACTGTACATGAGAAATTACGAATTTTCAAAGCGTCATTCAGCTTTTAAATTTTAAATTGTTTAAACGTCTAGTCTAATTAAACCAATGTTTATTATAATAATTAAAAAAGTTTATTATTATTATATAAAAAACCAATGGTATTTTTTTTAACAATTTTTATTTGTTCAAGCAATATTTTCCTTCCACAATAATGTAAAGATATTGTTTTTTCTCAACATTTTATGAGTTCTTCAAGCAATCATTATTTGTTTGAACAATTTGTTTCCTCTGCAAATCGCGTGAAGTTTACATCTTACGGGATTAATGTTATAAATTTCATAAATAATAACAGTACAACTTCTTGTTCAACATATTTGGTAATTTTGTAAAAAAAATTTATTTGTTTAGACAATTTTTTCCACAAATAAAAATGGTTAAAAAATTACCAAATATGTTAAACAAGAAGTTCTACTCTTATTATTCATGAAATTTTGAACGTTCGTCCCGAAAAATGAAAACTTTACACAATTTGCAGAGGGAAAAAATTGTTCAATCAAATAATGATTGTTTAAAGGCTTAAAAAAATTTTGAAAATAAAATAATATCTACATTATTGTGGAAAGAAAATATTGTTTAAGAAAATAAAAATTGTTGAAAAAATTACACCGGCACACAAAAAAAAAAGTGGTCTGCCCGGCGGATTACACCGGCATATCTATGTTTTTGGGGTCGCGAAATCTGAATCCGGGGTCCAAGTACCCAAGTTAGCTCGGCCTGGCAGGAGGAGACCTAGACCTAGCATGACGAGAAGGCGGGTCAGGAGGAGAAAGCCTTTCAGAAGAAGAAGTTCCAGAACGAGGAACACCAGGAATAGGGTCACCATTAGGAAGACAGTCAAATTGTAAACTCAACTCTGTAATAAGAAACATGAAATTACGTTTTTATGAAAATAAACAATCGTATGTTGGCATATCATAAACTGCTTTTTGTAAAATTGTAAAGCAAGTTTGAAGGCATTAAGGGATGTTTGACCTAAGAAACTACTTACAGAGGAACCGCAAGCTTTTTCTTCTCTTAAAACTGGATAAAGCCGCTGCAGAAAGTTAGCAGCCACATTATGTATGGTAAAAGTGGTTGTAATTGTCTATTAAATAGTAGTCAACGTAGTTTTCAACTTTTCGCAAATTTTTCATCTAATTTTTTTGAAACCAGTAGGCTTGCGGTTGTGTAATTTTTATTATTATTATAAGTATTGAAATTAACGGAGATTTGTTCACACACAATTTACACGGAATTTTAAACTTCACTTCCTATATAAATCATAGTATAAATTATTGAGAACCTCAAATGCGTTTGATTGTTCGAACATAAGTATATAACTTTGGCAAAGGTTTTAATTTGGAATCCATCCCGAACCAATCCAAAATAGGTTTTCAATCGTGAAATTAACTTACGAATGATTTAATCTGAAAACAACCTGAAACAATTCCGATCGCAAATTTTACTCCTTCTCAACCCTGCTAAACGTTTTATGGAAAAGCATTCTACATTATAAGAGTACTTGTTTATAGAAGTTGGAATTGGCATAAATCCAGTTACCGAACATTTGATTTTCGTATACAAAAAGTAATAACAGAGGGTTTTCGTTCATTCCAAGTCTTGGATCTCATTAGTGAAATGAAATGTCAAGAATTAATAGCTTGCTGAGTTCAATTCTATCCAGCAGATTATAGGGCATCGTAATCAAAAGTATCAGTTCCTACAAGACAAAAACGGCCTTCCAACGTAAAAAATTGGACGAAGCTGCAATCATTCATATAAATATTTCTGCGAAAAATTATTATCTGATAAAACCTTTTCAAAAGTTTGAATTCTCCTATTCGAAAAGAAGGCGCGAATCAAATTTTATCTGAGACAATCGCAGAAACTTGTAACTCCGATATAGTATAGCATTATATTCACCAATAGAATTAAGGATGACCGTCAAAGTAACGAACAGAGTAAAAGCGATACCCATTTTGTGTAATTATGGAAAAAACTTAGTAATGCGCTGCTGAAAAATTTGGTTTGAAGTATATCGAATTAGTACTTCGGTATTATTCTGTTTAATGTTGTGGCATCTTCATAATTCAGTCCAAGGAAGGCAATTTGGTTACATTAACCGAGGATAATTTGTGAAAAATGAAGCAACTTTTTTCAAATAACCCTCCACAAAAATCAGAATCTACATCAGAAATTTGACCAAACATATCATTCTTATCGCTTTGATTTTTTGTTCTCGTGGCTGAAATGATAAGATTTTAAAAGATTCGAGAATAAGTAATTCTGTCTAAAATCATAATTCTTCAAAAGTATGAAAAATTGCAAAGTTTAAAATTGTAGAAAAAATTGTTTTGGACGTGAATCAATCCTTACACTCAATAATAATCAGGGTATGGGTGGCCGAGAACATTTTTACTGATTGGATTAGCACTTGAGTATTCATCTAACTAAATAGTAATATTGACACATATCACTGATTGCAAAGCAAGAAATCAGAAGTTCATTTCATTAAAGACAATTAATAAATGTTGTTATTTATTAAAGTCAAATAACAAATAGCACTTCTATATTTTAATTTCGAATTTAGGAAATAAAATCATTCAAGATTCAAAAATAATTTCATAGAATGAAAAATTATAAATATAAAATGGAATTACTTCACATTATTATTTCTTTCAGTTTTTCACTGCCGTAAAACTTAAAAAACCCAAATTGATTAATAATTAATTTGATTTGTATCAGTATAATTTGAAAATCCATAGGCGGACAATTGTCCTAGGATGGTCCCAAAGGAATAACCCCTAAGCGGGGGCGTAGCGACCGTGCCGAAAGCTGATTGGCACCTGGGTGAGGTGTTTTAAACGGTAACTCTGGGATACCGGGCGACCTCTCAGAGTATGCAGCCTTATCCTTGCACGCGAGGCTCTACAAGGATGAACCAACATTTTCCCTAGCTGCTCGTGGGAACAACAATGGCACCACCAAATCACCAACAAGTTGTAGATGCGGTTCAAAACGATCGAACGCGCAGAGCACCCGACAATGGGTCGGCAAACAATGCCGACAAAAATATGAATTTTCAACAAACTATAAAATCGTAACCTTTTAGTCCACTTTTCTAGAAAATTTTCGAATTTTCGAGCCAAAAAGACGAATTATCTACATAAAAGTTCATTTACGACCAAATAGGTGAATTTGGAAGTAAAACCATGTATATTCAACCGAAAAATTCATTTTTTTCAATGTAGTCCACCTTTAAACCAATTAGTTGATTTTTCTGCAAAAAAATTAATTCATAATAAAATATGTAATAGGTAGTATTTCAACCAAAAAAGATTTTAATTTGAAAACAAAAACAGTTGAATTTTGAAATTTTGAAATCATAGTGCGAAATTTGTATTCAGAGACCCTAAAAGTGTATAAATACTAATTCTCATAAAATGTCAACCATTGGGAAAATTTTTTATTTGCGATATTAGGTCCTTAATTTTGAATTTTTGAATTCTGATACCAAATTCGGATTCAGCGACCTCGAAAACTTATAAATACACATTTAAATAAAAATTTAGCGATTTTCAAATTTTTGTATCAGCCATTTTTAATTTTGGAATTCTGATACCAAATTCGAATTTAGCGGCCCCAAAAACATACAGATACTCATTTTAATAAAAATTGAACAATTTTCAAACTTTAAAATTCACGATTGAATCTTACTATTTGAATCTTACTATCTGACAGTTTTCAAATTTCGGCCGGCGAAAGGCACCGTCCGATTCACTGAGAGTAAATGCGGGGACATACCATCTCACATGCGGCAAGTCTCTGCGGCAAGTCACAACGGCGGCATCTCTACCTAGCGGCATTTCCACTAATGAGAGATGCCGCTAGGTAGAGATGCCGCAGTTGTGACATCCCGCAGAGAGACTTGCCGCATGTGACACGATATGGACCCTGACAACGTACAGTGTGTATCTGCTAGTATGGCGATACTACCGCTGGTGATATATAATCGAACTAGGGAGGCGATATTGCCGGTAAAGGGTGAACGTTGTCGCCTCAGAAAGTTTTTGCGCCAAATGCAATAAAAGTCCATCTAAAATGGATTGACATAAAAAAATAGGCAAAATGTTGTTGCCTCAGATTTCTGAGGCGACAACGTCTACTATATACATATATATCTTTGAGGTTCCAACGTACAGTCTATATATATATATATATATATATATATATATCCATCAATTAATTAAATATCAAATAATGAAGAAATTAAAAAGCGGTTCGGAGTAATAACATATGTTCCCTTGTAATTTAAGCTTCACCTTAAAAAATACACACATCAAAATCACATTTCAATCATAATTTATATGGCATTCTGAAAATTCAAAGCGAGATACCATACCCCACTATCCCCTAAGTTCCCTTTTTAGGGGTAAAAAATAATCTTTTATCTGAAAATTTAACTATTTGTTTGTAGATGAGCTTTTTTGTATGGGTTGAAAATTTGACAGTTTTGTATAGAAAATTTGTCTTTTCTCTTTGAAATCCAACAGTTTGATAGAAAATTCAACTATGTGGTAGAAAACTCGACAGTTTTGTAGAAGATTCGTCTTTGATGAAAATTTAACTATTCCATTTTTTGTTAAAAATTGATCTTTTCAGTTTAAACATTCAACAATTTCGTTGAAAATTCAAATGTTGTTGAATATTTATATTTTTCAGTTAAAAATTCGCTTTTCTAAATTACAAAATATTCCCTCACAACAAAATGATATCTTTGGCATATCCCTAGGATATCTCGGCAAGATATGAGGATATATATCCTGAAAAATTTCCCAAAAATCTCCCAGGATATCCGTGGCATGTTCCAAGGATACCGACATTTCCGCCCCGTACGATATCCACTGAATGTCCTGTGCGGAATATACACAATTTTGGCAATGGAATCCAATATTTCTGAAATGCATACTAATTAAAATATGCAGAATGTCTGAAAAAAAGATTTACAAACATCCGTTTGACAAAAAATCGCTTTATACAAATCTCGAATATTCGCTTTCTTTCAAATTCTATCTCAGTATAATTATAAAAAAAATTATTACCGTGAATTATTTTCATAACCAATAACAGCCTACTCACAGTAAAAAACAAGCCACATTCTAAATATTTAAAAGTTGGCTGTTATTGTATCTGTAACATCTAAATTGCGCAGTTTAGAGATCGCACTTTTCACTATCAGTACAAGGGCAAAAACAGTTTTTATGATAAAAAAAAACAATCTAATTAATATGTACCGAGTTGGTTTACCTAATATAAATGAGAACAGATTATAATCCGGCACGAATATTCGAGAAATTGTTGACTTTTGTTAAAGCGTCACTTATTATTGCGCGACAGTTTTATGTTTACTACTCGTCCCAACATCTAGCATATATTGCCTTTTTTTGAACGGCAGACTTGGTGATGTTTCTGTAAAAAGAAAAAAAAGGTTCATGAATTGTTAATGGTAAAAATATATTGGAAATAGAAAAATGTAATTCAATCAATCCATTTTTAAGCTTCCGTTGCTTTCGAACTGCAGAAAAAAACTGTTTTATTGACATTAAAATAGGTAATCATTTCTAAAGTCCATTGTTTCCGCAAAACATTTCGGTCTCCCCCTTGGTAAATATGTGTCCTAATAATTGCTATTCGATAGAACTGAACATTGACGACGTTTAAGTTCGCTAGGTGAACGTCAGAAACAATGTCCCATATAATACTCCTTTTTGATTTCTGAAGATCTAATTCTTATCTTTCAATCATAATAATAATTCGCTCTTTATTAATAACTTATTCTCGGCTTTGTATATCCGATTGCTAGTTGCAGAGGTAATATTGTATACCTTACAATACCAATTTTATAAAATTTTAGAAATTTCTGTTGAAATTTTAAATTTACGAATATTCACCTTAAATTTGTATTTTAAGACTCGAAAATCCCCCTCTTTATAACTTTCATAAAAATCTGACGATTGACCGAAATTTTCAAAATTTAAGTCAAAGTTGGTTATTTTGGATCCCAAATTTGTGGCTTGTGCCCAAAAACCCCTTTTTACTAAATTTCATGAAAATCTATCGAATTCGTGTTATGTCTCTTGAAAAACACCCTCGTACTGACTTTCATAAAAATCTACCAAATTAATAAAAATTTGGAAATTTTCAAAATTTGAGTCAAATTATATTTTTTAGTATTGGTGCAAAATGCTTGTTTTGTGACGTGAAAAAAAAACCTCGTACTGACTAGCAGGGAAATCTACCAAATAAATTGAATCTTAAAACTTCGACTCAAACTTTGAAATTTTGGAATTTCGACCCCAAAATCATGTTCTATGACTCGAAAAAACCCCTCGTACTTACTTTTATAAAAATCTTCCAAATTGATAAAAACTCTTATGACTGAAAAAGAAGAAATATCATATAATATAGAACGTAATAAAAAATAAAGAAGCCATTGAATATAATAATGAATTCAGCATTTTATTCATTACAAACCTATAAATGATAGGACAATTTTACCATTGGACAAAAAGCTGCGGCAAGTCTCTCCAGCAGCATCTCTCGCCAAGAAATTTTTTGAGCAGTTCTAAAGATGGCAAAACTGCGTCAAGTTTCTCCAGCGGCATCTCTCGCCAAGAAATTTTTTTGAGCAGTTCTGAAGATGGAAAAACTGCGGCAAGTCTCTCCAGCGGCATCTCTTCCCCAAGAATATTTTCTATATTGTTCTAATGATGACAAAACCGCAGCAAGCCTTCCCAGCGACATTTATCGCCTAAGAAAATTTTCTAAGTAGTTCTAAAGATGGCAAAACTGCGGCACGTCTCTCCAGCGGCATGTCTCCCCAAGAAAATTTTCTGAGTAGTTTTGAAGATGGCAAAACTGCGGCAAGTCCCCCAAGCAGCATTGCTTCCCCCAAAAAACATTTTCTATATTGTTGTGAAGGAGGTAAAACTGCAGCAAGCCTCCTCAGCGGCATTTATCGCCCGTAATAATTTTCTAAGTAGTTCTCAAGATGGCAAAACTGCGGCAAGTCGCCCAAGCAGCATTTCTCCCCCAGAACAACATTTTCTATATTGTTGTCAAGGAGGTGAAACTGCAGCAAGCCTCCCGAGCAGTAGCTCTGCTTAAGAACATTTTCTAAGAAGTTCTAAAGATGGCAAAACTGCTGCAAGTCTCTCCAGGGGCATCTCTTCCCCATGAACATTTTATAAGATTTTCGTGAGCGATAGATGCCGCTGGAGAGACTTGCTGCCGTTTTGCCGTCTTTAGAAGTGCTAAGAAAATTTTCTTGGTGATAGATGCAGCTTGAGAGACTTGCCGCAGTTTTGCTATCTTTAGAACAATCTAGAAAATGGTGTTGGGGAAGAGATGCCGCTGGAAAGACTTGCCGCAGTTCCTCTATCTTCATAACTACTTATAAAATGTTCTTGGGGAAGAGATACCGTTCGGGAGACTTGCCGCATTTTTGCCATCTTTACAACTATTTAGAAATTTTTTTGGCGATAGATGCCGCTGGATAGATTTGCCGCGGGTGAGGGATGCCGCAGATGTGACAATTAGCCCTGAGAGACTTGCCGCAGTTTTGTCACTCTGACGTGGTCTTGAACATTTTCTCCGGATGAGAGATGCCACTGGGGAGACTTGCCGCGGATAGGAGATGTCGCAGATGTGACAATTAGTCCTGTGAGGCTTGCTGGCCGTATATACACATATATACCACCATATATACCACCCATCTCACGGTTGTGAGACGTGGCCCCGAGTGAGATTTACCGCGGTCCTACTGGGAGCCGGTGTCATTTATATAATTTATATCTTATATAAACTTATATAATTTATATCTTGTAATTTCTTTAGGGCCTAAAATATTGTTTTGCAGTAGGGTGGGCCAAAAAATGAGTTGAAATATTTTTTGAATTTTCATGCATAAATTAATTATTAACTCACTCCAAGTGAAAAGTGGACAAAAAATCGAAATTTTCAACAAAAAAGCCAAAACCTTATAGCCATATTTAAATTGAATATTGCCAATAATAATAAATTGTTCAATCAATTATGTTTTTCAAATTGAATTAATTATTATTATTTCACTCCAAGTGAAAAGTGGATAAAAAGTTTACTGCGACTTTTTATCTCTATTCTAAGAGAAAATTGCTCAAAACAGTGATAAATTGTTAAAAAAATTCATATATTATCAGTAGAAACTAGAATTTTATGTATTAGAAACAATTTGCGCAATTTACCCAATTTCTCATATGGAGATTTTTTGGGACCCCATAAAACGGACTTATGAGGGTGATATTTGAAAAAAAAATTTTCGTAGTCTATGGCCAATTGTGAAGAGTAATGTAGAGTTTCAACTCGATTTACCTCACATTGACCATTATGGATAAAATGTACAAAATGGTATTTTTTTCTTATGGGAAATACGTGTTAAACTTCATGGGGTTTGCGCCTCGTCTAATATCTTTTTTTTGTTGGAAAAAATTATTATTCATTTATCATTAATATTTTTGTGAATTTCTCATTTTCACTTAAATGTGAATTGAATTAATAGAATGCAATGAGAAACTCCGACTACTTTTGTTCGAAAGTTCATTCTTTTGGGTTGAAAAGTCTATTTAATAAATTTTTGGTTAACAATTAATCTCTTCTGGTTACAGTTCTAAATATTTTGTTGAAAATTCGTTTTTTTGGCTACAAAATTTAAAATTTTGAATTAAAATATTTTTCTTTCAATTATTGTAAAATTAATTGAAAATTAATAATAATAATTTAACTATAATATAATAATATATAATAATAATATAAATAAAATATATAATAATAATATAATAATATAATAATTTGACTAAATTCTAACAAGACCTTTGTATCTCATAGGAAAAACAAAGTGCGAATTAGGCAATAATTTCAGGGAAACATTTGTCTGCAACAATAGTGACCTTTTGTGGTGTAAATGCTACACTGAAACTAGTGATTTTTTTAAATGATCTCCATGTCTAAAAATAATGGTTGCCTCTGATGTAGTGCTGCCCACTTGAGGTACAGAGTATGGGCTACTTGGGGTGTGGAAAGCAAAAGAATCAGACAAAGCAACTTGGCACGCCGTATCCCAAGTGCGAGAAATATTTGAGTAAAAACAAAGTTAAAGTAAACACCGTTCTAATTCTACCTGGAACAAAATGTATCCCTGCGTTTTCACTGTGCTGCATCAGGGAGCCTTTTTAAGGGTACATTTTCACGAAGGCCTGTTTTAAATTAATAGTGTAATTATTATTTTTCAAAGGATACATTTTTTGTTACTTTGTCAGTCAATAGCAAATATTATTGGTCAATAACCTAGATCTAAACTCAATCTGTAAAATTGATTCAACGCGTGATTCAAAAGAGGCCTTCGTGAAAAAGCGCCCTCATAGATCTTACGTACTAAGTGCTGCTATGTGGCATGCCTTGGTGAATCTTGATGACTCAAGCTCTATTTCAATATTTCGATTTTACTCCTCGACAATCCCTAAAGCTAGCACTAGTTGCTCTTTATTTCTAGAATCGATTTTGAGATCGTCCAGGTAAAACGCATCAATGACCTTATGCTTCCGATATCCGGGTCTGTCGCAGAAGTACCCTTGGGAATGGCAAAATGCGAGAGATTGTGAAAATAATGGAAAACAAAAGAGGCGAGGGCTCGTGGTGTCGCCTTGGAAGGCACCGCTCTGAAAGGTGACGTTGCTGGTTGTTACACAATGTTTTCCATATGAGATAGTAAATCTGGCTTTCCAAAGCGGGGTCAATCTCTCTCTGCACATCACGGTTTGTGGAAAAACCTTTAGGCTTTCCAACAGAAAATGATGAAAAGCTTTCCGGTAGCCAGCCCATACCATATCGATCGGCAGCGCTGACAGGATCCTGTGTCTTTGCAGACATATCTATCGCTGAGCAGCTTCTCCTGACACCCAGCTACGCCTTTCCTCGAGCCGCGTTGTTCGTGCATCTCTGGTGAAACAGGTCTGTTTGTCCAAACAATTATATGAGAGATTGATCAGCAGCCTGGGTCGGAGCAGTGTTGTGGAATGAACGTGTTATTTAAATAAGTAACACGAGAATTCTGGATCAATCCAAAATATCTATACCTTAAACCTATATTCCTATCTACCCTTCACCTATATACCCATCCACGCATCACTACTTTACCGCCGAGCATTTCACGCCTACCCCGAAAGGGAAACGGCTTAATGATATAATAATAATAATAATAATTATTATTATTATGCATCATCTAGGATAATTATTATCTCTCTTACGATTTTAAATTTCTATTTAACTGCAATGGATTGAATCTGATAATTTTTTTTGCAAGGCTTTAAAATCAATTTTTCCTTTTCTTGGTTTTCAGTGCGGGACAAAGCAAAATACTTTTAGGCTGACATGTGAAACGTGTAGCAAGTTAACTTGCACACATTGTCGTTCTCGAGGGCAGAAAAGAGATTCCTGTCCTGATCATTGGAGGCAGTATCACCATACTGTAAGTAGACATTTCTTTTTAGGTGAATATTCATGGCTCTTAAGTTTTCAATACTTTTTCATTTTTAATTTTGCCTTTTCATGATCAGAAACGTAGATTATTTTAAGTTTAAAAGTCTCGAGATACTTAGAAAAAATCTATTTTCAATGTTTATTTATGATTCCAAATAATTTGTATGATTATCAATTTAGTCTAGAATTAATAACAATATTTTTCGAATTCATTTATTCACTTTGTCCACATTGAAGCTTGCATGTGTCCGTCCGCTTTTCGCCTCTTTGACTTGAAACAATATGGAGTTGATCCTAATTTAGGAATTCTGCAACTTTAGACGACGTTTGGAATTGTTTAATTTTTAAAGTTTCAAGATTGCATTAATTAATTTTGAAAGTTTCCAATTAGAAATCATATAATGTCAGTGTGCCCAGCGACCTTTAAAACCTGGAATTCTCCTTGAATTTTTTTTAACTTTGAAAACCTGGAAATCTCCTTGAATTTTTCACGACAACCTTGAATTAAATTTTTTTCTTTTAAAACAGTTATTGTATTGAAATGCGAAAATTAATTTAAATCTTCTAGTCTATTATCAAAGAAACACCTCGTTTAGAAGAAATCTTGCTACTGAAAAGTTTTTTATTTATCAAGATATAATTTATCTTTTACTCATTACAGAATCAACTTATTCACAGTGTTATGTGTAACCCAATAAACCCATCTTCACGCAATCAAAACATAATAAAATTGTTTGAATTGGAAAATCAATAATTATAGTAATTATTATTTCATGAAAAAATTTAACTACTGAATTTACTAAAAAAATATTGAAAACAATTGAATTTGTTTGAATAAATAATGGAATGTTGAGAAAAATAATTTTATTATTCAAACCATGGAAATTATTTGTAAATATGAATAATGTGACTTCGAAATAACAGCTGGCCAGTTCGATCTCAAAAAACAGAATTTTAGGCGAATTGAGAAAAAATTTGTTTAAACATTTTGAATTTGTTTGAACAAATTGAATTTGTCTAAACAATTTAGGATTTATTAGATAATGCACATAGGATACCTTAAAAATAAAATATATAGGTTTATCACAAGAAAAGCTGACTTCTTCACCATAAATTGCAACAAAGTAGAAAATTAATAATAATTGATTGTTTAAACAATAGAAAAAAATAAATAAATAAAGAAGGAAATAAGTAAAGTTACTTTCAGATAATAAACTGCCATTCCGATCTCAGAGAACAGATTTAAAACGAATTTTACGGAAGAACATATTACTTAAACAAATAGAATTTATGTTAATGAATGAAAATTAACTAAAAAACATTTCTAGACATTCCAATAGACCTATAGTAATGATTTCTGGAAAAAAAGAGAATAAACTGCTTAAAAGAGTCAATTTCCTGAAGAATGTACAATTTTCGATTTTTTTGGATTTCGAAACTTTTTGAGGGGATCGTTTGCATTTATTTAAATGTCGCCATTTTGGACCAACCTATTGCTCATTTCTTGCCTATTCTGATATTACTTTAAGCCATTTTAACTTTTGCACTCGAGAAGTTACTAGTCTAGAGAGTATTTAGTGAAAGGGTCTTCGCGCCCTCAACCTTAGTTCTTAAAATGGCGCATTCCGTTACAATTTCTTCATGCACCCCACGATGTGTGGATGAACCTTTAAGCTTTCCAACAGGTGACTACTAGACTGACTTGCGACCCGGAATCTGTTTTTTGCTCTCCCCAAATTTATGTCAATTTGGACTTACAATTTTCACGTATCAAAGTACTTGAAGAATCTATATATATATATATATATATATTTTTTTTTTTTTTTTTTTTAACTTCTTCTTCTGAAAGGCTTTCTCCTCCTGACCCGCCTTCTCGTCATGCTAGGTCTAGGTCTCCTCCTGCCAGGCATTATTCTTCACTTGTACTTGGATATAAACCTGAACAACTCAGATTCATTCGGCTTATTCCCCAGTCTAATTCAAACCAGAGATTCGAAATTCGAAAATACACTTTTCCTCCCGATAAACTAATTGGAGTGAAACTGAAATATAATAAGCGTGGGCCTATGCCAACCGAGGAACAAAATGTTTTAACCACATCTACTGGAGATGTCTTCGCAATATTGAAGGGTAATGTATTATTTCATGGAATATATGCAAAAATGGATGTCTTCGAATACCGGGCGAAAATCAACATGTACAGCGGCGAGGTTAAACATATGACCACTAAAGAATGCAATGAATCTCCCATAGGCTCCCGTAACCGAATCTCAAAATGTTTTGAAATTATAAATATAAATAACATTCCTGCACATAATTAATTCTCTTTGAATGTGAAACTGAAATATAATATTGTTTTTTGTCCAAAGTAAAATCAAAATATTAGAATTAGCTAGTAATCACGTTAAACAGTCAATATATTGTGGCTCTCAAGGTTTTAATCTTTCGTCAATTCTCCAGTTGATGTTTGAAAGCAGATACAAAAAGTTGGTTTTTATTCCGTTATGAAAATATTTTGGGATAAAAATTATTATAGGCTTGTGAAGTTTTACGTATGAAAATTTGAAAATATATGGCAGATGACACTACAGTAGATAGATAGGATTAAGTTAACTATTGTTACTAAAAAAAATATCATGTAATCGCTTCTGGATTCACATATGAACATGTAACAATACTCATTTCAGTAAGAAATTGAGGTTTTACCATTTTTGGAATTTAAAAAATTTCAAATTCTGTAGAAAATTCTTTTTCTTTTTAGTTTAAAAAATTATCCCTTTTGGTAGAAATTCAATCTTTTCTTGTTCCAATAGAACTGTCTCGGTTTCGCATTATTGGGCCTTCAATAAGGATTTAACTATTTTGTTGACAATTAGTATTTCTTGACTTAATTGAACTGTTTTTGATTTAAAATTAAAATCTTTTTTATCAAAATATCAAGTTAAGTCGAAAAGGGTTAATGTGATACAAAATTACAAAGTTAGACTTTGTTTTCACACATAATTTCTGCAGCAAGATTTTTACAATTATAATGCAAGGACTTAGTATACCAAGGGGATCGAAAATTTGAGATATGTCTGCGAGAATTTGTCGCTTTGTTACCCTGGTATTTTGCGAGATATTCGTTGAATATTTTAGAGTGTCAAGATTGGTTTGCCAAAAAAGGTCCAGCGTTTTGATTTGTTTATCAGAAGAAAGATTTACCAAATTATGAACTTCTTGACGATCTACTATATCATTGATTATTTCAGGATTATTAGACACCCATTTAAGAAGATTAAAACAACCCGTGGCTAAAATTTCCTTTAATCGTTTTGCTAAAGAGGTAGTCTCTTGAATACTATCAGCTCCTGTGAGCAAATCGTCTACGTAAAAATCTTGACGAATAATTTTTGCAATTTTAGGGTCGGTTCTTTCACATTCAGAAGCAAGCTCATTCACACATCTAATTGCCAAGAAAGAGGCTGCTGCTATGTCATACGTGACTGTTTTTAGTTCGTAAGTGTCAATGGGTTTATTAACATCAAATCGCCAGAGAATTCTTTGTAGCGAGTGCTGTTCTGGTGTGATTTGAACTTGGCGGTACGTTTTCTCACTGTCCCCGCCAAAGACGAATTTGTGTTTACGAAATCTAACGATGATAGCAAATATGTCGATTTGTATGTTAGGACCTACTATCTGCAAATCATTGAAGGTTACACCTGAACTACTTTCGGCTGACCCATTGAACACTACTCTTAGTTTTGTAGACTTGCTTTCTGGACGAACAATACAATGGTGCGGAAAACAATAAGAGGGAATCGGTTCGATTTTATTGTCCACTTTTTTCATGTGTTTCAGGTCGATGTATTCGCGGATGAATTTGGAGTAGTGTTCTCGCATTTCGGTCTGCTTACCTAATCTTGATTCTAAACTTAACAAAAGACTTTTTGCAATTTCTTTTGAATCGCCTAAGCATTGAGGATCCCTTTTTTAGCGGAATTGTGACAATAAACCTTCCCTCATCATCCCGTTGAAACGTTTTAACAAAGAATTTTCCGCAAAATCCTTCGTCAACTGATATAACTTTCTTGTCCAAGTTACATTCCTCTAGTTCCCAAAATTGACGAAGCTGACTTTCAATGTTTATTTTGCTGATTGCGTTACAGCTTACTAGTTTAGATGGTTAACTCAATAAAAATTTACAAACTTATATGGTCTTTAACATCTTCAAAAATAAGTTCTCAAGAAAAAACGGAATTTCCAATAACATCCAGATATCGATTTTAAACTAAAATGGTGAATCTTCGAACAGAAATTCCAACAAGAGTTAAACATTAATAAGCCAAACAGTTTGATTTTCAACCACAGATATGATTTCCTAACCAATAAAAATAATTTTCTGCCAAAATACGAATGATTATAAAAATACATAAATTTTGAATCAAATTTTTGAATTTCCAACTAAAAAAATTAGTCTTCTATCAAACATGGAATATTGAAATTAGCAGTATAACAAATTACTTTAAGAAATGAATTTTTGACCGGTTTAATTCAACGAAACAGACGAATTTGTAACAGAATAGTTGAATCTTGAACCAAAGGGAAGAGTTTTAAAAATAAAAGATTAATATTCTACCCAAAAAGGCAAAGTTTCATCCGAAAAGTTGTTTTCAACCAACTACTTGAATTTTATACAAAATTCTTGAAATTGTAAGCCAAACAGGGGAATTTTCTATAAAACAGTCGCAGTTTCAACCTGAAAATGTGAATTTTCGACAAAAATGTAAATCAAAAAGAAATAGTTCGATGTACACTACAATGATGAATTTTATAACTTGACTTTTGGCTTGAACATTCGACCATTTGCTTTTTGGTTCAACTTGAATTGTTTCGTTGGGATATTTGACATTTTCTTTCAACATTCATCTTTGTAGGTTGAAAGCAGAACTGTTTAACATGAACATGTAACTATTTTCTTTAAATTCCAGTTATTTTCCTGAAAATTGAACTATTTTCTTAAAGAGTCATCTTTGTAATTGAAAATTCATCTTTTCCGATTAAAAATTGTTTTTCGTTGAAAATTTTTCAAATAATGGTATTGCACTCGGGGTTTTCTTCTTTGGTTGAGTATTCAATTTTTAAATTTTTGGTGAAAAATTCATCTATTGTGGTGGAAAATTCTACTACTTGGTTGAAAATAAAACCATTCTTTTGAAGATGTCTCCTTCTTGTTTGAATTGGACTATTTCCCATTCAAAATAAAAATATTGTTAGTCTGACATGTCAGCTATACTATCTTTTTCGCTGACAATTCATCTTTTAGATTAAAAATAAATCATTATTGAAAGTTAGAATTTCTCGAATTTTATACCTCTAATTCAACTTGTGACACGACCTAGGTCTTAAGGTCTTATCTTTAATTTAAGCAAATAAAACTTGAAAAATCTCCACGGGTTCAAACTTCAATTTTCAGTCGACGATTACTGCTCTCGGCCGCGAAAGCGGTGATCGCCGAGAATTCCTCAGATTTTGTTTCTTAACTTCAATTCGTGTTGTGATTTACTACACTGATGGAAAACAAACTTAAACTGATAGGACGTTATCTGTGAGTTACTATTGTGGGTTACAATTCTGTGGTAAAAAATTGATAGTACTTGAGTTTTATCACAAAAACAAATTCATAAAAAATTTTGAAAATTTGTTTGAGTTTGAATTTCCCGCCAAAATATTGTTGGATAATCATGGCCGTTGAGAATGATTGAAAGAAGTCCTGTGAATTTTTCAGATTGTTTCGAAAGATACAAACAGAAAAAAAAATATATAAAAAAATGGACGTAACCCCCCCCCCCACCCCTATCTCATCAAATATGGCGGAAAACGGTTTCAAATTAAGGGACAAATTTGTTTTGATTGTATGCTTTCAAATGCTTGACTCAACATTTGATTCCCTTCAGGGGAGTTTTTCGCATGCTTACCCGGCTATACCCTTAGCAAAAAAAGTTATAAAATGAAATATTTTCTTCTCGTTTGGCCCGACCGTCGGCACAACTCTGGTCTAAAATCGTTACAGAAAAGTGTCATCTTTATGTTCCTTTCCTGGAACACGTGTGCCATTCTAAAGACATAACAGTTCTATCACTCTATTCTATATTAGTTACATTACAGAATTCCAGAACTGTTACATATCCTTACAGTAACAGCGTTACAGAACAGCGTGACTCGTTATGTTCCTTTCTTGGAACACGTGTGCCATTCTAGTGACATACAGTTCTATCACTCTGTTCTATATTAGTTACATTACAGAATTCGAGAACTGTTACATATCCTTACAATAACAGCGTTACAGAACAATGTGACCTATATGTTCCTTTCTTGGAACACGTGTGACATTCTTGTGACATACCAGTTCTATCACTCTGTTCTATATTAGTTCCATAAAAAAAATTCCAGAACTGTTACGTATCCTTCCAGTAACAGCGTTACAGAACAGTGTGACCTTTATGTTCTGTAATTGTTCTTCCCATGACTAAAAAATAATAACATGTTTCTTTGGTTCAAGCTGAAGAAATTTCAGGTTCGAATCAGTCCAAAAAACATGTTTTTGTCTTTTCAAAAAATTTTAAATAAGCCAATTTTTTTTTATTTTCGTAATTTTAAATATTGTAAATTTAAAAATGAGTGTAGTTTTTAATTCACATTGAAAGTATTAATTATAGTAAGGAAGAAGTGATGAACTTTAGAAATAAATATTTATAAGAAGGATGTTAATGCCAGAAGTCATTGAAAAATCATTGAAAATTATTTGAAAATCTAACATTTCTCATAAAAAGATTGTTTGTTCTTTTCTACATATAAAAATAAAGGTTTAATCTTTCCCCTATTTTCCCCTTTTTCGTGAGAAAATCACCCTATTTCCCCCTTTTTGAGCTCCTTTTGCGCTGTGATCCCTGAGATTAATCATTCTCATTATTGACGTTTTCTCTTTTAAATTAGTAAGATTTCCCTGTTCATCATCAGTGGAAATTTGTACTTATTTGCTTGATATTTTCATTTTGGTGAAAGTGCAGAATACAAATTATTCGTAAAGAAATATCTTTTCTTCGCTTATCATGAAAGTCACACACCACTTGCATTCAGAACTGGCTACTTCTGTGTTCACTGGAACCTAAGAAATTAGCATAACATAAAAAGTAAAGTACACCGTGCCATTACGCACATTTCTATGAGTCGTTACATAACATAGAATGCTCAACTTCTCTGTAGCCTACAATTAAAATAGACTTCCGTTGATTCCTCTTCTCATTAATCCACCATACAATAAACTATATTGACGTAGGGGCTTATGGTTATTAGTTCCAATCACTCTTATAATCGGGAATCAAATTGAAAGAGAAATCTTTCTGAGTCATTGTCACATAACTTTTATCATTACTATCTATTTCTAATGGTGTGATATTCAACTATATTTTATATAAAAAACTAATCTGAAATTTTTCGTAACTGGAAAGAAACGAGGAAAAAATAAAATAACTAGGTAATGGGAGAATAATTGGTAAAAATATGGAATGCAAGTATCCCGAGTAAAAATTCTTCGACTTGTTTTCAATTTGAATTGCCCCCAATCAAGACATGCTGAAGTCGAAAAGTTCGACTCCAGCATGTCTCCTTATTGAGACTGAGCCAGAATATTTTATATTATCTATGGCACAAATTACATTTTTTTCAAACTAACTTTTTGATTTATAGATTGTACAATTTCTTCATCTGTTATTTGAAATCTTCGCTCATGGCATTTACGTCATTTCAAATATACGTCATTCTCGCGCGCTCATATATCTAATATGGCTGGCTGTGGTAGAATTGATTCCTATTGGTTAAGTTTTTTTTAGTTGCGTGTGGCTAGACCATATTTTTTTATCATGGTTGGCAGCATTGACTGATTATTCCTGAAAATTGCTGCAAATGTCCTCCACTTCGAAAGAAATACTTGCAGTTTATCAAGGATTATTAAATCCAGTTTTTCCATTGCGATCCGTGATCGATTAAGTTTTCTGTTAATTTTGATTTGATTTTCCAGTCTGAAGAAAACGTAAGTGTGAATATTTTCGTTGTTTGTAGATTATCCGAAGTGATATTGATAGGTTAAGTTTAGGTGAAAGATGGCTTAACGCACGTGTTTTTGAGTCCTTTTTTCTAATTAATTGAGATTTTATTGTAAATATTGTAGTTCTGTATTGTGTTAGACCGTAAACATTTTATTCTGATGTTTGGTTTTTAGAAATTTGGTATAAGTCAGTATGAATAATTTTTGAGGAACCGGCTTTGTATGGTGAGCTAATAGAATGTTTGTTCATTATAGCAGCAAAAATATGATTGTTGTAAATTACAAAGTTATTTTGAATATCTTTGTTGTGCATGATATTGCTTATTTGTCGCTTCAGTAATGTTATCAGTAATGTTTACTGTTTTAAATGAACACGGAAGATAACGAAATTTTGATATGAAAGGTCTTATAACCTCAAAATACGTTTCTTTCGCGATTTCAGATTCCACAAAATTAGCATTTTCATTTGTCAAAAATTCTATTTCAGACTCCACACTTTCCCATATTCCTCTCACCCACCCCATTTTTTTAAGAATATTTGTTTCCCTCTGTTTTCCAGTAAAGTCCCCGTTTGTCGCTTTTTTCGCTTACATGCGAATTTAATTATTAGAATCTAATAACAGGGTGGCCACTCAACCGGGAAAAAGCCGGGAGAAGCTTGCAACGGGAGAAAGCCGGGAGAAGCTTGCACCGGGAGAAAGCCGGGAGAAAAATATTAAACCGGGAGATTTCCCGTATTTCATAATTAACACCACGATGCAAGTCGCGCTTAAATTCTTTTTCCTTCAGCTCTATAAAATTTGGTCGGTGTGTGTGATTATTTCATAACTGGAACGTTTCGTCCTTTAAGATCCCTCTTGCCGGGCATTTGGAATTTTAACGATTCAAGGCTTTCTATTTCAAACAATTCAGTTTCAAATTGTTCAGTTTTTAATAGGAGGTGTTAACGAAAAATACTAATCTTAAAAGAAAAGATTTTTAAATTTTGTGAGCAAATTTTTTTTGAAACAAAAATTTCTGAAAAAAAAATAAAACAAAAAAATTGTTGAAAAAAATGTTGAAAAAAAAGTTTCTGAAACAAAAAATTGTTGGAGAAAAAGGTTTGAAAAAAAATTGTTGAAAAAAAATTTCATGGAAAAAATTTTTGAAAAAATTATGTAAAAAAAATGTTATGAAAAAAAATTGGCGCTTACGCCCTTTTGCTGTGCCAAATTTTCGCGCTTATGCCATTTGTACGACGGACGAAAACAGCTACGAAACCTTAAGAACAAAACTTCAATCATTAAAAGATTTGTTCAAGTTGAACCTAAATTTATTTCAAGAAGATACCAACACCAGTGTTTGAATTTAATTATGCCAGTGTCTAAAGTACTTCATCTTGAAAGTGCGCATGCGCAGCTTTTTCACCAGTGCCAAAAGTAAGCCATCTTCAAACTACGGATGCGCGAAAATTGTTTCGCAAACAGTCTGCTCAAATAAGGTCCTTTAGGCACCATTTAGAAGCATGAAAACATCAACTTTTGAGGTGGGTGTTGCAAACAAGATTTTAGAATGAAGCATTGTAAACTGAATGACTTAGTTAATTTTTGTAACTATGAATAATTCTTTCAAAAATTATATTAAAAATAATATTAACTTGAAGGAAAGATTATTATAAGTATTGAATACTTATTTATTGTTAAGAAAAATTAAAAAGTCAAATTATTTGTATTATTGTACTTAATCAATACGACCTGGACCAACGGCAAAATTTAAACATACTTGTATTAAGAAAAAAAAAACATTTGAATTACATTTTCAGGTTATCTGTAACCAAATATTGCAAGAATTTTCAACAAAATATTGCAATTTTCAACAACAAAAAATAACTTTTTAACAAAAAATAGAATAGTCAAATTTTCAGTTATAAAAATTGCGTTTTTTGGAAAAATACGAGCTAACTTGGGTATTTGGACCCCGAATTCGGATTCAGCGACCCCAAAAACATATAGATATGCTGGATAAGTCCACCAAGCAGACCAATTTTTTTTGTATACCGGTGTAATAGGTGTTCAATATTTATTATACATTAAAATTCAACACTTTTACTCGCAAATTAATTTTTTGAAATAAAACAATCAAAATTGAAATGCTCAAAGTTAAGTTTTTGTTTATTCAATTTTGAATATTTGATTTACAATTACTGATTTTAAATGAACAGTAAAAAATTTATAAATATCAACTAATTGTTATTTTTCCTAATTAAAAAATTTCAAATTTTAAAGTTCAAAATTTTAGACTCGAACAATATTTTAAATTTAATAAAAGGCTTCAAGTATGAATATATAGTATTTTTTTCGTTCAAAATTTCAACACTGCGGATATTTTGGAGCATTAGTAAATAGACGCAGATTTTTACATCTAAAAGCAGTTTTTCTCAGTTTTCTTTCGCTTAGAAAATGGAAATTGTCGCAAATATCACTCAAAACACTGAAAGATTATTTGAAACTTTCAGTAAATTACTTTTAATGTGTTATTAAATTCAACGTTATTATTTTGCCATGCATTTTCAAAGATCATAGGCCAACTGCATAGCTGGTGCCACCACACGGCCACAGTCAACACATAGTACATTTTCAACTTAGAGTTTCAGGGGGCTGGGTGCTTGTATTTCGTGACACTGAAAGGTCGTGAATCGACAAAAGAATGGAATCTGGCTGACAAAATCCATTTTACACTTGAGAAATATTACTATTTGTACAGTTATGACTTTTTCGTTTAGAATATTTTCTCGAAAAAGTTGTCTGCATTCCGATGAAGGCATGTCAAAATACTTCATTCAAGGCTTACCGCTCTTCGGGTCACCGTCTTTTAACTGGTCGCCCACTAATGCGCGCGTAGCCGTACAGCCCGTACAGGGACCGTGGTGAGAGATTACGAAACTGCGCAAATTAGAATAAGCGTGTATAGGGGGTGTAGAATAAGTGAACCGCAGAATAAGCGAACTGTACAATAAAAGAAAGTTGACTTATATATATATAATTAAAAACTAAAGGTTAACAACCACCGCAGGGTCCCACTGGGAGCAACTGTCATCTAAAACTGTGAAGATCTTATACAGTGTGTTCAGACAAGTTATTGGCCTGTAATTTTTAGGGTCAGCTAAGTTGCCCGTCTTCAACTGGAGCACTGTGCGCCCTTCCACCAACCACTCCGGAGTAGGTTCTTCAGACTTTAGATATGAGGTGAAAATGCGGGCCAGATGCTGGTGGGTTGAAGGAAACTTCTTCCACCAGAAAGTCTTGATACCATCTGTTCCCGGAGCGGAATAGTTCTACATGCCTCTTGATACGTTTTTCACCTCCTCGGTAGTGATAGGTGGGCATTCCTCCTCAGGTGCTATGAGGGCACTGCACAGCCCCATGAAGCTACTTATATTCTTTTAATTTTCTTTCAGTGGATGCTGCACTTCGTAGACTTCTTGCCCAGCCTATCTTTGTGCTGAGTTGATGCATTCGTCTTTTGGTCTTTATGATCAACCGTTGCTTTTGTTTTACGGTTTGCATCTGCCAAAGCTCTCGCTACATTATACACACTACATTTGATAGTCCATAGGTCGGGTTCCTCGGAAAAATCTCCAGCATGTCGTCCCTGAGTCGAGCCGTCCACTTAAAAGTAATGGTATTCTGCCATTCAATCGCATTGACTCCGTCTTGATTGGCTCCCCCAACTCTAGGATAGTCGGCATTGTTGTCCGACCCATTGACAGGAGCCTTGCGCATTCGACTGTTTTGAACCGCACTTACTACAACTATGTTTTTCGTTATCATTGTTGTTCCAACGAGCAGCTAGGGAAAAGGGTTCGTCCATCCGTATAGATCCCGGCATGCAAGGATAAGGCTGCATACTCTGAAAGGTCGCCCGATATCCCAGAGTCACGGTTTGAAAAACCTCACCCAGGTGCCATTCAGCTTTTGGCACAGTTGTTATGCTTACGCTTAGGGGTTATTCCTTCGGGACCATCCCTAGACCGCGGTAAGTCCCACTCATGACCACGGCTCACACCTGTTAGATGGGTTGTCACAGGACACAACGAAATAACAATGACAGGCCGGCGAAACCCTGTGTGTTTTGAGGACACGAAGCGACCCAAGGATGAGAGCTTTCTGGATCCATCTCGCAAGTGGAGACAGTTTTTCTACATTCCTGTGAAAATTTCCGTGCATTGTCTTGTCGAATAGCTCTTGATGGAATTTTTCAAATTCTGCTATTCGCCTGAATTCATCAGCACGAATACAGTTAAAGGCTGGCCTATTCAATCGAATTTGTAAGCTATAACCAATGCGTTTGGCATAAAGGATCCTTTGTAAATAAATATATCAATGAGTTCTGTAGCTCAGTGGTCGCCCTCTGGACCAATGCACTTAGGATCGCTGGTTCGAGTCTCGAGGCATGCAATTTGTATTGATTTTTTTCGAAATGACCTTGACCACGAATTAAAACGAATTGAAACTCATTCAATTCGCGCTGACTGAATTCGTTTAAACGAAGCAGAAAGCGGAATTCGGGCGAATTCCAAAATGTTAATTCGCCGCAAGTCGCATCAATTAGATTCTTTTTACTGGGAACCAGGAAATTTTGCCTGTTTTCAAGAAAAAATTAGGACAACAGGACAGATCTCGAAAAAAGAGTACATATCCTGAAAAACCAGGACGGATGGTGACCCTAAATTTAACTCCTTTTATTTCCGATTCATTCATTTACCATTGGATTTAAAACATTAGGAATTCTTTCTCACAAAATTTATACATTAAGGTAATAATATTTAATTCAATGAATACAATTTATAAAATATTACGTATCTAAATACACTCAAGTTCATTATGCTGAGATATCAAATTAGATAATGTTATTCATACAAGAATATTATCAGTTCCTTTAAAAAAATGTAATTCATAAAAAATCAATTTAATCATTGAAAGTAATAAAATGTTTAACCTATCTATTAACAAAATGTCTGAAGCAACAAATCACTGATGAAACAGGGCCCAGATATTTGTCATACTGCCCTGAGTTGTCAAGCGACCCCGCTCTGCCGAGATTTTTGCCAAATATTCCATAATGTAAGTTAGCCGTGGGGTTTAGTTGTCAGGGATGAAATGCGTTAGTACTTTAGGTAAGTTAGGTTCGAATCTCGCGACAGCGATTCCGATTTTTCATAGCAATTAAGCGTGCGATTATATATGTAGCGAATAAATTAAGTATATATAATAATAAAAATAATAATTGTACGCGTGTTTCCCTAATTAATTGTATTTAATTTGTGTATTTTGTTTCTTCTACTGAAGGTTAAATCTTATGGTGGAGTGAGTTATTTTTCATATAGTCGTTTGAGATTCTCATATGCTTTGTATGGCAACTTCAAAAGATGTTTTCTTGCTTCTTTTTTGAAAAATTTCAAGTTTAAAAACTTATTTCTTTAATATAAAACTGGGCACTCTAATAAACATAAACCTACAAAAAATTTGTAACACAGCAGGGTGGCAATTTGTCACCAATTTTTTTTTTTTTGGCAGCAATTTGTCACCAACAATTTTTTTGGGCAGCAAATTCACACTCGTCAAAATAGCCTTCTTTACGCCCTTGATACACACCATACTTTTCGCCCCCCTCCTTGAAAACAAGCATGTGAAGCAGATAGAGGATGTTTGGTGTACTTGACAGTTTTGGATTACAGGTGAAAGGAAGAAATAGCGTACTTTGCAGAAGGGAGACTGTCGGGTCCAGCAATACAATTTTTTTCAAGAATGAAGATCAATTCCTCCATATTCTCACTTGCGTGGTGCAGTCTATGTGTAGCGGGCTCAAAGTTTTATATAGCGGGCGTAAAGTTGCATGTAGCGGGCGTAAAGTTTCATGTTGGCCCGGCAGCGGAGTGCGCATGTGCGAACGTCACTGGGCTGGAAACGGCCACATTACGCCTGCTTCACGTGCATGCAATGGTGCGTTTTCAAGGGGGGTCGGACAAAAAATTGTTTATAATATTTGATGTTAATTTATTCAAGAAAGTATAAAAATAGCAACCTCCTCTTTGTTTACTGCGTTAAGTTCTGACGAGAAACGTATGTAAGAAACCCTCACTTTATTTTTATGGGGGTTTGAAACTATTGTGATAATTAAAAAAGTATTGTAATCACAATTAAATTAATTTAAGCTGAACTGGAAAATTGTACAGTTGAAAAATAAAAAATCTGCCCGCAGTGCGGGCACATTCTCATCGCGCGCTAGGCGTGCGGCTCGCAAGTGTGAGCGCGCCTAGGGCGCGCGACTGTTGGTTCTCGCGCATCGCGCTCGATGATGTGTTTACCTCGCGCTACGCGCTCGGTCTTTGTATTTCCGCCACATTTGCGCGCAGATCTTTTAAAATTAAAGGTCAAATCATTGACAACTATAATTTGGTGATTGTGATTTCTCTTTTGTTGAAACTCCTTTGGCTTTAACGAACACATTCTCATAGCGTATCTCATGCTTCGCACTCGATTTTGTCAAAAATCTGAACTTTTCTACATTATGTTCAACACTATTATATCAAATGTATATCATGACGTAAAATCTTCCGTTCTTTCAGAATCTGCAGTCAGAAATTTGTTTTTGGTGGAATGAACGAAATTGACCTTGAATTGACCTTGACGTTGACTCGATAAGTTCCAATGGATCCCGGATTCGGATTCAGCGCCCCAAAAAACATAAATTATAGTAGTTATCTTCACATAAATGACTTTTCTGTCGATTTGACCTTCAAATGCCCTTGACCCAGATGTTCTGGGGTCAAACGGACCACGGATAGTAATAACTGAATACTGATACTAATTGTAATATAATTGTCAGAAAAATCAGTGCGAAAATACTGTTTAGAATAGCGGTTTATTTACGACCAAGATCGGTCGCAGTGTATGATGGCGGAGTGGGGAAAGCTGCTTCCGCCTGGTAGACGCTGGCGCTGAAATTGAATTCGTGCGCTCAAAATGTAAGAATTGGAAAAAATCTCATGAAAGAATGATGATATCGAGATGCTTTTTTTTTAATTTCAGCTAACTTTTTGCGCTGATTACAAATTTTGCATTGAAAGCTCCGAAAACGCACGTCTTGTGCTTGAAAGGTAATTGTACTTTTTTATATTTTCACTAATTGTACAATTGCTGGCTTAATTTTTCGATGTATTGTAAGCAACATTTCATTATTTTTAGGTTTATTCAATAATGTTACAAAAAATGTGTATTGATTTCAAAATTCGTTTTTCAATAAACTCAGGGCATGTCATTTTCATGAAATCTGCTGAAGTAAATTTTCGATTTTTAAACTTTTTCGTATCCCCAGATTTGCTCCGCATCAAGTTGACGATTTCTATTGAAATACACGATATAGTAGCACAGGTGGATTATCGAATGGTCGCAGGTATGTACTTCTTTTGTATTTACATTATATGAGTACTGTTTCTCGGAAGTTGCACATAGCACATAGCACATAGCACGTCGCAACGTAATCAACGTTGCAACATCATCAGCGAGAATCGAGTAAGCTGTGCTTACAAAGCAATCCTCTTACTGATGTTGTCTTGATCCTTAATTTCTCAATTTTTCCACAGAACGTTATGACCAGAGCCGGTGGAACGCAGATTATCTATCTTTCTCGATCCTTAAGGAGCGTGAATGTAAAGGAATTAGAGTAAACGAGACACTCGCATGTGGAAAACCGTCATCTGTTTTCCACGTTCCATTGGAGCCTCAGTTCTAAATGATACCAATTTTTACTTGAGCCGCAACTTTACTGAACCCTCATTTTTTTCTATGTTATACTGTTATGATGAAAAACTATTAGACACTATTTCACCTACTTTCATGGTACCGGTGTCGTTTTCACTCCCTTATAGGGGTAGTTTTTTAGGATTCTGGTGGTTAGAATGATGCTAATTAAGAATAATTAACGAAGTTATTATACATTGTCATGAGCGTGACCATATATATAGAAAAAAAAATAATAAAAAAATATTTTAGCCTCGTTCTTGGCCATGAAGTACTTTCTACCCCCTGATAGAGGTATTTTTACGGTTTCTACGGGTTGAAATGGTGCTGAGTAAGTAGAATTTACGTAGTTATTATACATTGACACTAATTGATTCTATCTATGAGGGAAAAAAAGAGTTCAAAAATATTTTATACACATTCTTGTTTATGAAGTATTTTCCACCCCTCATAGGGGTTGTTTTCCGATTTTCAAGAGTCGAAGCGTCACTGTTTGATGAACAACTATTGAAAACTATTCTACCTACTTTTATAGTACCGGTGTACATTCCACCCCGTGATAGGGGTAGTTTTCGGGGTTTTAGGGGTTGAAATGGTGCTATGAAAGAAGAATGAACGTAGAGACTATACGTTAATATACCAACGCGATCGTACCTAAATAAAAAACATAGATAAAAGCAGCTATTTCAACGACGTTCTTATACATGAAGTACTTTTCACTTCCAATTAGGGGTAGCTTTTCAATTTTCCAGTGTTAAAAGGGGTTGAAAGGGTAAACTAATGACAAACACGGTTACAGCATGCATTGACGATTATTTTGAGCTTTGTTGGGTCAATTTAGGTTCTTTCCTTCAAAAACTACGTTGGGCGTAAAAAAAGGGGCGAATTTTGGGGTCCCTCTTTCTATTAATTTTGTGTGACGTAATGTAATGGTAAAGTAATGGTTAAAAGAAAAAACGTGAATGTTAAATTACAAACAAAAAATTGACGTCTTAAACTCAGGGAAGCAAATGTTTCTCTAATTGATTGTTGAAACAATAGACTTTGCATCAAACACTCGAAAGACAGTCGGTTTAAATTTAAAAAAAAATAATATATACACACACATATATATATATATATATATATATATATAATATATATGTTCTGAACTATCTAGTAAATAAGAGGATTAAAAGGGAGAAAGGGGCAATGATAGCAATGTTCGTGGACCTAAAGGCGGCGTTTGACTCATTAGACCGAGGCGAGATAGAAAAAGTTATGGTGAAAAAGGGGATGCGAGAGGGATTAATAAAGAGACTATCGAAAATTTTTAGAGAGACAAAAAGCAGGGTTAAGGTCGAAGAGCAAGTAGGATATATTTTCTGGTTGGTGAGAGGAGTAAGGCAAGGATGTCCTTGGAGCCCACTTTTATTTATTATGTTAATATGAGACTTGAAAGGAGAAATGAAGAGAAAAGGATGGGAAGGAGTTAGGATAGGGAATGAAAATATATATACACTGGCATATGCGGATGATATAGTGTTGATGACAGAGGATGAAGAAGGGATGGCGGGCTTAATTACAGGATTAGAGAAATACTTAGTTGGCAAAAAGTTGAATTTAAATGTAGAAAAACAAAGATAATGAGGGTTAGATAAGGAGGAGGAAGAAAGAAAGTATGGACGGGGAGATGAAAGACAATAAAGTTAGAAGAAGTGAAAGAGTTTAAATATTTGGGATGTACTTCGCAAGAAAATGGAGATCATAGAGGTCATATACAGAAAGGATAAAAAACAGCAGGAGTAATGAAACAGATATGGGGAATAGGAAAAATAATTTCGGTCGGGTTTCGAGTGGCGAGGCGGGGAGAGGGAGAAAACGGAACGGTGGGAACGAAGGAAGCGAGAAGGTTAGAGAGAGAGAGAGTGCCAAGCGCAAGTGACGGGGAGGATCTCTTGAAGAGAAAGAGAGACAGCTAAGAGAGTCCGGAGAAAAGCGAGGTAGAGAGTCCGTTTAAAAAAAGCGGGAGGACTCGTAGGTTACCCCCCCCCCAAATGGAGGGAAAGTCGGAGAAGGAGGCTCTAGGGTTGTTGTTGGGCGAGATCAGGGGGCTGAGGGAGGACGTAAGGGGGACTAATGAGCAAATGGAAGGTATGAGGGAGGACTTGAGAATCAGAGATGAGAAATGGGAAAAGGAGATGAAAGAGCTGAGGGACAGAGTAGAAGGGTTAGAGAGGGGTAGAAAAGAAAAAGATGTTGAAATAAAGCAGATGGAAGAGGGAATTAGGGGGTGGAAGGAAAGGATGGAGAAAAGGCTTGATATATCACTCAAACAGTATTATTTTCCGACATAGACTTAGGACTAACTTTTTGCAGATAGTATGCGCGACCGTACCTACTTAAGCAGTTGAATCTTTCCAGCTCTATAAATCACCGGGGTGGATGAGGTATATTGAGTGCTCTTGAAGAGAGACTGAATTCCTTCCATTCCCGCTAGTAGCTTCAGGACATGTATTGCATGTAAAAGGAGTAGGATGTCTTTGATTCAAATATCAGTGCTTTAATGAGACCCTGCACACGAACTCTCCACCTCACAGTTCTGATGCCCACCTTTGAAGGACAAGTGCGGCGCCACGGTCGAAGTCCATTACCCTGCATGCGTTCGAGGCACTCCGATACGATAAAAATTCCTCGCCCCGCTCAACAGTTTAAAAATATTGATCGATTTTATCAGTGGCCTAGAATTTCATATATGCATTTCAAAACGGACACACTCTTAGAGTATTTTAGCATTTGAACCGACCGATTTCGACTGGCTGCTCAAAAACTATATTCAATTATTCAAATAACTTTATTAGCTTTCCAAATTTCGCAATGATGCTCGTCATAACTTATTTTCTTCGTCAATTTTTATTTAATTTAACAAAAAAGAGTTAAAACTTGACTATTATCAAGGTGTCGATACATTTTAAAATGGAGTAACTTCTAGGATTCAAGTAATAACTATTTTGGCTTGAACAAATATGTCTGTTTGGTCTTTAGTGTCAACATGTACACTATTTTGCGAAGTTTCATTCAGGTCGATTAGCTTGCTAAGAAATATTCAAATCTCTCGTGAACTCTCACAAATCCTAAATTAGAAGTTGTCCTAGTATTCACTATAATTAAATAACTTAAAATTTGAAAATGAACATTAAAAATTAAAAATCTTAAATTAAAGCTTTCCAAATAAATAATTTTATACTTTCTCTCTTTAAAAGTAAAAAATTTTAAGATTACGGTCCAGATGCTACTCTGATAGATTATTAAGGAAGCTTAGGGAAAATAAAGGTTAACAGGGGAAGGCCTCAAGTATGAAACGCAAATTGAGTTCGCATGACAATAATTCGAGAGATTATAGAATTTCATTGGACACGTGTCACGGCTTTTTTGTAAGTGGAGCCTAGTTTTTTAAATATTAATGTTTTAAAATTGCGGCTACCTTCACAGGAATTCATGGAATTCGTCTAATACAAGGAGTTCATGGAATTCAAGGAATCCATGGAATTCAAGGAATTCGTGGATTTCAAGGAATTCACGGAATTAAAGGATTTCATGGAACTCAAGGAATTCATGGAAGTAAAGGAACTCATGGAATTCAAGGAATTCATAGAATTCAAGCAATTCGTGTCATTCAAGGAAGTCATGGAACTCAAGAAATTCACGGATTTCGCGGCGTTTGCGGAATTCATGGAAGTTGAGGAATTCAAGGAGTTCAAGAAATTCATGGAATTCAAGGAATTCATGGAGATCAAGGAATTCATGGAATTCCAGGAATTTATGGAATTCATGGAGTTCATGAAATTCATGGAATTCATGGAACTCATGGAATTCATGGAAAATAATGGAATTCAAGGAATTCATGGATTTCAAGGCATTCATGAAATTCAAGGAATTCCTGGAATTCGAGGAATTCATTGAATTCGAGGAATTCATGGAATTCAGGTAATTCATGAAATTCAAGGAATTCGTGGAATTCAAGGAATCCATGGAATTCAAAGAATCCATGGAATTCAATGAATTCATGGATTTCAAGGAATTCATGGAATTCAAGGAATTCAAGGAATTCATGGAATTCAAGGAATTCAAGGAATTCATGGAATTAAAGGAATTCGTGGAATTAAAGAAATCCATGATATTCAAGGAATTCATGGAATTCAAGGAATGCATGGATTTCGCAGTGTTAGTAGAAATCACGGAAGATGAGGAATTCATGGAATTCTGGGAATTTAAGGATTTCCGGGAATTCATGGAATTCAAGGAATTCGTGGAATTCAAGGAATTCATGGAATTTGAGGAATGCAAGGAATTCAAGGAATTCATGAAATTTGAGGAATGCAAGGAATCCATGGAATTCAAGGAATTCATGTATTTCAAGGAGTTCATGGAATTAAAGGAATTTATGGAATTCAACGAAATCATAGAATTCAGGGAATTCATGGAATTCAAGGAATTCATGAAATTCGAGGAATTCATGGAATTAAAGGAATTCATGAAATTCAAGGAATTCATGGAACTCAAGGAATTCATGGAACTCAAGGAATTCATGGAATTCGTCTAATACAAGGAGTTCATGGAATTCAAGGAATCCATGGAATTCAAGGAATTCGTGGATGACGAAACATAAAATAAACAATGATTAGTTAGCCCTATAGTACATAAATTTGATTTTATATCATAGCAAATTTTTTTAAAGTGGATTAAAAATAACTTTGAATAACGAAGAGTTTTCCTGAGATATCATTTCTTATATGTATAATAAAATGAACAATTTGTTTGACTGAGGAACTTCAAGGTTTTGCCTGAGAAAAACCTTCAGATTCGGCCGTTTCGTTCCCGGCACTCCTCGGAGCGTTAGTTATGAAATGCATCGATCGCGACCGACGCTAAACTGGTGAGGGTAGCGCTCGAGCGAGAAATCGGACAAGCGGCATTGCTCGGGGCGGCACTGCTCGGAGCTTGGACTGTATTGGTTTCAAAGAAACTTGCAAAATATTATTTTCCGTGACGTTCCAGAACATTCCCGTAAAAAATTAAAGAATTCTAGAAAATTCCAGAATAATTTATAAAGTTTTCTGGGCCAATCAAGAACATTTTACAACATATTCCAGAATATTCTAAATTTTCTCGAATTTTCACAGAATTTTTTCAAAACAGAAGAATATTCTAAAAAATGTAAGAACAATCCAAGTCATTCTACGAAATTAAAGAATGGTATAAATAATTCCTAAAATTTCATATATTGCAAGAATTTATTTTGATTATATTGATATAAATTTGGCTTTAGGGCCCGATTCCCCAATGACCATTATTTCAGAAATATTCCAGAATATTCTAGAAGTGTCAATGATATTCCAGAATCTACAATATTCTATAATATTCCAGAATACTTCAAATCCTTTAAGAACATTCTAAAAAAAGTGCAAGATATTCTTTTTGACTATGTTTTGTAGAAACTCATACATTTCAGAATATTCAATAATAATCATTGAGGCATTGAGAGTATCCAGGCAAAGCATAGCTAATGACGCAACTTTTATTTTATAATACAGATTAAATAATATTCCACTGGGAAAAATTTAATAATAGTATATTGTGCACCTAGAAGTGAAACAGTCTTTTTATCCGAGCGTAGGTTTTGCAAACAAGCGAGGATAAAAAGACGTTTCACTCCTTCCCATGTAGAAATTGTGATCGGGATTTATAAGGGCCCCGGCTAGTTTTCCCTATTTCTGATCGGGCGCTGATAGGGAAAAATCGGGAGGGCCAGACTAGTTCTGTAACATAACAAATAATATTTTAGTGAAATATTTCTGCAATATTTTAGATTTACTTCAGGAAACATTTCATAGAAATAATTCTGAAAAGTCTTTGAAACCTATGTGCAACATTATCAAAAGATTTCATTGTAATATTTCTTTGAAATTTTTAGTGCAACATTTCATGCCGTGTGGGAAGACATCTAATTTTAATAATAATATATCTAAGAGTTGAAACTCCACTCGATGTCAGAAACCGATTTAGGTAAATTAACAGCATTTTTGCGGGTTCAACTACACATATGGCTATTGGTTAATATACGAATAAACAAAATGTTTGTCAATAACAGGTTTCCTACCAGATCATAATTTTTGAGGATCGAGTCGAAAGATGTCCGAAATTATTCAAATTTAATTTTGAACATCAAGAAACCGTTATCGGCCTGAACAAAATGTATTATATCACATACCGAAAACACCCATTTATTTGAGAAAATATTTGGTTGACCTAGCCAAATTTTTTGGTTGTTTTAACAAAATCTTTTGATAAATGGAATACTTGGTAGATTAGTCAAAAAATGTGTTTCAATTCATTAACAGTTTCTTCAATCAACAAAAAATTCTTTGATTCAAATAAATTTTCACGTATATCGAAGACAAAAATTTCTTTGATTGAAGGACAATTTTTGTCTAGTTGCCCTAAAAATCGCGTTTTCAGCTATATTCATTAGAATTTATAGCACAAAACCGTTATAGGTATAGGACTTCTGACAAATATTTAAAATAATTAAAACTCCAACTGCTTTCATGTGTGAAATAAAAAAAACTTTATATTTGTATACAAAATACACTTGCTTTCGTTTTCATCTACGATATAAACATAATAACCAATAAAACATGCTTTGTTTAAGGTTGTCCAACATTTGGGGGGGGGGAATTCCTTTTCTAATTCCTTAAACTTGTTAAAAAAAAACACGTATCTTTTTTAGAAGAAATGGATATTTAGAGATTCCGCCAACCCCATAAAGTTTAAAACATATCTGTCATAAGAAAAGGAGACGTTTTTAGAAATTTTGGTACAAATCGTCAATATTAGTCATATGGCTCTAATGGTTTTGCTCCTTCTGTCCTAGAAGGTAAGCAAGAACGGGAAATTTACGCGAGAAAAGATCGTTCAACACTGTTCCTTGCTTTACTTCCAAATTTTTACTAAATAAGATTAGTATAACTATAATCATTAGATTATTTTTTTTATGCTGGAAAATTGAACTAAAATTTAAATATTTTTTACTTATAATACATCTGAAAGTAATAAATCCTTTAAATTTTTTAGCTTCACAATTTGAACAGAAATCACAAATTAAATGAATATCTAAATGAAACATTTAACTATTAAAACTTAAATTAATTAAATTTAAATATTATTATTACGCATTTTTAAACCACCTATTCATATAATTTGTGTGAAACGAATAAATATTCCTCCTTCAGCCCTGGCTTTTCAGCGAAAAAGCTTGGCTGAGATTTTGTCGACCTAATCCAAGCGATATATTAGCGTAATTAGCTAGAGCGTGCGGTTTAGATTTAGGTTGTTCAGGTAGGGTTCGAATCCTCAGCGGGGGCGATTTATCATAGCTTTGTGCGTGCGATTATGTTTGTAAGTGTCTGTGTGAGCAATTGCGTAATTTCAAAAATAAATCAAGTGCAATTATTATAAATAAAACAATTGTTTTTGCAAATTTATTTATCTGTCACAAGCTGCTGTAATATAGGGCAATATGGGCCGCGGAAAAATTTCGCATAGAGCCGAATAAAAAACCAGATAATCCAATTTTATTACACCGTATAAGAATCCGTATAGAGCCCGACAAAATACCGCATAGGGCAATATATACAGCGGAAATATTCCGCATAGAGCTGGATGAAGAACCAGATAGGCCAAATAAAATAGGGATGGACACCGAAAATATTTCGTATACAACCGGATAAAAAACCAGATAGAAAATGTTGTATACCCCGACCAAGTTCTGCATAGAACCAGATTCAAAACCAGACACAAATACCGTATAATAATCCAGATGCGAAGAAATTTCGAATCCTATCCGTCTCTATCGGATCCTATCTGTCATTTTAAGCAGGGCAGCGCAATAAACTCAACAACTTACAACCTAGCACGCTTTATCGCCAAAGAACTGAATCCTTTTACAGGAAACTCTATCACGCACGTCCAAAACTCATTTGACTTCATCAGAAAGATACAACAGATCCACATTCAACCCGAAGACATCTTAGTGAGTTTCGACGTAGAATCTCTCTTTACGAAAGTACCAATCTCTGATACAATCGATATTATTAAAGCCCTGGAAGGTCTCGCGCACTTGATATAGATAATAGTTAGTAAGCTAATATTTAAGAACTTGTAAATAATAAGAAGTCGAAGCGATTATAGGTTAAGAAAAACATAAGGCATAGTGATTAAGTGAAATTGTAAAAGATGTAAAGGGAACGGAGCCCTCAAACCCGTAAAAGGGAGAGTAATAAAATAAAACTTGCTTCTCTAATAGGCTGTATTAGGATTATTAGCGGCTAATCGGAATTAAATTAATTGCATTAAAATTTAAAGTGCAGCCTTCAAGGTGGTTCTATTAGGTATCTATTAGGCTGTATTTTATCGGAAGTTGCAAAAGTACAAAATCCCTTCTCTAATAGGCCCTATTGGGATTATTAGTGAATATTCTGAATTAAATTAATTGGATTAAAATTCAATGTTTCTGGATAGATAATAATATATTTTCGATTAACAAGTTTTTTTACAATGTGCATTGTGCAAAATAAAATGAAAACTAAAATAAGTTGTAACTTGTAGCCAATGTGCTTTCATAACTTGTACATATTTGCAATTATTGATTAGGAATTGTTATTTTAAATTAGAAACCAAGTTAAAAAGTATTATAAAAGAATTAGATCAACCGAAAACTGTGCATTTTATGTAGTTTTTTATATAGCAGAAAATGTTATTTTTCACGAATGTTATTAAAGTGTTTTTTAACTGCATTTTTCTTTATTTTTTATCAGTTTCAGATAGTTTTTGAACGGTTTTAATCTATAAAGAAAAAAAGTATTGAGCCCTTTGTGAATTAAGTGAAATTCAATTATTTGTTTTACATATTTTAAATTGTTGTTTTGGAAAAGTTATTCCTCATTTAAAACTGACATGAGTAAAAAAGTAGAATAAAAGAATTGGATTAATTGAAAACTGTGCGTTTTATGAAAGTTTTTGTATAGCATAAAATTATTCTTTTGTTATTGTTATAAGTTTGAGGGCGCCTAGGGCGCGCGACTGTTGATTCTTGCGCTTCGCGCTCGATAATGTATTTATCTCGCGCTACGCGCTCGGTCTTTGCATTTTCCACACATTTGTGGATAGACTCTTTAAAATTAAAGGTAAAAGCGTTAACAACTGTAATTTGATGATTGCGAATTCTCTTTTGTTAAAGCTCCTTCGGCTTTAACGAACATATTCTGCACTAAATAAGCACAAAATTATGGCATAGTGCCCATATCGATATGACAATGTTGTAATTCCAGCTTCCGGGACCTAGACAGTGAACTTTGGAACATAGTTTTTTATTTAAAAAATAATGGGAAAAATCTGAAAAAATTCATGGTGGTGCTTCAAACATTTCTCAATAAATTGCCGTTGAAAAATTTGCAGAATATAACAAATTGTTCGTTTCTTGTACATAAATATACAACTGTAATATCTTCAGTTCTAATAAAGATAATAAAGTGATTTTAATTAGAGGTGGTTAGTTGAACTATTTGTAATTATTTACAGTTTGAAAAAAGTATGTGCTTATTTCTTTCAAATTCTTAATAATTACAAATAGTTTAACTAACGACCTCTAATTTAAATCGCTTCATTATCTTCATTAGAACTGAGGATAGTACAGTTGTATATTTATGTACAAAAAACAGTCAATTTGTTATATTCTGCAAATTTCTCAACGGAAATTTGTTTAGAAATGTTTAAAGTACCACCATGAACTTTTTCAGATTTTTCCCATTATGTTTTATATGAAAAACTATGTTCCAAAGTTCACTGTCTTTAAAATTGGTCAAATTTCTCTACTTTTTAACAGATTTTCGGATCTGTACGCTATAACATTTCTTTTGGAATATTCGTTTCAGACTTATTAACGTACAACATTTTGGTCTTTAAAATAATACTTCGTTCATTGAGCTACCTTTTTTTCTTCACTTATTTTTTTAACGGCAATCACATTTTTTAACGTCAAAGCCAGAGGACTCGAATTTTCCCAACAATAGTAAGCTTCAAAATCCCATATAAAGTATGTTGTTAAGAAAAAATGGTTGCTTAATGAATAAAGGATCATTTTAATGACCCAAATATTGTACATTAATGAGCCTGAAACTAATATGCCAAAAAAAATGTATAGCTTACAGACCCGAAAATCTGTTAAAAAGTAGAGAAATTTGAGAGCTTTTAAAAACAGTGAACTTTGGAACATAGTTTTTTATTGAAAAAATAATAGGAAAAATCTGAAAAAATTCATGGTAGTACAAATTGCCGTTGAAAAATTGGAAGAATAAAACAAATTGTTCATTTTTTGTACATAAATATACAACTGTACTATCTTCAGTTCTAATGAAGATAATGAAGTGATTTAAAGCATGATCGAATAAAAGCCGTAATATAAGTGCTTAGGCTCAGGACGTTGATAGAACTCGATAATCCGTAGATCTTGTGAGATATTTTAACATAGTAATCCATTAATTTTCTCTCTCCATGATCCTTGGTGCTACACCAATCATAAATCATCTCGCTCAAAATCTCCTTCGCACACCTGTGAAAGATAAGTCAAAGAAATATTAAGTAATGAAAAAGTGAATCCTAATGTAAACTTTTACAGAAAAATAGTGGAATAAGTGTATTGAATGATGTAGCGAGTATAAAATACATCACCCTCGTTGCAGCCAGAAGCAAAACGTTTTGAAGATAACTAGTACAATTATCAAGGCATGACTAATACTATGTATGAACATTTCAAAATTATGCTTAACCGAAAACGCATCACGAATTTCTGAAATGAGACTCAAACTCAATAGAATAAAAAATATACAATATAGGAATGAATTGCTTTTTTCGGGCCAACCGCTCATGAAGCGTAAACAGTTCTCCATAGGACGAGAAATGATTTGATTTGGCCAGAGAATTTTCTCTAAACTGCGGAAAAATTTTCTCTTGTAGTGATAGAAGGAACATACTATCTGAATATTTCTTTTCTATTCCTGTAGCTACGCAAAGCATGTACTTACAACGAATATACATTTTGTAGGGCATGTATTTTAAACCATCTCATGCTGTTCGGTTTTTCAATTATTAGGTATTTTTTCTACGAAAAGAAATCATTTTCTTCGATTGCGCACAACAGTTTTGTATTAAGCGTATATGTAATTCGTTTTTCATAATGCGAACTGTAAGGAGCAATGAAGGTGATGACCTCCATATATATTGTCAAAGTGATAAACAGAGCAACATTTCCATTAATTTTTTTGTTGACACATGCCATTTTCTATATTCATATAATTAGAGTAAGTGTGAAAATAATTTAATATGAGATGAAGAAGTACACTCTTATTTAATAATTATAATTTTTGTGTTTAATGACAAACTTTTTATATAAGCTATTCACGATATTTTTTAAGACAAAATGACAATAATATTTACTGCTCGGGGCTTGAAACATGACAATTTTTATTTTATTATTATTAATGTCTTTATATAAACACAATGTCACAATTATCCTACTAACTCTTATTTTTATCATAATCTCTGTAGCGACGGAGGCTCGATCTATAGCTGGGGATGTATACTATTAACGGCCGATGGTAATTACCTGATGTTGGTAGCACAGCCTGGAACAGAACCTTGCCGACTGATGGTAACTCAGCATGGAACAGAACCTCGTGATGCTAACTTTGCAAGAATCTCCATTTACAACCTCATTTTTTCACCGACTTAGCATGGAATAGAACCTCAATATTACCAACCTCTCTGCTTCACAGACATATGCTGCAATGATATCGCAGCAGGAATCTGCATTACCAACCTCACTGTTTTACAAACTGCTGATAACTTAGCATGGAACAGAATCCTTACTTGGTCCGTAGTGCCATCTGTTGGTGTCAGTAACCTGCGACTGTCTGCCTTACCGAGCTATGGTAAAATGATAATATTTAAAATAGCCAGCCGCATAGGAGAGAGAGAAGAAGATGGCTGAGTTAAAGGATGCTAAAGTACTGAGTGACGTCATTAGTTATTCACACCCGATTGATAAGGTAGGCTCCTGATAGAGCGACTGAGGCTCCATCTGTGGCTGGAGATGTGCATTATCGATGGCCCCTGTTTTACCGACCAATGGTAAAATGATAATATGAAAAGCTACCGACTTGCCTGTTTTACCGACTGATCGTAACATTGTTCCCTACCTTACCGACATATGGAAAAATGATAATATAAAAAATAGCCGACCTCCCTGTTCACCGACTGATGGTAACATTGTTTCCCTACTTTACCGACCGAGGGTAAAATGATAATATGAAAAGTTACCGACCTCTCTGTTTTACCGACTGATGGTAACACTGTTCCCTACCTTACCGACATATAGAAAAATGATACCATGAAAAGTTATTGACCTCCCTGTTTTACCGACTGATGGTAGCATTGTTCCCTACCTCATCGACCTATGTTAAAATGATAATATAAAAAATTACTGACTAACCTGTTTTACCGACTGATGGTACTAAACTGTTTTACCGATTGATTAGCACTTAGCACAGAACAGAACCTAATAATGTTAAATTAGCAGGAATTTCCATTACCGATCTCACTGTTTTACCGACTTAGCATAGAATAGAACCTTCAAATGACCTACCTCTCTGTTTTACCAACTGGTGGTACAATGCTATCACAGCAGGTATCTGCATTACCAGCCTCACTGACTCCCCATCTATTTTTCCGTCGCTAGTGAATAGGCTACCCAGATATATGTATTTATCAACTTGCTCTAATCTCTCAGCATTCAGGACAATGTTGCAAATTGTTTAGTGTAATGTAATGCTCATAAAGCTCTCTAAGACGATATTGCGAAAAAAATATAAATATTCAAATGTCTTTTCAAGTTACAAATATAGATATTATATTAAGAAAATTGTATTGTATTTTTTTTAAGCACTACAAATTTCTTAACATACACAAAAAAGTCGTAAAAATTAAAACTCTGAAATAATTCTAAAAAAATCTGAAAGTTTTCTCTTGAATTGAATTAGTGATTTAGAGGTATAATTAGATATACTACATAAAATATTAATACAATATATACTATAATTACTTATAATATTTCTAACTTTGAGACGTTGAAAATTAAAATATTTAAAATTGAACAATTTTAAACACAAGCGACTTGAAATTGTCGTATTTTCTAAGTCAAATAATTTCAATTCCAAAGCTTTAAAAATTATACAGTATAAGTTCAGGATGAAATATTCGCTGTAAATCTAAATTGTAGTAAGAAGTTACTGATGAAATAGTGCTACGTTGATTTTGTTTTAGTAATCGAGGACAATAAATAGCAATATTATAACATCAAATGTCAATATCACGTAATTAGCAAACAATAAACATGAAATATTTATCACAGTTAAACAAAATGGCATTAAGTTTCAAGTAAAAATATTTATTAAAATGTCAGTAAAATATTTTTCATGATCTTTTTAACATAATTTCTTTACTGAACCAAAAATAAACTTCCAAATGAAGAAAATCACTTAAACTCGAAGAAAAATCTTTGTTCGAACAAAAAGCCTTTTCTTTGAACGAAAGAAATTTCTTTGAATCAAAGAAACTTTTCTTTGAATGAGAACCACTTAATATATTTCTTTAATTCAAAGAATTTTTTTTTGAATTAAAGAATTTTTTTTCCAGTGTTCATACTGGAACTTTTGTTGCACAACTTATTAAGGTTTGAGAGTAATCTTTAATACAATATACATATTTACATTCTGATTCATGAGAGTGTAATGTATTCGTCGAAATTTGCGATCTCTGGTTTTTAACGGATCTTTACGTTTTGGCACTCACAGATTCCGAAAATCATAAAATTTTGTCGAAGTGGCAATGGTCATGATGTCTTATGTCATCTTGCTCAAATGGTTTTTCGCAGATGTGACAGTTTTGAGCAGACCTGAACTCTGCTTCTTTCTCTGGAGTCAGTTTCTCCATTGGCACAATGCACGTTAATTGAGAATCAATATTTTGCGCAATTTCTTTTAATTCATTGACAAATCACTCTATACAATCTTTCCGACGATAAATTTGAAATTTTGAGTGAGTCATCAAAGCTGCAATGTAAATAAAATGCAACACTGTATGGAACATGCTTTTGACACGGCCCTACATTCAAAAGATTTTCAGCAACTTCCATTAATAGATACTCAATGTCAGCATAAACAGAGAATGGAACTTTCTCTTTGAACCTGTAATTTCGGAATTTCAAAAATCTTCCTTTTGCATTGGGTAATATCATTCTACATTCATTCGTATTTTCACAATCCAATCTGTGATTCTGTAAAGATTTTTCTAATTTGAAGTGGCACGGGCACCTGTCACATAAAAATGCACGATGGTCATTTTTCGAAAACTGAGACCTCACTAGTCGGGATAAGTTTTTAATCAAAACGAACTGATATATTGGATTACTGTCATTTGATTTGTTTTCATTGGAACAGTCAGAGTTAAGATTTGTGTGTTCGATCATCAAAAGGTGTATTGTAGGACGTCTGGACTTTTCTTTGCTTAGATACAGTGGTACAATTTCACCTTTCTTATACCTGCTATCATCTTCTACATCGTAAACTTTTATACACAACTCATTCATTTTTGCAAATTTTGGAATATCTTCAAGAGTTATAGAAAACGAGATTCCATTATGCTTGAGTTCCGAATTATAATGCGGATAAGATCTAGTCTCATCTACGTGATTTTTCGCAGGATGAATAGCGGGTTTACAATTTCACTCAATGTCCACCCCGAATCCATTTCCTGAAATTCTTCTACTTTCACTAAAATTTGATTCAACACATTTGAATCGTACCACGCACTGATGTCAGTTGATGGGAGGATTCTATTATTTTCAATATTTATGAATTTAATCTCTTCCACCGTTTCACCGTTCACTATGGATTTAAATTTTCCCGCAAAAGAAACGTTCACTTTCAAACCGCCATATTTTTTCAAAATATTTTTTATTCTTCTAACGACCATTGACTTTGTGTCCAGAAGTGAGGAAAGTGCATTACTCCATCTAGATGCTTCACTTCTGAAAGCCGAAGTGAAGAAAGCAGAATTTGAAAACTTCCATCAAGAGCTATTCGACAAGAAAATGCACGGAAATTTTCATAGAAACGTAGAAAAACAGTCCTTGTCGAAGGAGCAAACTTTTGCTTTTCTCAGATCACCAGGGCTTAATTCAGGTACAGAGGGTTTCATTTTCGCAAGCCAGGACGGTGTCATTTCCACCTTAGCATATCGTGACCGCATCTTATGTCAAGAAGTTCCAAGCGATAGGTGCAGAGCATGTCATACACACGCTGAGTATCTATAGAATACATACTATCGGGGTGTCCCACCCAAGCAGGAACAACGTATATTTACAGACATAATGCGGCCCTAAGAGTGCTTTATTACCATCTTTGTCGTTCCTACGCTATTGACCGCCACCGTGCCCTGCCGAACGCTCCAAGGGAGATAGAGTCAATTGTCCAAAACGAGAACTGCCAAATTTTCTGGAACCAAGATTTTCGGACAGCGGTCTCCGATACACACTCAAGGCCTGACATTGTTCTCCAAGACTTCAAAAAACGAACTACATTCGTGATCGAATTCTCGGCTCCATCCGAATACAACATCACTGCCAAGGATAAAGAAAAGGAGGGAAAGTATCAAGACCTTGAAAGGGAGCTGCAAAGACTATACACAAAATTTTCGGTACTGGTTCGCAAACATAATGCCACACCCGCGTGCCAAAAATATGCCAAGGCACTTGCGACATCGATGCAGAAAGCTGTCATCCTCGGGTCGCTTCGTGTCCTCAAGACACACGATGGTTTCGCCGGCCTGTCGTTGTGATTTCGTCGTGTCTTGTGACCACCCATCTCACGGTTGAGAGACGTGGCCACTTCGCACTTCTCGTTTTGGACAATTGACTCTATCTCCCTTGGACGTTCGGCAGGGCAGGGTCGCGGCCAACACCGTAAGAGCGACAAAGATGATAATAAAGCACTCTTAGGTCCGCACTGAGTCTGTAGATATACGTCGTTCCTGCGTGGGTGGGACATACCGATAGTATATGTTCTAGGTACTCAGCATGTGTATGACACGCTCTGAACCTATCGCTTGGAACTTCTTGACATAAAATGCGGTCACGGTATGCTAAGGTGGAAATAATTACCCACTCATCGGAATATCTCCGACCTTTGGGACCTTTCACTGAAGCAGCTTTAAAAATTTCCTTCACTGATGTTGCTTCATTTTCACTAATGCCAGTATGCTTAGCTAGAAGGTCGTTTACAGAATCTTCCGTCATATTTTGCATTTTAACCTGGATATTTTTCATTCTGGTTTTCAACATTTGAATTGTGGCTGCAGCTCTTTGTTTCGCTCTATTCACCGATTCTGCTTTTCTCCTTAGTTTCAGTGTTTTTTCCCGTTTCTTAGGGCTCAATTCACTCACTTTGAGGTAGGTTTTGTTCAAACTTTTGTTATGCTGGGAACGAATTATTTTTTGTCTTAAAAGTTTCTTGACAGATATACAGCAAGTACAATGAAGATTGTCCTTTCCTTTCTTTTCAATATCTTGGTCAGATAAAATTAAAGTGCAATTTCTGTGACGCAAAACATCTATTTTATCAGAATAAGTGAATGATCGCAAAAGGTTTTTATTTCATGCTTTCTCGTTTTCGCTTAAACCTAAAAAACCTTCACATATTTGCGTTTTCTCTATGCGAGCTACAACTTTTTCAAGATTTTGCACTGAAATCAATTCACCAGTGTCAAAGACGAATTCTGAGTACTCGATTAATTTACCATTGATTTTTACAATAAATGTAATTTCCTAATATACGGTTATTTCTTCATGACAAACAGAATCGATATAATTGTGGAGACTCAGTCTTCCAACGCGCTTTATAAACGTTATTCCCCGACGATGGCCAAAAGAAACCGAAGTTTAACACCAAGGAATCGGGATTTTAACACTTTTTTCGTCTTCTAAAATTGTCTGACATAAAAGTTTCTTTGAATTCGCTTCACTCACAGAAGAGACTTTTTCAGTGTCATCAGTTTCAGAGTCATGATTAACGAGAACTTTATTACTATTGCTACAAGCGTTCCCTTGTCCACCTTCAGATGTTTCATTTTCCGCACTTCTTTACTTCTTGATGTGTTTTTTAGCGGAATCCTGAGAAGTTTGGAACCCCCTCTTTCTAGATTGCTGTCCAGGTTTCGGAGTAGGCTTCTATGGTCGCCCAAGAAGTAATGATGGCACAGCACCAGGCCGCAAACGTGGTTTTGCATATTTGCTCTACAAGAAAATATTCATTATTATTATATTAAAGAATACAAAAGACTTGGAGAAAGTTAGAACAATTCATGGTGTATGGTAAAGATTTCAAGAGAATTAAAAAAAATGTAATTCTGAAGGATTCGTTTGAATCCTACAGAATTCAAAATATTCAAAGAAAGTTCAAATATTTCAACGTGTATTCTAATGATTTCAAAACAATTAAAAAACATTTTTAAAAATTCAGTGATACCGTAAATTCAACAAATTCAAAACAGTTTAGAGCGTTCATAAAATCTTGAAACCATTCAGAGAATTCAGAATAAATCAGGGAATTTGAAGAATTTGTAAGAATTCAGAGAATTCAGAAGAAATCAAAGAATAGTGTAAGAATTCAGAGAATTAAGAAGAATTCCAAGAATTAGAAAGAAACTAGAAAATTCGGAAGAGTTCGCAGAGTGCAAATGAATTCACAAACTTCAAAAGAATTCACAGAATTCAAAGAAAAAATTAGAGCATTTCAAACGAATTTAGAGAATACAAAACAATTCAAAAGGTTTCAGAGAATTTAAAAGAGTTCAGAGAATTTAAAATAATTAAGACAATTGAGAGGAATTCAGAGAATACGGAAGATTTTAGAGAATAGCGGAAGATTTCAAATAATAAAGAAGAATTTACAGAATTTATAAGAATTCACAGAGTGCTAAAGAATACACATCCTTCAAAAGCAATCACAGAATTTGAAAAAATTATAGAATTTCAAAAGAATTTAGAGAATACAAAAGAATTCATAGAATTCAAAAGATTTCAGAGAATTCTAAGAATTCGTTTGAATTCTACAGAATTAGAAATTCTCGAAGGAAGTTAGAATAATTCAACGTGTATTCTAAAGGAAAAGATATTTTATAAGAATCTCGTCTCTCAGTTGTCGTGTGAAGTTGCGCCATTGATATTCACAACCTCCTGCAAATTTAAAACTACTCTTTTGCGCACACACCCTTATCAGTGATACATGGACTGTCGTCCATCTAACGCAAGCTTCCGATTGGGTAATCTCTAATTGTTAATTACTCAATAATTATTAACTTTACAACAAATTTTCATTATTATTTTCAACTCCATTTTTAATGAGGAATTCAAAAATACAAAAATGTACCTTGAGTACTGGGACACCCTGTATATTGATATTATTTAATTAATAATAGTAAAAATAATATTAACCAATCTGAATAAATCTTTGTTATCATCGTTGGTACTGTGGGATCCCACCTCCTTGAGCGAACCACGAATTCGCTTCAGCTTTCTGGAAATTTTGATCTCTGTTTACCGATCAGTTGGAAAGTTATAGAGAGTGTAACGAACAGCGATCATAGAGATTTCTAGAAACGTACAAAATTCAAGGGAATCCCTGATTCCACGATCCCCGCCTACACAAAAAGCTGAATTTTCAATCGAAAAATAGGAGCTTCTGACAAGAATGTTTATTCTAAACAAAACAGTTGAATTTTTGACAAAGAAAGAAGAATTTTGGACGAAAAATGTAAAAGTTGATATTTTTAAGAAAAATAATTTTCATTTAATATGAAATACAAAAAGATCCCATAGCTTTCATGTTATGTATATATGTGATATATATTACTGTAATCAAAATAGTTTTTATTTCAATAAAAAAAGTTTTTTGGTCAAGAAAGAAAAAAATGTCAATCAAATTGTTGAATTTTTGGGCCAAGAAGTTTTCAACAAAATTATTTAATTTTGAGCCAAATGAATAAATTTTTAAATCAACAAGATCAATTCAGAACCAAACATATAATAGTAGAACTTTCAACAGAAAGGAATGAACATACATCGAAAAATAGTTAAATTTTTTCATTGTGATCTATTAATTCAGTTCGCATTCAAGTGGAGAAATGAGAAATAAGGGTGAGACTGTGAAGCTTGCAATGAACAAATAAGAATTTTAATAATTTATCGACTGAAATATAACGGTTTGAGTAAAAAATGAATTCAATTTTGAATAATAAAAATAAAATGAAATTAATTTTCCATTTTACACTCAGAGATTTTGGTCTATATCTAATAAATAAATAAATGTTGCACATTACATTACGAAGTTGCAAACTACAGTAGTAGAATACAAAGTTCTATAATATTTTGCTATTCGAATAAAAGAAGCCCTATTTCATTTCTTCTCAACATTGTAATACCGAATTTCTTTTGGTACTTGAATTCGAAGTACCAGATTTATCTACTATACGAATAATAGATTCTCAATTTTTTTGCTCCTCGAAAAAAAAGCACCGCACTACTTTGCTGCTCGCATTCCAAATTCTAGATTGTTCTGCCACACGAATAATAGATCACTGATTTTTTGTTCCTCGAAAAGGACACGAACCACTACAGCTAGAATCTTCTCGATGTCGGTAAGGTAGGAATTTGTATCCAGAACCGGCCCTATACATATACTCAATTGATTCAACCAGAATCAATTTAAATTGAATTCGTACTTATTTTGGAAAAACACGAACAGAGTTTGGAAAAAATAGCAATACGCGGGTAGAATGCGAATTAAGTCCAACGAATTATTATTTAACTATAGGAAATTCTTGAAAAATAAAAAACAAAACAATAATCCAGCGATCAAATTTGGACAACACCTTCTTAAATGTCTAAATTTACATTCAAAAAACCAAAGTAGAAGAAGAGGAAAGAAAAATATTATAAATTTGTTATTAATTACTTTTTGATAGGATGTGTAGTGTACAAAAGTACAAAGAACGAGCGGGAGATTCAACAGACGCGCGCCCTAGGCGTGCTTAAACTTGTGAGCGAGGCGAGCCGCGCGCTTAGCGCGTCATGAGAATGTGCCCGCGCAGCAGGCAGATTTTTTTAGTAGTACGCAAGAACTCCAATATAAGGCCAGTTTCGGGGGTTGCCTCGAAGTGTCCGTGGCACTAAATCCGTCGTTAGACGTATGTTGCGTGGTGGCGACGCATTGTTAACACTGCTTGTGCGCTAAGAAACTGCGTGGGCCAGCAGTTCTGGGAAGAATTAAATCAGTCGGTCTTATATTGGAGTTCTTGCGTAATTATAATATTCCAAAAAGCTTGTACCATAAAGAAATTTCTTGTCCTTCTATAAAGTTACTTTCATAAATTAAGTTCTAGGAATATCGTAAATATGTCTAATTCAGCGAACGGCTGCCCTACGAATTTATTTCAAATGCCCCATTGAGTTGATCGTAAAATGAAATTCACCTAAAATATAATTTTTTTCGACCCCTCATCATGAAACTGCGGATGTCATCAGTTCTAGGAATATCGTAGAATCTGTAGTTTAACGAAAGGTTGTCTTAGTTGCCTTTATATTAATATATATATTTTTTATAACTGCTTTTAAATATAATATTAAATATTTTAATAATTCAATAAATAAATGAATATATATATATATACGTTTCGCTTCAATCATTGCGAAATCAACGTGCCTACCTCTCGAAAAATGGATATGTACGCGGAGCGCTTCTCCAACCGCTGCTTGATCAAGCTGCAGTCCGACTCGTCACTTCCCGCAACACCAGAAGACGATCGAGTCGGGAAATCACTGCACAAGGAATTGAAACTTGAAGAGCCACAGACTTTTAATTAAAGCACTCAAATAATGAATTGTCTCGAACACAAGCAAAATTGATTTTAATCGGTGCGACCACCGAAATGTGGCTACACTCGCTTACACCTTGATTGAAACTGAGCAAAGCAGAAAACGGGTCCGAGCCTGCCCAACAAAGGAAGCCTCACGCTACTATCTGAAGTCCTACACAACGAAAAGGTAGTGCCCGAAACTCAAAACAGAGGGAAAACTTTAAGGAGAATAAGAATTAGGCGGAGACCATGTTATGATCAATGAAAGCTGAAGGTCACTCAAAAGAGGAACAATAACATCAAAGAAATTATTAACAATATATAACAACAACAAAAAAGGGCAAAGGAAAAATCGCACGACTTTCTGTCGGCGATATTTCAGGAGCCTTAAATGAGCCTGAAATTATGCAAGGGAAATGAAAAAGAAAGAAATTTTTTTGTTAAATTTGTTTAAACAATTTTTCTTAATGGTCAAATATCATATTCGGGGAGCCCTAAATGAGCCATAACGCAGGGTAAGAAAATAAATATGTTTAATTCATTTTTAATAGCATTGTTTAATCGAAAATTGTTGAAACATTTTTTTAAAATTTTGATTATTATATTCCCAGAGCCCTAAATGAGCCCTAAATTATTATATGAGGTGAATTTTGTGTAAAATCATTTTTGTCACGTTTTACAGCAATGTTCGACCAGCTTAACGTTAAGCTAGCGCAAACTCTATTTTTTTTTAAATATTAGAGCCCTAAATTTGGGGCTGCGGGCCCAAATTAGTCCTTAATGAGTCCTAAATTATGTGAGTAGAAAGAATGGGTTTTATGATTTTCTTCACGTATTTTTTATAACGTGAAGGTGGCACAACACTATATATAACAACAAAAAAAAAAGGGAAAGGAAAAATCGCACGACTTTCTGTCGACGATATTTCAGGAGCCTCAAATGAAATTATGCAAGGGAAATGAAAAAAACAGAATTTTTTTTTGGTAAATTGGTTTAAACACTAATTGTTTAAACAATTTTTTTTAATGTTCAAATATCATATTCGGGGAGCCCTAAATGAGCCTTAACGCAGGGTAAGTGTTTTTTGTAAAAATATACAAGAAAAATCGCTGTTTTCATCGATTTTACGTCTATTTTGCGTTTTTTGGAAAAATAGGAGCTAACTTGGGTATTTGGACCCCGTATTCGGATTCAGCGATCCCAAAAACATATAGGTATGCTGGTTAAGTCCACTGGGCATGAAAATACTTTGTTTTTTGTAAAAATATACAAGAAAAATCGCTGTTTTCGTCGATAATTTGGAAAAACCCGTGACTTTATAACTCAAGACTAAAAGAAAATTGCTAAAAACAATAATGAATTGCTTGAATAATTTATATAAACATCTAATTATCAATAAAGAGGAGCATTCCCAATCATTTGTATTTAAAACAAACAGCAAAAAATTATAATTAGCGCCAGAAACTCGCAAAACTAAATATTTACTTACAAAGTTTTTTTGGAACCCTACAAAACAGACTTATGCGGGTGATATTTAAAAAATAAGTTTTTATTCGTATTTAATTGCTAATTTTAAAGAAAATTTTTGAATTTTAACTTGATTTACCTGATATTAACTATGTTGAATCAAATTTAGAAAAATGTATATTTTTCTGGTGGGGAATCCGTTTTAAACTTCATGATTTGGCATGGAATTGCAAATTTCACAAATTGACCGGGCATTATAAGTAATGTCAGACCTAACAAGGTAATAAATATGTATTATTCCAATGACAATTTAGTTAAATTCAAAATAAAAAATTTAATCTAAATTAGTTCTAAATTGGCATGTAATTAAAATCGAAGCTCTCATACAGATTTGCCGACGTTCTCCGCCCACTTTGTCGTGACGTATGTGCAGGTATCAATTTGGGCCCCCTATTCTTGCACTGATTCAAGACGTTTTAAAAAAATTCGAAAATCTTTGAAAAATGGCACTTTTGAAAATTAAAAAAAAAGAACTTTGTTGTTAAATAGCAAATGGTTAAAATATTGCTATTTTAAATCGCAGCTGTCACGAAAATTAAAACATGTAACAAGCTTTTATTTAAAAAGAAACGTCAAAATCTGATGAAAATTGTAAGTTAAAAATTGATGATACTAATCAAGATTTTTCAACGGGGCAAAGTTTTTTTCAAATATTCCTGCAAAACAAAGTGTAAAACCAATAAGTGTTTGTGTGTAAAAAACAAAGTTCAGTGTCAAGGTGTACATCTTATGAACTAAATTGTAAAAAAATTTATACTGAAAAATACAAACTACTTATCCTAATTACTCATCTGCACAACGCACGCACACTGGGCGACGGTGTTACGGGCATATTGGGACCTGGCAAACGACGCACGCCGTAGATGTTTTTCTATATAAATTGGGCTTACAAAAGTGACAGCGTACTCGCTTTGATAATATTTCGCTTCTTTTCTCAGACGGAGGACCTTCAATGCCTAGCATTGAAATAATGCAAGACCTCAAGGTTTTTTGTAAAGTAACATTCGTCAGTTACTGACGAAGGTGAGGTTCTGTTAAACCTGCACTTAATTGTATTAGGAACTGACGGTGAGGGAGTTTATTGTCTTGACATAATTAAAATTATACAGAGCACAACTATTTACGCCGGACTCGTCAAGCATTTCGTAAAATATTCGAAGAGGCCATTGGTACGTCTTTCTCGTAGTTGAGTATCGATGACAAAACTGGTCAAATATATCCGTGCCACCCTTTGACCTGCTGTAATCAAGAACGACTATAGGTTTACCAGTTTCCTCATCGATCGTAGGAGATTGATTGAGGGATGAGAAGACCAGGACTATTTTTTTTTTTAAACATACGAAACCAACATATAGGACTTCGTCCTGGAGAAGTCTTCACAACTTTAGATTCATCTCTGTCTGCCATTGTTGCTATTGAAAACACAGGGAATTATTAATACACTTTTTATTTCATGATAAAATATATTTTATTGCATTTTAGAACGTTTAGCTAACAGTAACAGAGACACTATGTTCTTACCTGCTCCAGAGTAGCCTGGACTCTTATTTTCCAATCAACATTTTTTGTTTTCACTATAAAACTTTTAAATGAAGTAAATAAACAATATTCGATTGAAAAATTCACTTAAAATTTTTTGTTCACTTTTCAACTTATGAAGCAAACCATGGGTCACCGGTGACGCTAGACTCACATTGCGACCGTCCCGTAGGAAGACCAGCGTTAAACTAATAGCGAATTCGGTTGTCCTGCACTGGCGCACTCCAGAGCACTCCGACCTGCTTCGAAGCGGGTCGAAGGGAGAACAGAAAACTCTGAAGCTTGTGTGCTGCACTTGATTAATATGCCAAGCTTCGAAACTATTTATTGTAAAAATTACGATTTTAATGGGGAGTTGATAAGCTAAGAGAATATACGGAAAGAATGGATGAAGAGAATGTTTTGATTGAAGATGGGGGAGGCATGGATGAGATGTTGTGTAAGATGAGGGGAAGGGTAGAGAAGATTGTGGAAGAAATTAGGCCAAGTGAGGAAGAAAGAAGGGAGAAGTGAGGGTAGTGGGATGTGGAATGTTATGGGAGTGAGCTGGAACTGCCCAGGTTATATGCTGAGAGAAGAAACAGGGAGAGAGAAATTGGTGATAAGGCAGAGGAAAACGGTTTGGAATTTCGAAGAGAAACTTAAGAGTGGTAAGGGTAGCAAAGTTGCACAAGTATGCCGGCAGGAAATACTAAATAGAGAGAGGAGATGTAACATGGGACATTCAAGATGGGAGGAGGAGAGATGGCAAGTTAGAAGGGAATGGAGAATGTGTGACGAGGAGAGGGAGTGGCAAGTAGTAGAGGGTGAAATGAGTAAGAAGTAGGGAGAGAAGAGGTGGGAAAAGATTATGGAGTCAAAATATAATAAATGGTGTAGATTCTTCAAGTTGGAAGGGGTCCTAGAATATCTAGGGAAATTGAAAAAGGAGTGCAGGTGGTCGAGGATGATACGTCTCAGAATGGGAGAAGGCATGAATGAGTGTAAATATTGGATGAGTGAAGAAATGAAAATGTGTAGAGTGTGTGGGTATGAAAGGGAATCGTGGGAGCACGTGTTGGAGAGATGTACAGGGGAAGAGGAAGGCGGAAAGAGCGTATGCAGGTGACATATTGTTGCTGGCTAGAAGTGAGAAGGCGTCAAAGGAGATGATGAAGATGTTGAGAAGATACTTGGATAAGAGCAGGTTAGAGCTGAATGCGGAAAAGTCCAAGATTATGGTATTCAGAAAAGGAGGTGGGAGGGATAAGGGAGGGGAGTGAAAGTGGAAGGGAGTGGCGGTGCAGAAGGTGAACGAGTTTGTGTACCTTAGCTTTGTGTTTCGGAGGAATGGGGGAGTGGATGGTCACATAAAAGAGAGATTGAGGAGGGCAAATGTTGTGATGAGGTAGGTGTGGGGATTGGGAAAGAAGTTATTCGCAGATGATTTTGAAAGAAGAATGAAATTGTTTGACTCACTAGTGATGAGTGTGCTATTGTATGGAGTAGAGGTATGGGGGTGGAAGGAAAGTGATGGATACCTGTAGTTACCCTTATTTACCGGAACATCATCTACAGTATTAATTTTGTGTTGAATAACATTTGTGCATCTCAATTTATCCCCTTTAAAGAAAAATTGATAAGGAAATTTAGCTACAGTTTTCAAAAGGCTTTCCTTCTATTCTTTGTTAAAATTTCCCAAATAAATTTCCTTTTCTAATTCTTCCATTCGGTTTGACGTATTAATTTCTGAATTACTTGTGATATTGCGTTCCTTCTCAGATCCCGAAATAATTTTAACGATTTCAAATTCTTCTAAAGTCACGGGTGAAACTGAAAGTTCCACGTCCCTGGTATTAATGTTAGCGCAATAATCACGAGTACTTCCGTCCTTTACGGTCGCTACAGACTCTCCCAAATACACGCCCGGACCCGTCGGTATGAAGGGCAAATAACCCTGAGATAAATCTGTATTAATTACTGGCAAAGTTACTAATTGTTTTGTTCTTGCTTTTAAAATTAGGGTTGTTCCCTTTTTAGATGGGGTAGTAAATGCAAATTCTCCTAATTTATGCTTTATTGTTTTTGTTGGCAGATCAATTACTGAATCAGCTAGGAAAGGCATTCCCAGCATACCATCGCAACTCACAGGAGAATTGTTTGTCACTATTTGGAATGGACAAGCAATCACTTTAATATCTATATATACTTCTCCATAAGTTTTTAGGCCCTGGTCTGTAATTCCAAATAAATTATATTTGACTTGAAAATCTACAGGTGTATCCGTTCTTACATTTCTTCTCTTGATTAAATTTAATTCAGCCCCTGTATCTACTACAAAAGTGCCCTTTCCATTTTTAATATTTTTGCTATTTAAATCAACGTTAGGTGAGGGTGCCGTCCCAGCAGTATTGAACTTTAACACTACCCGTCGGATCGGTGCTGCATTTTGATCAAGTTCGCCGTCATACCATTCAGACGAACTTACTTCTCGTTTAAATTATCCTTTTTATTTTCCCGATTTGCAGCTACCATATTTAAACGTTTAAAATATTTCTCATATGACTGACCTGATTTTTTGCAGTAATTACAATTTAAGTTATTTTTATTACGACTATCCTTTTCTTTTTCAGGACAATCTCGAGCAAAGTGATCAGTTTTTCTACAGACAAAACATTCAGGCGAATTTTTTGGTGGATATTGCGACGAACATGCTTGCCGTCCCGGTACTACTCTATTCATTTGGAGTAGTTCCATGGACGAAGGACGAGCTCAGAGTCCTCGACATCGGGTGCCGAAAAGTTATGCACATGAACAAAAGCATGCATATTAAATCTTCTGTATAGGTATAGGTATAGAGATAGTTGATACTTTTTTTACCAATGAAGCATTTCTTTGGGAAAACGTTGGTGTTGTTCCGTCTATACAAAATAAATATGTATTAATAGGTTGGTAAAAATGTTGATGGTACTATGTTTCTGGCCTTTTCGTTATAAGTGTTTTGGGATCTCGTTTCGGGTAAAATGGGTAACCCTATGCTTAAGTTCTCCCCTCGCAACTTGTCGCAGCTACGTCTGGCACCCAGCTCGCGCTTTGCTTGCAGCGGAGGCACATATCGAGGTTTGTAATTTATTACAGATCTTAGGGTCCCTAGCTTAGCAATGGTTCCGGCTGATTTTTGTGATGGGGTTAATATGGCTTGTGGTGATTCATCACCCTTTTCTCTTATTGAAACTAGATTATCGTTTGATGGATATTTTAGAGTGTTTGAGGGAGATTCTACTTTTTCTGGGGCATCTGCATATTTATTTTATTCAATAGTTTCTTCATTTCTACCTTTTTGAGTTTTGAATTCATTTAGTTCGTTTTCAGCCCGGTTTATAAATGAGCTTATTCTTTGATCGAATTCCGTTTCGCTATTTAGTTCAAGTTCATCGACGATTTTTATATTAAATTTTTGTGTTGATCCCGTTCCTTTATAATCAGCTATCTGATCCTGCGCAACTTTTGACTTTTTATCGAGAAAAATAATATGCTTCAAAGGGTTCGAATGAGTAACTATATGATTATGCCAAAATTAAATTTTAACCTTTTCCTGTCGAAGGTATTTTCTTCCTAGAATTCCATCTGTAATCAAAGGAAAATCTGGGGAGGCAACGTGAAAAACTACCATGGATTTTTGTATGGGTAGTTTTATTGTGCCTATAGTGGAAATTCTACCGTGGGTCAATTCTATTATATCTATAGATTCTTCTCCATTTAATAATAATTCTTCGTCTAACGAATTTAATTTTATAATATTAATATCGGCTCCTGTATCGATTAAAAAGGAAACTTTTGTTTTATTGAAACTAGGGGATGAAAATTCCATTTTCTAACTTGAAATCCAAAATAATCTATAATATTAAAATTGTGTCACTCATAAATGAAAGTCATTATCGTAAGCAATAATAATTATTAAAAAATTATTAAAATAATAATAACAAAATAATTGCGGTAACATCATCAAATTGATTTTGGGTTGGTGAGGGGAGCATGAACTTAAAGTAAGTTTTTTTGTTGTTGTTGAAATTTCAAGGTTTTAGTAGATTATTTGACGTGTTGAAGAATGCAATGCTATTAATGTATTTCAAAAGAGTTTTTAATGGTAAAAAATATCTCACGCATGTGAAATTTCATTTTCGGTGAACGAAAGAAACGCCTTTCAACATCGAGTCTGAAATAGACTGGGATTTCAATAAATTATGTTGATAAAATATCGCATGAATTATAAAGAATTAAGTTCACGTAAAGGATTAGTTGTATCTCTATTTTGGCAGATTTTCAATACTGTCAGAATTTTGCTACTTCTTAATGGAAAATGTATCCACTTACTTTAAATGTCATTATTAGATTGAAGTGTCTACCAAGGTTGACATTTTGTGTTTTAATACTGTACATTTGAAATTTAATTTTGAAGGTGATAACTTTAAAAAATAATATCTAATCATTAAATCATTCGTTTATTGTGAATTTAAAACTATACAGGTTTGGACTGTCATTATTTTTAATATTTAAATTTTGTAGCTTCGCAGGGTTTCGAAATTTCTTGAAATTCATCGAAATCATTTTAATCTTTTGAAAATCGATGATGAGACGGGAAGGTTGGCAAAAGAAATTGAGACTGAAAAGACACGAAGTTTATTGAGATATTTCTGAGGACTTTATTCTCACAATTCGTATAGTTATTTCATAGACGTCAATATTGTTCATTGCTTCGAAAGACTAGAACAGGCTTCCTCAAGATTTATGTTTAATTTATGTTTAAAAGCCCCTTTTGGATCTCTTGGAGATTGAATTGATAAAGAATGCTGGTGGATTGTTTGCAACATTGCGAACGCCACGAGACAGGCTCTCAGGCATGACAAACTGACTCACTGACTGTGTGATTGTTCTCAACATTGCAAACGTCTCGCGACAGGCTCTCAGGCATGACAACCATACTGCTGATGGATTGTTTGCAACATTGCGAACGCCTCGAGACAAGCTCTCAGGCGAAGAGATACAAAAGCAAACAAAACAATTATTAGAATCTGGAATAATAAGACCCTCATCGTCCCCTTATAATTCTCCGCTTTGGATTGTCCCAAAGAAACCTGATTCTGAGGGAAATAAAAAGTGGAGAATGGTAATTGATTACCGTACTTTAAATGAACGAACTGTGGGGGACGCTTATCCACTGCCTAATATTACAGATATATTAGATCAATTGGGAGGCGCTCAATACTTTTCTATTTTAGATTTAGCATCGGGATTCCATCAAATTCCTATGGAACCTGATTTTATCGAAAAAACGGCTTTTACTACTCCTTACTCTCATTTTGAATTTACCCGGATGCCTTTTGGGTTGAAAAATGCCCCCGCAACTTTCCAACGCTTAATGGACAGGGTGCTCTCGGGATTGCAGGGGGTGGAATTATTTGTTTATATGGATGACATAGTTCTCTATGCTTCATCACTATCAGAGCATGAAAGGAAACTTCGGTTACTTTTAAATAAACTCAGAGAAGCTGGATTAACACTCCAACCTGAAAAATGTCATTTTCTGAGGAAAGAAATAACATATTTAGGTCATGTAATCACTCCCAAAGGGGTAAAACCCGATCCTCGAAAAGTAATAGCTGTAAAGGAATTTCCTATTCCGAAAAATAAAAGAAACATTAAGCAATTTCTGGGCTTGATAGGATATTATAGGAGATTTATTCCTAAATTTGCAAAAATAGCTAAACCTTTGACCTTCCCTTTGAAGGATGGGGTGAAATTTCAGTGGACTTCATTAGAGCAAACTGCTTTTGAGATTTTACGTGATAGAATTTGTTCAGAACCTCTTCTGCAATATCCCGATTTTACTAAACCTTTCATCATTAGCACTGATGCTTCAGATTTTGCATTGGGGGGGAGTCTTGAGCCAAGGAAATCTGGGCCAAGACTTACCAATTGCCTTTGCTTCCAGAACCTTAAATGACGCTGAATTGAATTATTCTGTGACAGAAAAGGAGCTGTTGGCCGTTGTTTTTTGTGTTCGGCATTTTAGACCATATCTCTATGGTCGTATGTTTTCCTTGATAACCGATCACAGGCCTCTAGTATGGTTAGATAATCTAAAGGATCCCGTTTCTAGGTTGGCCCGCTGGAGAATCAAATTGAGCGAATATATTTATAAGTATCTAAAACATCATCGCAAATGATTTCATACATCGTATTAATTTAACTATCTATATTCTAATCGCATTAGTCACTGGACTTAGTCCGTGGCTATGATGGGAAACCGGGTTCCTCTTAACCCGAGAAAAAGTTTGAAAAATAAAATTCTTATTATTATTATTCGGTGGCTGAGTTGGTTAGACGCTCGGACTTCACCTTAGAGGTCCGGGGTTCGATCCTTGAGACGGTAGCTCTTGACATTTTTCTATTTAGTGTTACCGAGGTTCTGGTGGTTCGGACCCCACCTCAAGCTGTAGTTCCCCCCATCATGCACTTGACTGCAACCCAGTCCGTAAATGATGGTGTAAAAACCGGGCTTTGCAAAATATGTCAAAGCACACGCTCTTATCAGATCACTTGATTGCATTACAATAATGCGTCCGTGATTGATAATATATACCGGGACAACCTCGTGCATACTATTAAAAAAAGACAAGAAAAACAAATCGAACTCCAACCAAAAAATGCCTTCGATACATTGGGCTGTAACCATATTAAGCTTGATACATTAATTTTTATAATAATTTTTTTTTTTTAAATTGAAGTTGAAAAAAATAAAAAAATAAATTATTATTATTATTACTCGGGTTAAGACCGTAACAGCCCCGGACGCTTGGGTAATCCCGTTGCGTCCCCTTGTGAGCCTAAGCGTGACCCCAAAGCCCTCTCCATAAGAAGAGGATCGCAGCCACGCTGTTGGCTGATATTTCTGACTCACTGATGCAGTAACTGCCAGTGAGTGTCAGACGTTTCCCCGCAATCGCAGGGCAGTGACAAAGGATGTGAGGAGCTGTCACACCATCTATTCCGCACAGACGACAAAGGGGACTTTCCGCAAGCACTATCTTATGTCTGTGATATCCGAGGTTCCCATGTCCTATGAGCATTTCTGTTAGGACTTTGATCACTTTTCTCCCGAGCTTGAGTATTTCCTTGCTCGGTTAAAATGAAGCTTTGAGCCCAAGAGTGTTTTGGCCTGTCTGCAACCAGAGACTAAATCCCACTCATTCTGATGTTCCTCAGTCAGCCAACTGTTAATTTCTTCAGTAACTGACATACTGGAAATACCTACAACTGGCTCGGGTCCAGTAAAATTTCTTCTTGCTGCTAGTTTGGCTAGCCTATCTTTGATTCTCCCTGATCCACCTCTCCCTCTTCTGTATTCTCCTCCTTGCGTCAGATAACAGCCGTATTTTGTCAATAATATGCTGCTTGATTGTCAGCAGCTTTGACTTGTTCAATGCATGATTCAAGATCCTCAGTTCTTTGGAAAACTTTCGAACCCTTTCTGTGAACGGCCTACCAGATGTTATGTAGTCAATCACACATTGGACACGCGACTGCTTATTAATTATTGTAACCATATTCAGCAGAAACCCGTGGTACAGGGACGCTCTATCCGCAACCCGAGGACGCGTTCGGTGGCTTTGTCATAGGTCCTTCAGTTCTATTCCAAAGGAATAGAAATCGAAAATAGAAATATATATATATATATATACAGATTTGGTCATCCAATCTGTCGGCGTTGAACAAGGTATTTGCGACTAACATGCTTCCCGTCCCGGTTCCACTCCACTCGTTTGGGGTGGTTCAATGGACGAAGAACGAACTTAAGGCCCTTGATGTCACAATCCGTAAGATCATGCATATGGGGCATAATTTCTGAAGTGTACCCACCTCCAAAATGAAATTGTCCGATCGGGCTAAAAATTAGCCTAATTGTAGTTCTATCAGATAGTACTTCTCACACCAAAAATTAATTCAATTTGATAATTATTTATCAAAGCAGAGGGGGTATAATTTTTGGAATTTTGAAGCAAAGCCTTACTTTCAGACATTTGTAACTTTTTTCCCATTGTCTTAAACAGAATTTAACTTAAAATGTTTTTGATAGATTTTTTCACAAGCTTACTGGTGATCATAACAATTGTTTAAAAAAGTCAAAATTTGACACTAATTTTTGAAGATCAAAAATAAATTGGGCTTTTTTTCAAATTTCGACACTTTTTTTTCTTCAAAATAGTTTTAAAAGAAAGCTGAGGTTTTTTCCTATAAGACACCTAATTTCCACAATGGCAAGTTGATATGTCTTTGAGTAATAGAACGATACGTAAAAAAGATGCCACGATAGGGCGGGTGGCGGGCGATCTCCCCTAGTGTGCTCACGCCGAGGATCTTTGTGCAACGCTTTAGTGCCAGTTTTTTAAGTTAAGTATTATTATATGCTACGATAATTACTGCGCTCTGCATTTTCAGGGTGAATTAACAAGTTCTGCATTACGGTCAGTGTAAAATAAGAATCGATCATAAATTTTAAGTTTGAATCATTTTAAGCCACTCTTATGGGTCTCCAAAGAAAATCCGATGAGTCACAAATTTGAATTTCAGGTAATATTGCGGTCTATCGATGCTTTTTAAAAGTTTTTCAAAAATAAATAATCAATAATCGGTAACTTGAGAAGATTCAGTCATTTGGTAACTTATATTCAATTGTTTGAATAATTTTCATTTCTTTCAACATTTAAGAGTATTCGTAAAATGCACATTAGTAATTAAAAATATTAACATTTGTCGTAAATTTAGAGAGACAAAATATTTCTTCTGCTCTTATGAAGTAAAATATATACTTGAAAAAATACATATTATTTAGACAATTTTTCAATTATTTTAACAAATTATTTTATTGCTATCATTGAATAAATAACTCACGAAGTCGAAAAAATGTGTTCATTTCGCAAGTTGACTGAAAAAAAATATATAAACAAATTATTATTGTTTGAACAATTGAATATCAGTTATAAAATGATTGGGTGTTCTCAAATTATCAAATAATAATTATTGATTCTTTAAAACCTGCAAAAGGCGTCAATCAACCACAATATTGCGTAAAAAAAATTGTTTTATTATGGGTTTTTTTTTGGGGACCTATAAGAGTGGCTTAAAATTATTTAACCTCAACAAAACTGAAAGTGAGAGCAGAAAAATTCAAAATGTAAAAAATAAGGGCCACCCTGGTCTACATATCTGCATTTGTACTGTCATTCTCTCTAATACTTACAAATTAAAAAAATAGCTTTCTCATTTAATGAAATTTGAAACTTTCCTAAAATTATCTGAATTACCTAAATTTTTAGAATATATTGGTGAATAGAATACTATAATGTATCTTCAATATGTATAGTTCAAAATAGAAATGATCAAAGATACATCTGGAATGATATTTCCTGAATATTGCTCGTCCAGCTTTTAGTAAGTTTCCCAGGAGAATCTCCCCTCAATTAGCTCAGTTTCGCCTCGCGATTGTGTCAGAAGTTCAGAAGAGACCTACCCTGGTAGGTCTCTTTCTCCTGCCAGAACTTATTCTACTGCTAGATCTTCTTCTTCTGCCAGACCTTCTCCTCGTTTCAGGTCCAGGTCTCCTCTAGCCCATGCCAGGTTCTCGCTTTCACCTACCACAATTTACTTAAAATTACGATAAGAAGAATAATAATTCTTCAGAATTCTTATAAATTCTTTGAATTTCTTGAATTCTTTTGAGTTTCAGAATTCTTTTGAATTTTTAGAATTCTTTTTAATTCTTTTGAATTTATCGAATACTTTTGAATTTCTTGAATTCTTTTGAATGCTTTGAATTCTTTGCATTAAAAAATTTAATAAGGGGTCATGCACATGCTACGTCTCACGTTTTTCCTTTGTTTAAATAAAGACGAGAATAAAATTGCCTCAGAGCCAAGAGGATACAAAGACAAAAAAACAAGAAAAACGTGTGTCGTCTTATGTACACGACCCCTAATTGGGTAAACATCCCAGTAATCGTTATCTCAGTACCAGTAATGGTGACGCAAATTTTCTTCTTTTCTGTCCACTTTGAATTAATGGAAATTCCACTTCATGCTATAAAATGCTAACAATATATTAACCAAGTTACACAATTATTGGGACCTACACCACTATTGGGACCTTCTCGATTACTCGGACGCTTACCTTACTTAAAATTACGATAAGAAGAATAATAATTCTTCAGAATTCTTATGAATTCTTGGAATTTCTTGAATTATTTTGAGTTTCAGAATTCTTTTGAATTTTTAGAATTCTTTTTCATTCTTTTGAATTTCTTGAATACTTTTGAATTTCTTGAATTCTTTTGAATGCTTTGAATTCTTTGCATTAAAAAATTTAATAAGGGGTCGTGCACATGCTACGTATCACGTTTTTCCTTCGTTTACATGAAGACGAGAATAAAATTGCCTCAGGGCCAAGAGGATACAAAGACAAAAAAAAATAAAAACATGTGTCGTCTTATGTGCACGACCCCTAACTGGGTAAACATCCCAGTAATCGTTATCTTAGTACCAGTAACGGTGACGCAAATTTTCTTCTTTTCTGTCCACTTTGAATTAATGGAAATTCCATTTCATACTATAAAATTCTAAAAATAAATGTTATCTTTTTCTTCTGAATGTTCCTTTCATCAGATTTTTTAAGCATACATTAACCAAGTTACACAATTATTGGGACCTACGCCATTATTGGGACCTTCACGATTACTCGGACACTTACCTTACTTAAAATTACGATAAGAAGAATAATAATTCTTCAGAATTCTTATAAATTCTTTGAATTTCTTTCGAATGATTGCGAGCTGATCCGAGTACATAAGTTATTAGTCAATTTCCATTGAAACTTTTGATATAAGTCGTTGAACTTCAACTTAAGGAAAAAGCGTTTGACCAATAACTTAATTGCTCGGAGTTGTCAGTAATTACCTCATTGGTTATCTAGGCCTGACAATAACGGACAACGGGAGTAAAATTAACCAGTCATACGCACAGAAAAACAGAGGGTTTTAATTTGTAAAATCTCGTTTGTTTAAGTTCTCAAAATGAGAATTTTTTAGTCTCAATCTTTTAAGTGAACATAGAAGCGTATCCGAGACTCTCGTTTGTTTATCCGAGACTCGGATACGTCATTATTTATAACAAATAACAAAAATAATATTTTTTAACATTTCAAACTGCGCGCGAATAGTAACCAATTAGGAGCAGTCGAGTGGAACACTGGAACATGGCGTCCATTGTGCCTGTTGTCTCACGTCTGGTCGTGTCCATGTGCGTTTAAGGTCCGTTGTCCGTTTTGTCGTCGAATGCCGGCGACTTTTTTCAATTTTTGTGCGAGATGTGTCAAGTGTATGATCTAATTTTTTTTGAGCTACTACTATAATGAGGTGTGTATACATATTTTCTTTAATGAGAGGAGACTGGCAAAATTATTAAAGATCATCCTCAATTAAAATACTTTCTTAAAATAATATTCTATTTTTTTATAGAAACTGGAGAATTATAGAAGGAACCCGTACCAGGATGCATTGATTCAAAGAATGGATTTCAAGGTTTTTTGATGGGAGCCAGCAAGGAATTTGTACATTTATTTACCAGTTGGATATCAAGTGCTAATTTGACAGTGCAATCTGTTATTAGGTCGCAGAATTTTTAGTTATTTTGATTTTAAAGGATCATATATCTACAAGGGTGTGCAATACAAAATGTCGTCAAAGAAATCAGTCAAAAGTTCAGATGACAAACAAAGGAAATATAATTATAACCCTGACTGGGAAAAAGAAACATGGGCTAAAGGTAATTTTTTTCTTGGAATTCGAGTGCTAATAAGTTACGTGCGTGTATATTAAGGCAATCTTTTCGCGTGTTTACTTTTGAATTTTGACTTGAATATTCGTATTTTTAAGTATGTAATTTATATTTTAGGTTGGCTAACCAAGAGCAAAGACTTCATGAAACGCCGCCACCGGGACAACGCCTAGTCATCTTCTTATGGGTAGGACGATTCGCCGCCCAGGTGAGTGGAAACTCGAGGGGGATCCCGAACTCGACCGTCCGACAGACGAGCAGCAGCGACGCGAGCACGACGCCCGTTTGTATCAGGCTAAGTACCAAGCCCGGTACTCAGCCGCACAGAATCGACCAGGGTACTACCCAGGAGACTGGGTTTACGTACCGAACCATCAACTTTCGAATAAAGTTGCGGGTTACAATGCCAAACTGGCCCCCGCCCGACTAGGCCCATACCAGATCCTCGACCACATCGCTGGCGAGGTATACTGGGTATGGAAAGATAATGTGGCGCAAAAAGTACACGGTAGTGTACTGACACCGGCGCCAGCACGCGCGGTGAAGGAAGAGACGGCGGAAACATCAGCCACCGTGAAGATGCTCGACCGGACGGTCGAGCCCAGGAACGAGAAGCTCATACTGCCTGAGCGGGATGCCGACGCACAGTCGCTTCCACCGGAACTAGCCGAAAGCGTCGGCGATAGCACGATCGAATCAGTCGAAAGCGTCGACGGAGAGCCACGAGAAGACCCTGTCGTAGCCGTCGACGGAGAGGAGGAACTACAAACGTACGGTGCCGTTGCACAAACGCACCCCAGATGTATCAGGACAGCCGAAGATCCCCTTCAACCGGAAGGTAGTCGCACCCGGGCCACCCCGCTCGCCCACGCACCGGATCCCCTGTCCGAAGAGGAAGGTTCCGATAGCGCCAGGAGGCCCTATCGCTTACGACCACGCGTTCCGGTCGCATACCGCGACGCGCGACCCTACACCCCTCGGAAAAGGCGGTCGTAGGAAGATCGTAACCATGTACAGACGAGGCTGATGAATATTCACTTCGGATATCGATAGCGTTAATAATTAGAATAAGTGGCTGCCGAAAGGTACCAAAAATTTTTTTTGTGTAAGGGCAAGTCATCCCGGATTCTAAAACTTTCAATTTTTTTTATATCAAAGGGTCCAGAGGGAGTAAGCAAGCTCTATCCGGGAAGGGTTGGAATTTGATACGGACCCATTAGTCCGATAGAGAACCGCTGAGAGACGCCAAATTGTCGAACGTGCCATCACTCAAATTTTCCCTCTGGAAAATTGAGAGATGGCCTACGTGACAAATTTGAATTCAGAGAATTCCATGAATTCAGAGTCTTCTTTGAATTAAGAGAATTCCCTATATTCAGATTATTCCTGAATTCAGAAAATTCAGAGAAATCCTTAAATTTATAGAATTATCCGAATTCAGAGAATTCCTTGAATTCAGAAAATCCCTTGAATTCAGAGAATACCTCGAATTCAGAGAATTTCTTGAATTCAGAGAATTTCTTGAATTCAGAGAATTCCTTAAATCCAGAGCATTCCTTGAATTCAGAGAAAGCCTGGAATTCCGAGAATTTCCCGTATTCAGAGAATTCCTTGAATTCAGAGAATGTCTTGAATTCAGAGAATGCCTTAAATCCAGAGCATTTCCTGAATTCAGAGAATTCCTTGAATCAAGGGAATTCCTTAAATTCAGAGAAATCCTTAAATTCAGAGAATTATCCGAATGCAGAGAATTCCTTGAATTCAGAGAATTCCTTGTATTCAGAAAATTCCTTGAATTCAGAGTATTCCTTGAATTCAGAGAATTCCCTGAATTAGGACTATTCCTTGAATTCAGAGAATGCCTTGAATTCCGAGAATTTCTTGAATTCGGAGACTTCCTTGAATTCAGAGTATGCCTTGAATTCAGAGGATTCCTTGAATTCAAAGAACGCCTTGAATTCGAAGAATTCCTTGAATTCAGAGAATTCCTTGAATTCAGAGAATTCCTTGAATTCGGAGAATACCTTGAACTCAGAGAATTCCTTGAATTCAGAGAATTCCTTGAATTCAGAGGATTCCTTAAATTCAGAGAACTCCTTAAATTCAGAGAATTCCTTGAATTGAGAGAATTCCTCTTATCCAGAGAATTCCATGAATTCAGACAATTCCTTGAATTTAGGGATTTCCTTGGTTTCAGATAATTTCTTGCATTCAAAGAATTCCTTGAATTCAGAGAATAACTTGAATAGTAAGGATTACTTGAATTCAGAAAATTCCTCGAATTTACAGAATTCCTTGAATTCAGAGAATTCCTTGCATACGGAGAATTTCTTGAATTCGGAGAATCCCTTGAATTCAGAGAGTTCCTCGAATTCAGAGAATTCCTTGAACGCAGAGAACTCTTTGAATTCAGAGAATTCTTTGAATTAAGAGAATACCTTGAATTAAAAGAATTTCTTGCATTCAGAGGATTCCTTGATCCATAAGGCCATCACGCAATAAGGGATTAATCCACATTTTCACGATTTTACGGGAAAGACAAAAAAATATCTCAAAATTTTAAACCTAAACTAAATAAGGGAACATTGTAATAATTATAATAACTTAAATGAATCGGAGCGTGCGCAAATCAATAATCCAAAAGATTAAGGCCATCACGCAATAAGGGATTAATCCACATTTTCACGATTTTACGGGAAAGACAAAAAATATCTCAAAATTTAAAACGTAAACTAAATAAGGAAACAATATAATAATAAAAATAAGTCAAATAAATCAGAAAGTGCGCAAATCAATAATCCAAAAGATTAAGGCGGTCATGCAATAAGGGATTAACCCACATTTTCACGATTTTACGGGAAAGACAAAAAAATATCTCAAAATTTTAAACCTAAACTAAATAAGGGAACATTATAATAATGATAATAACTTTAATAAATCAGGAAGTGCCCAAATCAACAATTCAAAAAATTGAGGCCATCATGCAATATGGGCTTAACCCACATTTTCACGATTTAACGGGAAAGACAAAAAAATATCTCAAAACTCAAAACGTAAACTAAATAAGGGAAAATTATAATTATAATAGTAACTAAAATAAACCAGAACGTGTGCAAATCAATAATCCAAAAGATTAAGGCCATCACGCAATAAGGGATTAACCCACATTTTCACGATTTTACCGGAAAGACAAAAAATATCTCAAAATTTAAAACGTGAACTAAATAAGAAAACAATATAATAATAAAAATAAGTCAAATAAACCAGAAAGTGCGCAAATAAATAATCCAAAAGATTAAGGCTGTCATGCAATAAGGGATTAACCCACATTTTCACGATTTGATGGGAAGGACAAAAAAATATCTCAAAATTTTAAACCTAAACTAAATAAGGGAACATTATAATAATGATAATAACTTAAATAAATCAGGAAGTGCCCAAATCAATAATTCAAAAGATTAAGGCCATCATGCAATAAGGGATTAACCCACATTTTCACGATTTTACGGGAAAGACAGAAAAATATCTCAAAATTTAAACCTAAACTAAATAAGGGAACATTATAATAATGATAATAACTCAAATAAATCAGAACGTGCGCAAATCAATAATCCAAAAAATTGAGACCATCATGCAATATGGGCTTAACCAAAGTGACTCGCTGGCTTGCAATTTGTTATTTTCGACCTAACATATAACTTATAACAAAAATTGTGAAAATTCAAACGATAAGCCAGCATTCTGAAAAGACAAATTTTAACGTTAAAATTCAAGTTGTTGAATTGAAGCCTTAAAAATTAAATTTTGTTACAATTATTTTTTAACGTTAAGCAACTTATATTTAGAGGTGCTTATTATAAAACTGAGAAATTTCTAATTGAAATCATAGCCAGTTTGAAAAATTTGAAAATTCTGGAATTTGAAGTCACTACAACCCAAAAAACTATTGAATCCTAAAAGAGCATATTTAGTTCGAAATCGATAGACATACAGGAAAGATATATAATATCGTTGTATACACTTTGGTTATCCGCGCTAAAAAAATGTTTACAAAATTTCTTGTTTGTCGAGTTTTTAGATTTTCTAGAGTTTAAATTTTTTACATACTTAGAAATCAAAAAATTCTACTAAATTGTTTTCTGATTTCAAACAGTTATTTCCAAACAGATAATTCCTATTTGTTTTGCGGTGATCAACACATGCACTAGGAAAAAAATCGCCAAGACCCAGAAATCAAAATTGGATCTATTTTAGCTATGATTACTCGCGACACATATTTCGCACAAATCACAAGTCTCAAGAACACAATAAAAGAAATAATCTCATAAAACCTAAAAGAAATCTGGAGAAAAGTACAATGATAACGCCTACCTCAATCCTGGAACCACAGAGCCCTCCTTATTTTGCGACGCCAATCCGGCAGAAAAATGGACTCGTCCAAGTAAGGTTTGTGGCAACGTAACTTTCTCCTCAAAATACGTGACTCGTCGATGGCCGACACGAAACTGATTTCTCCGGCGTTCTCTGGCTCATCAGTTCCTTTCCGCCCGCGCCACAATTCTCGGCCCAGCCAGTGCTGCCCTCCCAAGCTGTATTCCTGGGACTTTGGTCGATGGAATTCTCTCCGCCGTTCCGGTATGTGGAACGCCAGCCGGTGTAAGATGGCTGTCTCCGTGTGTTGACAAGTGTCTTGACATCTTAATGGGCCCAGTGTTAGTGAAGTGACCGTCGGTGCGTGGCAGTGACGAAAGCTTGGTGGTAGTGATGAAGTGCGGTTGGCTGTAGATGATGGCAGTGTTTTTCCCTGCCGGATTTTGTTTTGCATCATTACCACAACGCTTTTCGGCAGCAGCGTACAATTTATACCCAAGTTGCATGCACAAAACTGCTGTTTGCCTACTTTTTAATTTATTATGAAACGTTTCATGAAAGTCAGTGAATAATTGGCCGAGATATCCAATAAGGGTAGACAAATCGATTTTCAGTGTATCATTGTCGTGGCTCTACTTGACTGTGTTTCGCAGTTGCGAAGGTTTATACTCTCCCTCTCACTTATCGCACTACCACTTATCGCGACTTCCCCTACTCGTTTTGATCCCACTACCGAATTTTCAAAAAATGCTAAAATTCATTATAACCTATTTAATAAGTTAGTTTAAATTTATGAATGGCTATAAATTCTAGACAAATACAAAGTCAACCCAAATTCTTTTATATAGAAACACTTACATGCCTATCCAGTCCAAGGTTCTTCAGTTTTTAATTTTTTTCTGAAAAAACTTATGATAACATTTTTTGGGATTAGTATGTAAAATTAAAATAATAACTTATTAATGTTCTCTGCTACTTGTTGCCTGAACTGTCACATTTTGTCATTAAATTTGTTGAATAGATTCAATTTTCAAGGAAGTGCAAGGGAAGAAAAATTTTTGATGTGGTGGGGGAACTCACCTGACACGAATCACAATCCCAGATTTTTGCGATACGTGGGAGGGTACTGTATGCAATTCCATATATAGCTACAGTGAAACATGGAGAACATAAAAACTAGTAAACTACAAACATATGATTTTTCTCCTGTCTATTCGTTTTCGACTAATAAGTTTTCTTTTTGCTGCTAGTGTTCGAATTAAACATACGGAGCGCGGACGCTGAAGAACGACGCGACGGGGCAAAATTAGGACAGAGATGGTGAATCTGCAGCATTAATGTCTCGCGCGCCACGCAGTGGAGAAAAATCAAACCTTATAGCTGCTTATTACACTCTAAATAGTATTGTCGCGGCCAATTTTTTGAATAAAATAACGATATTTTAACAATTTGAATTACTACCTCCCATTTTTGTCATTCACTTAAAAAAAAATAAAAAGAGAAGGCTTGAATATATGCAGTTGTTTAATAAAATGATTGATAAATACGAAAACTTACTTTCACGATCAATAAAATGTATTGATGTTAGAGAGGAGGCTTTGTGAAGATTATACAACTTAACTGTTCCATTTTTGGTTAGAAATTTATGTTTTTTTAGTAAAAAATTCAACTATATGGTTAAAAATTTAGTTTTTCACGGAAGATTTATCATTTTACCTGCAAATTCATTACTTTAATTAAAAATTTAACTATTTGGTTGAAAAAAATTTTTGTTTTATTGAAAATTAATTTTTTTTTTCAATAAATTTATCTAGTATATTTTTAGTTTAAAGAAGTTATATTTTTAGTTGAAAATTCACCTATTTTGTTAAAAATTCATTATTTTGTTGCAGTTTCATCATTTGAGTTGAAAATTCATTACTTTGGTTAAAAATTTATTCTTTCTAGTTTACTATTATTTTTTTCAACCGAAATTTTAACTATTCAATTTTTGGTTGAAAATTTCATGCTTTTTAGTTGAAAATTTAACTATTTTTGTTGAAAATTCATTGTTTTGGTTGAAAATTGAGCTATTTTGATGAAAAATCTTTTTTGTTGGTTGAAAATCAATTTTTTTTTAATTGAAAATTTAAGTTCTCCATTTTTGGTTGAAAACTTATAATTTTTAGTTGAAAATTCATCTATTTGGCTAAAAATTTGTGTTTTTTAGTTAAAAATTTGTTGTTGTTTTTTTTTTGAAAATTAACTTTTTTTGGAATGAAAATTTAACTATTCTCTGCTACACCATTTTAGGTTGAAAATTGATGCTTTTTTGTTGAATATTCAAACTATTGAAAATTTGTTGTTTTTTTGTTGTTCAGAGTTAACTTTTTTTGTGATGAAAATTTAACTATTCTATTTTTGGTTGACTATTTATATTTTTTAGTTGAAAATTATACTGTTTAATTAAAAATTCATTTTTGTTGTTGTTGAAAATTCATAATTTGGCTTGAAAATTAATTTCTTTGGTTGGAAATTTAGATATTTTGGTGAAAATTCGTTTTTTTTTTCTAGTTGAAAATTAATTTTTTTATGATAAAAATTCAACCATTCCATTTTTGGTTGAAAAAAAAGAGAAAGAGAGAAGGGTGGATGAGGGGAAGACGGTGGACGAGGGAGGGGAGGAATGCAGGGATGGCTTTAATTTGGAGAATGAGGGAATTTAGGCGCCCGGCAGTAGGTCCATTATATTTGTTTATAGAGTTGACCAAGAAATATTTTCTTGAAAATTCATTCTTTTTAGTAAAAAAATTCCCCTTTTTCTTGTTTATTAACCAACTCTTTTTCGCTGAAAGTCAATTTTTTATAATTGAAAAATCTACTACTATTTGGTTTGTTTGAGAAGTCATTTTTTATGGTTGAAAATTTTATTATTTTGTTGAAAATTCATATTTTCGGGTCAAAAATTCAAGTGTGTTGGTTCAAAATTCATCTCTCTTGTTTGGAAATTTAATTATTTTGTTAAAAAATCAAATAATTTGTTAAAAGTTGAACTACGATGTAAAAAATTCATCTTTTTGGTTGAAAATTTAACAATTTTTTGAAAATTCATATTTTTGGATTAAAAATTCAACTGTTTTTCGATTGTGCCTTTTTAGCCTGAAAATTCGACAATTTTTGTTGATTTTTTTTTTTTTATTTTTCTTGATTGAAAAATCTTGGGTAATTGCAAATTGTTTTTTTTACGTAAAAATTCATCTCTTTTGGTTAAAAATTCATATTTTCGAGTTGAAAATTTAACTTTTTTGTAGCAAATTCATATTTTTGGCTTGAGCTTTCAATTTTTTTTTAATAAGTCTGTTTTTTTTGCTTAAAAGTTCAAAAATTGTCTAGAAAATTCAACTATTTTGTCGATAATTAACTTTTTTGTTGAAGATTCATATTTTGGGGTGAAAATTAAACTGTTTTGTAGTAAAATCGTCTTTTTGGCTTGAAAATTCAACAGTTACATTGTTTTTTTTTCTTTCTTGACTGCAAAATCTTTATTTTCACATTTGTCTTTTTGGTTTGAAAATTCATTCCTTTTTGTTTGGTTGAAAATTAATACGTTTTTGTTAAGAGTTGATAGTTTTTTTTTTGTTCAAAAATGATCTTTTTTAGTTTAAAATTAAACTTTGTAGTGGAAATTTCTTGTATTTTGTTCAAAATTTCTATTTTTTGGTCGAATATTAATCTTCTTGGATTAAAAATTCCACTGCTTTGTAGAAAAATCATCTTTTGTCTTAAAATTTCAACTGTTTTCTTAAAAATAAATTTTTTGGAAAATAAGAGTTCAAAAATGTTGTAGAAAATTCAACTATTTTGTTAAAACTGAACTTTTTTTTTAAAGGTCATATTTTCGGATTGAAAAGTCAACTTTTTTAAAAATTAGTCATTTTTTTTCGATTGAGAGTTCAAAAAGTGTATAGAAAAAATTTCACTATTTTGTTGAAAAATTATATTTTTGGTTGAAAATGCATATTTTTAGGCTATAAGTTGAACTATTTTGTTGAAAATTCATTTTTTTTGTAGATAATTAAATTATTTTGTTGAAAATTCTTTTTTTTTTTAAAGAAATTGGTTTCTTTATACAAAATTATATTTCTTGGTTGAAAATTGAACTATTTTTTTTTAAATTTGTATTTTTCTTTGTAGAAAATTGATCATCTTGGTTGAAAATTAATCTTTTCAAATTATTAATGAACTGTTTTGTGAAAAATTCCTTTTTTTTTAAGATTCAGCATTTTATTTAAAAATACATCTCTTTGGTTGAAACTTTCATTATCTTGTCAGGAAATTTTTTTTTTATGGTTGAAAATGAAATTTTAAAAAGAAAATTCAACTATTCCATTTTTGGTTGAAACATTATCTGTTTTGCCTGTAAATTCAACTAATTGTTTGAAAATTCATGGGTTTTTTTGAAAATTAATTTTTTTTAACGGAAAATTTACCTATGCCATTTTCTATTGGATTTTTTTTCAGTTCAAAATTCAAATATTTAGTTGAAAATTCATCTTCTAAGTTGAAAATTCTTTTTCTTTTTTTAATTGAAAATTCAACTATTTTGTATAAAATTTATAGTTTTTGTTAAAAAATCATCTCAATGGTCTTAAAATTTCATTATTTTGTTGAAAATTTGTTGTTTTTTTTCAAATTAGTTTTCTAATTGAAAATTTACCTATTCCATTTTAGGTTGAGAATGTATATTTTTTTGAGTTGAAAAATCAACAATTTGGTTCAAAATTGATTTTTTAACTAAAAATGTACCTATTGTATTTTGAGTTGGAAATGTATCTTTTGTAATTTAAAATTAATTTCTTTGGTTGAAATTCAACTGTTTTTTTTAAAATAAGTTTTTTTAAACAAATTAATCTGCTTGATCGAAAATTAACTTTTTTCGATCGAAAAGTTTGGATTGAAAGTTTAACTATTTTGTTGAACATTCATTTTCTTGGTTGACAATTAATTTTTTCAACTGAAAATTTAAGTATTTCTTTTCATTGTACAAAATACATTTTTTCTAAAGATTCATTATTTTGGTTGGAAATTCAACTTTTTGTCGAAACTTTGATTATGACTTTTATATTATATATATATTTTGTATCAAGGTCATTCCAAGATCAAATGAGGGAAAAAACGTTCAAGCTGAGAAGACGACGACCTTTATACGCTTTTATGGTCGCTTAATTTGAATCCGGCGTCTGTTTAACCTTATCAGGTCAGTATCAAGGTCATTCCAAGGTCAAATTGGGGAATAAAACGTTTAAGCGGGGAAAACCACAATTCTTATACGTTTTTGTGGTCGCTGAATCTGAATCCGGGGTCTGTTTGTTCCCATTAGGTCAGGATCGACGTCATTCCAAGGTCAAACTGAGGAAAAATGACTAAGCCGAGAAAACTACGATTCTTATGCATTTTTGGGGTCTTTAAACCTGAATCCGGGCTCTGTTTGACCCGAAAACATCAGTCTTAAGGGCATTCCAAGATAGAATTAGGGAAAAACGTTTAAGCGGAGAAAACCATGATTCTTTTACGTTTTTAGGGTCGCCGAATCTGAACCCGGGGTCTGTTTGACCCCATCAGACAAGGATCAAGGTCATTACAAGATCAAAATTTAAAAAACCCATCCAAGCGAAGAAAACTACGATTGTTAGACGTTTTTGGGATGGTTGAATCTGAATCCGGAGTCTGTTTGACCCCATCAGGTCAGGATCAAGGTCGTTTCAAGGTCGAATTGGGAAAAACGTTTAGGCGGGGAAACCCAGGATTCTTATTCGTTTTTGAGGTCGCAGAATCTGGATCCGGGGACTGTTGAATCACTAGCTCTGGGTCAAGGTCATTTCAAGGTTAAATTGGGAATAAAATGTTTAGGCGGTTAAAACCACGATTCTTATACGTTTTTGGGGTCGCTGAATTTGAATCCGCGGTCTTTTTGACCCCATTGGGTCAGTATCAAGGTCATTCCAAGATCAAATTAGGAAAAAAACGTTTAAGCCCCTTCAAGCCCCTTGAAATGTGTGCAGTCGCTTAGAACTTCCTAAAATTCAATGAAATTTGATTTATTTTCCAACGTTCTCTAAAATTCCTACAAATCTTTGAAAATCGTACAAAATTCTTTGAAATCCCTTGAAATTTTGTATATTTCTTAAAATTCTTTCCAATCCATTAAAATCTCTTACATTGTTTGAAGCTCGTAAAAATATATTTAAAAAAGTATAAATCATTTAAAGCCCTCGAATTTCATTTATATTAAACTGCTTCATTAAAGTTTTTACCTAGCATAGTTTAATTTTCAACAAAAAATGGAATAGTTAAATTTTTAGTTCAAAAATTAATTAAAAAAAAAAATTTCTACTAAAATTAGGAATTTTTTTAACCAAGCAGTTGAATTTTTGATTAAAAAGGAGTTACTTTCAACCAAATTAGTCAATTTTTAATTGAAAAAGATAAATTTTCAAACAAAAATGGAATAGCGATAGTTTCAGTTAAAAAGAAACTAGTTAACAAAAAAACTCAACAAAAGTGATGAATTTTTAACTGAAATTATTAATCTTTTACTGAAGTAATAGATTTTGGAATAAAGAACAAAAATTCTTGAATAAAATTATGAGTTTTTACCTAGCATATCTCAATTTTCAACGAAAAATGGAATAGTTACATTTTTAGTTGAAAAATGAATTAAAAAACAAAATTTATACTAAAATTAAGAATTTTTCAACCAAATAGTTGAATTTTTAATTGAAGAAGTTCGATTTTCAACCGAATTGCAGTCGTTTTAATTAAAAAAATTATATTTCAAACCAAAAATGGAATAGTGAAAGTTTTAGTTGAAAAAAAATTATTTAAAAAAAAACTCAACAAAAATGTTGAATTTTTAACTGAAATTATTAATCTTTTGCTGAAATAAATAAATTTTGAACGAAAAACAAAAACTTTTAACTAAAATTATGAGTCTTCACCTAGCATAGTTCAATTTTCAACAAAAATGGAATAGTTAAATTTTTAGTTGAAAAAGTAATTAAAAAACAAAATTTCTGCTAAAACGAAGAATTTTTTCAACGAAAAAGTTGAATTTTTGGTTAAAAACGATCCACTTTCAACCAAATTGGTGAATTTTCCATTAAAAAATATAAATTTTCGATCAAAAATGGAATAGCGAAAGTTTCAGTTAAAAAGAAACTAGTTAACAAAAAAACTCAATAAAAGTGATGAATTTTTAACTAAACTTATCAATCTTTTACTGAAATAATAGAATTTCGAATGAAAAACAAAAATTTTCAACTAAAATTATGAGTTTTTACCTAGCATAGTTCAATTTTCAACAAAAAATGGAATAGTTAAATTTTTATTCGAAAAATTAATTTAAAACAAAAATTTCTACTAAATTGAAGAATTTTCCAACCAAACCATTGATATTTTAACTGCAGATGTTCGCCATTATATATCAACTAAAACTCAATTATTGTTAGAATTCGTAGTGGATTTTCGTCGAAAACTCGAAAATTTCACCTTTTTTGTTAGTCAGTATTGCTTTAAAAAATATTTAAAAGTTCAACGACTAGTAAATAAAAATTTTATCAATAGATTTTATTTAAAAAAAAACATTGAGTTTCAACTTTTCTCCCCATGCATTTTAAATAATCTAGATTGTACTGCTTTGTTAAAAATTTATATTTTGGGTTGAACATTAATTTTTAGTTGAAAATTTATATTTTTGATTGAAAATGTAACTATTTTTTTTTAATTTTTATTTTTTTTTCGTGAAAATTACATTTTTATTGAAAATTTAATTATTTCAGTTGCCGATTCAGCATATAAGTTGAAAATGCATATTTTTGGCAGAAAAATCATCTATTTGGTTGTAAATTAACGTTTTTGTTCAAAACTGATATTTTTTATGTATTTGGATGGAAATTCATGTATTTTGTTGACAATTCATCTTTTTAATTAATTGTCCAATTAAGTTATAATTTATCGCATGAAAAAAATAAAACAAAACAGTTTCTTTTTCAAGAATTCTTATTTTTATTGAAAATTCATATATTTTGTTGAAAATTAGTTTTTTTTTGGTAGAAAATTAATTTTTTTGCTTGAAAATTCAATTACCTGGTTAATGGTTGAACTGTTTCATCAAAAGTTCATCTTCTGTGTTGAAGATTCATAATTTTTATTGAAAATTAATCTTTTTGGTTGAAAATGTAAATATTATGTCACAAATTATTAACTTTTTGATTCGAAAGGAATTTTTTTAACTGAAAATGTAACTATTTCAGTTAAAAATTAATCTCTTTGCTTGAAAATGTGACCATTTTGTTAAAAATGCATCTCTTTTGTCAAAAATTCAACTATTTGGTTAAAAACTAACATTTTTGTTGAAAATTCATATTTTGAAGTTGAAACTTCAATTGTTTTATATGAAATTCATCTGTTTGTCTTAAAGATTAAAAAAGTTTGTTGACATTTTTCTTCTTTCTTGACTAAAAAATCTTTTTTTGGTTGCAAATTCAACTATTTTCTGGAAAATTCATAATTTCAGTTTAAATTCGATCTTTTTGGTTGAACATTGATATTGCAACATACGTATTTTGATTGTCTTGTTTATATTTGGTTAATAATTGATCTTTTTAGTTTCAAATTTCAACTATTTGTTTGAAAATTGATAAAATTTGTTGAAAATTCATTTTTTTTTTTTTTTGTAGAAAATTAATCTACTTTGTTAAAAATCCATCTTTTCAGTTGAAAATGTAATTGTTTGTTTGAAAATTCTACTGTTTTGTAAAAAATTAGGTTTTCTTTTTTGAAAAATACTTTTTTTTCAAAGAAAATTTAATCATTCAATTTTTGGTTATTAATTGATCTTTTTAGTTTCAAATTTCAACTATTTGGTTGAAAATTGATATAATTTGTCGAAAATTCTTTTTTTTCGGTAGAAAATTAATATACTTTGTTAAAAATCCATCTTTTTAATTGAAGATGTAATTGTTTGAGAATTCTACTGTTTTGTAAAAAATTGCGCTTTTTATTGAAAAATATATATTTTTTTAAAGAAAATTTAATAATTTAATTTTTGGTTAATAATCTGCAAAACATGGATTGCGATTGTTCTTGGCCAACTGAGGGTCATTTCCATCTTTTTAGCTAAAAATTTAATCGTTTGTTTGAGAATTCTACTGCTTTGCAAAAAAATTTGTTTCTTTATTAAAAAATGTATTTTTTTAAGTGAAATTCTAAAAATTTAATTTTTGGTTATTAATTGATCTTTTTAGTTTCAAATTTCAACTATTTGGTTGAAAATTGATATAATTTGTTGAAAGTTCGTCTTTTTTGGTAAAATATTAATCTACTTTGTTCAAAATCCATCCTTTTAGTTGAAAATGTAACTGTTTGAAAATTCTACTATTTTGTGAAAAGATAGATTTTTTTATTGAAAAATATTATTTTTTTTTATGAAAATTTAAAAATTTAATTTTTTGTTATTAATTGATCTTTTTAGTTTCAAATTTCAACTATTTGGTTGAAAATTAATAAAATTTGCTGAAAATTCATCTTTTTTCATAGAAAATTAATCTACTTTGTTAAAAACCCATCTTTTCAGTTGACTTAATCGTTTGTTTGAGAATTTAACTGTTTTATAGAAAATTCAACTTTTTTGTAGAAAATTAGGTTTTTTTATTGAAAAATATTTTTTTCAACTGAAAATGTAACTATTCTATTTTCGGTTAATAATTTATCTGTATAGTTTCAAATTTCAACTTTTTGGTTAGAAATGGACATATATATATATATATATAATAAAAAATATATAATAGTTAAATTTCCAACCAAAGAGATAAATTTTCAATGAAAAAAAGTATTTTTTTTCTAACACAGCAGTTAAACTTTCAATCAGGTAGCTGAATTTTTATCCAAAAAGATGAATTTTCTACCAAGAAGATTCATTTTTTTCCAAAAAGACGAATCTTCAACAAAAAATATGAATATTTACACAGAGTAGTTCAACTTTAACTAAAAAAGATGAATTCTCAATGAAAAATGTAATGGCTGATATTTCAACCAAAAATATTTTTATTTTAAATCAAAAATAGTCGAATTCAACCAAAAAATGCGAATTTTCAATAAATTAGTTTACTTTTAATCCAAGGAGATGAATTTTCAACCAAGAAGATTATTTTTCACCAAAGTCAAAAGTTGAATAGAATTTTCTACACAAATAATAGAATTTTCAACAAAAAATCTTAATTTTTAACTAAACATTCAAATTTTAGGACAAAAAGATGAATGTTCTACAACGTAGTTGAATTTTCTACCTAAAAATATAAATTTTCAACAAAAATGTTAATTTTCAATTAAACAACCAAGAATGGAATACTTAAATTTTCAGTTAAAAAATTTATTTCAACCAAGTAAAATAATGAGTTTTTAACAAAAATGATGAATCTTTAACCAAAAAAATGGATTTTTGACAATTTTTTTCAACTTTAACCAAAAAAGATGGGTCCCCAATGAAAAAAGCGAATCTTGAACAAAATACATGAAATTTTTACTAAAAAATATTAATTTTAAACCAAAAATGGAATAGTTAAATTTCCAATAGACCTTTTTATCCAAGTTTGCGGCCAACTTCACGCGTGGGAAATTTAAGTTTGAAGTACTGGAAAATTTTAATAACTCTAACAATTAACATGTGAGTGCTCGAAAATTTTAGGGTCCCTAAAATAAAGATAAAAAGGTCTATTGAAAAAAATTAATATTGAACAGAAAATGATGAATTCTTAACGAAAAATTCAATAGTTGATATTTCAACCAAAATATATTTTTATTTTTAATCAAAAACAGTTAAATTCAAGTAAAATAGTTGAATTTTCAACCAAAAAAGACGAATTTTGAACAACAAAGTTGAATTTCAGCCGAATAAAATTATTTTCTATCAAAATTGTTAATTGTATTTCAAATTAAAATAATTTTTAGTTTAAGAATCAACTATTAGATTTTTAGTTGAAAATTTATCTTTTTGGTTGAAAATTTAACTATTTGGTTGAGATATAACTTTTTTGTTAAAAATTCATATTTTCGTGTTTAAAATTTCATTGCTTTGTAAAAAATATGTGTTATTCACTTGCAAATTGAACATTTTATTCGAAATTTAAACTACATGGGTGAAAATTTATTTTTTTCTTGAAATTTCATATTTTTGGCTGAAAAGTCAACTATTTTGGTAGAAAACGTACATCATGAAAAATTCAACTGTTTATTCGAAAATTTATTAGTTGGGTAGAAAATTTAATTTTTCATTGAAAAAAACATAATTTCGGTTTAAAATTAAAAATTCTTCCATAAATAATTGGTCTTTTTGGCTTCAAAATTCCACAATTTTGTTCAAATTCATGCATTTTTTTGAAAACTCTTTTTTTTTAAGTAGAAAATTAATTTTCTGTGAAAAAAAATCATATTTTTCATGAAAAATTTAAGTTTCGATCGAAAAATTAATCTGTTTTGGTTGAAAATGCATTGTCTTAAAGATTCCCCTCTTCGGTAGAAAATTAAACTATTTTGGTGAAAAACGCAACTAATATCATAAAAATTTAACTGTTTTTTCAAAAATTCAATCTTTCGCTAAAAATTAATTCGTTTTGGACAAGAATTGATTCTCTTAAACATTCACACCTCTGGTTGACAATTTAAATATTTTTGTGAAAATTCTTTTTCCTTGTGTTAAAAACTAATTTGGTTATCTGAAAATTTAACGATTTCGTTTATAATTGGAAATTGTATCTTTATATGTTGAAAGTTCAACTATTTGGTAGAAAATTATATTTAGTGAAGAAATTAATTTTTAAAGTGAAATATTAACGATTTCATTTTTGGTTACTAAATGATCTTGTTTGTTTGAAAATTCAACTATTTAGTTGAAAATTTGATCATTTGGTTTGAAATTCACGTATTTTGTTTGAAAATCGTCTTTTGGTAGAAAATTAATTTCATGGGTTGAAAATTCATCTTTATAGGCTGAGACTTTAACTATTTTGTTGAAAATTTAATTATTTTGTTGAAAATTCAACTCTTTTGTTAATATTTCGTCTTTTCGGATTAAAAATTCATCTTTTGTGGTTCTCTTTTATTTGAAAATTCATCTATTTTGTAGACATTTTTTTTCTTCGGTAGCTGTATAGCCTTCCTGGTTGAAAATTCAATTATTAGGTTAATGATTTTACCAAAAATTCAAATATTTGGTTGAAAATTTTCGTATTGTGTAAAAAATTATTCTTTTATGGTAGAAAATTAATTTTTTTATTTGAAATTCAATTGCTTTGGTTGAAAATTAGTTTTTGTATGGAAAATTAATTTTTTCAACTGAAAACTTAACTGAATTTCTTATCGAGATTTGTTTTTCACAGAAACATTCTATTTTATATGCTTAAATATTTATGAACCTAACTGAAAATGAAACTATTTAATTTTTTGTTGAAAAATTGTCTTTTTTGGTAGAAAGTTAACCTTTTAAATTTTAAAAATGCCACTAAAAATTAAAATAGTTGCTTGAAAATTCTATTAAAAATTAAAATATTGGGTTGAAAATTCATGTATTTTTTAAAAAATTATTCTATTATATTATTATTATATTATTATACTATTATATTTTTTGTTGAAAATTGATCTTTTTTATTTGAAAATTCATCTATTTTGTTAAAAAATTGTAATTTTTTATGGTAGACATTTAGTATTTGTGTTTGAGAATTCAATTATTAGATTGAACATTCCATTGAAAATAAATTTTTTTTTTAAATTCACTTATTTTGTAAAAACTTATCTTTTTTAGTTGAAAATTCATCTATTTTGTTGAAAATTTGTCTTTTTTTTGTAGCAATATAACCTTTTTGGTTGGAAATTGAACTATTTGGTCGAATTTTTTTATTTTTCATCAAAAAAAGCATAATTTTAGTTAAATGTTTATTTTTTGCCTAAAAATTGAACAAATTTCATTGAAAACATTTTTTTTTTGCTGACAATGAATTTTTCATTAAAAATGTAGCTATTTCAAATTTTCTTTTTTAAATTCGTCTTTATGACATAGAAACTCAAAATTTTGAACGAGATATTTTTCGTTATTGAATGAAAAATATTTCATAATTGAAAATTCAACTATTATGTTGAACATTTGTATTTTTTGGTTTAATCTATCAGTTTTTTATTGAAAATTTTTGAAAAATTCGAAAATATCAACTACAACACTTTTTGTTGAAAATTCATTTTTTTTTATCAAATATCCATCATAAACTTTTGTGTAATCTTTTGATATCTTTGAAATCTTCTAAAATATTTTAAAACCTATGAAATCTTTGTCAAATCTTTGAAATTGTCTAAAATGTTTTAAAATCTTTGAAATCTTTGATCAATCAAAAAAATAATTTTTAAACACTTTTAATTCTTCAAAATGTTGGTGAAATTTTCGAAATATTTGCGAAATCCTTCTGAAACCATTGAAATATTTTTAAATCATTCTAATTTCTTGGAAATCTTTGTGAAATCTTAAAATTTTTGTGTGATCTTTTGATATCTTTGAAATCTTTGAAATCTTCGAAAACATTTAAAAACACTAGAAATCTTTGAAATCTTTGTTCAATCATTCAAATATTTTTAAATCTTTAAAATCATTGTGAAATTTTCGAAATATTTCCGAAACCTTCCGGAAATCATTGAAATCTTTCTAATTTCTTTGAAATCTTTGTGATGTCATTGACATAATTGCGAAATATTTCGAAATATTTTGTAACTTATTTTAAATTTTTGAAAAATTTTGGAATCATTGAAACCTTTGTCAAATTTCTGAAATCTTTTGATATCTGTGAAATCTTCTAAAATATTTTAAAACATATGAAATCTTTGTTCAATTATTAAAATATTTTTAAATCTTTAAAATCATTGTGAAATTTTCGAACTATTTACGAATTCTTCCTGAAATCATTGAAATATTTTGAAATCTTTCTAATTTCTTTGAAATCTTTGTGAAATCGAGAAATTTTTCTGCAATTTTTTAATATCTTTGGAATCTTGTAAAATATTTTAAAACCTTTGAAATCTTTTTGGAATCTGTCAAATCTTCTGCAACGTTTTGAAATATTTGAAATCTGAATCTTTGAAATCTTTGTTTCGATCATTAAAATATTTTTAAAATATTTTTAAATCTTTAAGTTCTTTGTGAAATTTTCGAAATATTTTCAAAATCTTCCAGAAATTATTGAAATCTTTCTGATTTCTTTGAAATCTTTGTGATGTCATTGACATAATTGTGAAATTTTTCAAAATATTTTGTACCTTTTTTGAAACCTTTGAAACATTTTGAAATCATTGAAATCTTTGTGAAATCTTGAAATTTTTGTGTAATCTGCTCATATTCTTCAAATCTTCTAAAATATTTTAAAACCTATGAAATCTTTGTGAAATCTATTCATATTTTTTATTTACAAATTTTATTATTTGGTTCAAAATTAAATTACTTTGTTGAAAATTCAACAATTTTGTTTAAGTCATACTTCTTGTTTGAAAATTCAACAGTTTGATCAAAATTTTCTTTCTTTCTTGAATACACTTTTTTGAATGGAAAATTCGACTATTTTATTGAAAATTAAACTATTTTGTTGAACATTCATCTTTTTGGTCTGATAATTTATCTCTTTTTGTAGAAATTTAATCTTTTTTCGTTAAAAATTCAACTCTCCGGTTAAAAATTGATCTGTTTCGATTGAAAATTAGGTTTTTTGTTAAAAATTTACATCTTCGGGTTAAAAATTAAACTGCTTTATAACAAATTTGTATTTTCGGCTAGAAAATTAAACAATTTTGTAGAAAATTTAACTATTTGGTTAAAAATTGATGTATTTTGTTGACAATTTGTCTTTTTTGGAAGAAAATCAATTTTTTGGTTAAGAATCAAATTATTAAGTTGAAAATAATCTGTTTTAGATGAGGATTGAAGTATTTTGTTAAAAATTTGTCTTTTTTGGTTAAAGATTTTTGGTTGAAGATTTATAATTTTATTTAAAAAGCTTCGTTTTTTTATGATTTTTTTTTTAATGAAAATTTAACTATTTTGTTGAAAATTCAACCGATTGGTTGTAAAATAACTTCTTTGTTAAAATTTATATTTTCGGGTGAAAAGTTTAAAGTTTTTTATAGAAAAATCGTCTTTTTGACTTGAAAATTTCACAATTTGGTATAAAATTATACAGTTTTGTAAAAAAATCGTTTTTTTCAATTGAAAATTAATTCTCCCTAATAAAAATTGAATGAAAATTATTCAATTAAAATTTTGACTAACATCACATCCATTGTTTGAAATATTTAGTTGAAAATTTATGTGATTTGTTGTAAATTTGTCATTTTTAGAAGAAAATCAATTTTTTTGTTCAAAATCAAATTATTTAGTTGAAAATAATCTGTTTTAAATGAGGATTGAAGTATTTTGTTAAAAATTTGTCTTTGTTGGTTAAAGATTTTTGGTTGAAGTTTTATAATTTTATTTAAAAAGCTTCGTTTTTTTATGATTTTTTTTAACTGAAAATTTAACTATTTTGTTGAAAATTCAACCGATTGGTTGTAAAATAACTTTTTTGTAAGATTTTAAGTTTTAATAAAAAACAGTAAAATTCTCAAACCGAAAAGATAGGTATTATTGATAAAAACTTTAATTTTCAACAAAACAGTTAAGTTTTGAACTAAAAATGTTCAATTTTCAGCAAAAAATTCAATAGTTATATTTCCGATTCAAAAAATTAATTTTATACAAAAAAAAAAGGAATTTTCAACTAAATAGTTGAATATTAAAACAAAAAATATGTCCTTTTAGCAAAGTAATAAATTTTTATACAAAATAGTCAAATGTTTTAACAGAATGATTTGATATTACCTGGAAAATATTTTAAGTATAAATAAAAAATTGTTGAATTCTGAAATCAAACACATAAGTTTTAAACAAAAAATTTAGTTTTTGACAAAATAGTTAAATTTTCTATGAAAATAATATGAAACAGAAACGTTTATTTTTAACCAAAAATTGAGTTCTGAACTACAAACGATGAACTTTCAGTCAAAACTTGAATAGGTATATTTTTGGTAAAAAAAAATATATTTCCAATAAAAAAAAAGAAATTTCAATACAATGGTTGTATTGAAAACCAAAGAAATCAATCTTCAACGAATTAAATATATTTGTAACAAACTAGTTCAACTTTTAACCATTTAGTTGAATTTTCAATTAAGTAGAGTAATTATTTACAAAAAAGACGAATTTTCAACCAATCTTTTTTTTTTTATTTAAAAATTGCGAAAAAGCAATTGAGAAAAAAATTAGAAATATTTTTTTTTCGAAAAACAAGAAAATACTAAACGGGAAAATCATGATAAGAAAGAAGAATGTTCCACCAGGCAGATCAATTCTTCACCAAAAAAGACGATCTCCCAAAAAAACTGAATTTACATCAAAAAACTAGTTTTTAAGAAAATCGTTCTATCCTGAAACAGTAAAATTAATTTGTAACTAGTTATTACAGCGTTCTAACAAAAAATATGAATTTATGGCCAAAAATGTGATAGTTGAATTTTCAACTAAAAATGATTACTTTCCAACCAAGGATGAACTCATCAAATTGTCAGAAAAATTAATTTTCAACACAATAATTCAATCTTCAACCAAAAAAATGAAATTTAAAAAAGTTCACATTTTCATGGTTCATTCTGAAACAATCTATTTAGATTATCACATTCTCCAAACAGGAAAATAAGCGTTTAGAAAGTTTTAAAGGGTTTCTAAGGATTTGAATTTTTTGGGGTATTTTAACAGTTTCCAAATGAATTTTTTTATAGATTTCAATTATTTAAAAGTATTCCAAAGGGCTTTAAAAGATTTCGTGAGATTTTAAATAAATTTTAATAATTTGAAGGAGTTCAAAAGAAGTTTAAAGATTTGGGAATGTTTAAAAAAAAGTTCCAAGGATTTTTTAAGAGCTTTAAATAGTTTCTGAGGATTTGAAATATTTTTGGATATTTTAAAAGTTTCTAAGAAATTTTTAATAGATTTTCATAATTTGAAGATATTCCAAAGGGGTTGAAAGATTTTAGGGTATTTCAAAAGATTCCTAGGAATTTAAATAATTTGAAGGAATTTCAAAGATTTAGGAGAATTTTTATGAGCTTTAAAAAGTTTGAAAGAATTTTTAAGGATTGGAAATATTTACGAGGAATTTAAAATAGATTTCATTAATTTGAAGGTGTCAAGAATTTTTAATAGATTTCAATGATTCAAAGGTATTCCAAAGAATTTAAAAGATTTAAGGGGTTTCTTACAAATTCCAAGCAATTTTTAAGAGTTTTAAAAAGTTTTAAAGTATTTCTAAGGATTTGAAATATTTTTGGGTATTCTTAAAACTTTCGAGGAATTTCAAAAGTTTCAGGGCATTTCAAAACAATCCAAAGGTCAAACGATTTTAATTATTTTAGGCTATTTTAGGATATTCCAAGGAATTTTTAACAAATTTTTAATAATTTGTAGGTGTTCGAAAGGATTTTAAAGATATGGGGGAATTTTTCGAAATTCCAAGACATTCTAAAGAGCTTTAAAAAGTTTCAAAGGATGTCTAAGGATCTGAAATATTTGTCGGTATTTTTAAAAATTGCAGGGAATTTTCGAAAGTTTCAAATTATTTCAAAGTCAAAGGATTTTAAATATTTTAGTTCAATTTTGAAAACTCCAAGGAATTTTTCAAGAGTTTTAAAACGTCTCAAAGGACTTCTAAGGATTTGAAATCTTTTTGGGTATTTTTAAAAATTCCAGGGAATTTTCGAAAGCTTCAAAACATTTCAAAGGTCAAATGATTTTTAATATTTTAGTTTATTTTTGAAAATTCCAAGGATTTTTTTAAGAGTTTTAAAAAGTTTCAAAGGACTTTTAAGGGATAACGTATAAGTAATATAATAATTATAATCCAACTCACCCCTAGAACTTTTAACGAACCTCGACCCAGTTGCCTTCAACAAAAATTCTAAAAAGTTTTCAAATAAAAATGATCATATCACTGCTATAATAAATCTCCAGCCCTAGAGCAATAATCAAAAACTTTCAACAACAAAAACTACCTTAGCACATTTACCAAACCCTATTTCAGTTGCCTTCAACTGCAAACGTCAGAGAAAATTCAATTTTAAAATAATCACACCAGTGAACCTCTCAATACTCCAGGGTTGATTCTTGGAGGTTATTCCATATCGTATTTGGGTTGAAGATACAACCTAATATATTCAAAAGATGTAATGGTTGATATCTCAAACTAAAAATATTCAAATTTGAAATGAAAAACCGTTGAATTGAACTAAGAAAAAATGAATTTTTAGCAAAATCGCGGAATGCTGGACTGAAGCATATAAATATGCAACGGAATAGTTGCTTTTCCAATTAAAAAAATACCATTTTTACCAAAAGCGGTGCGAATCTCTGAAGCCTTTGCAACTCTGGATTACCTACCCAAGCAAGGGGCCCTTCATTAGCTTTTTAATGACTTAGACGGAAATCTTCATGATGCAGATTGATCTGCACCACAGCAAAGGCGCTTTGGCAGTTCTGGCCAGTCGCTCGTCAGTGGTGCAGGCAGAAATCGCCCTTATCTAAGAACCCTGGTCATACTCAGGGGCAGTAGCGAGAAAAGGCTAAAGGTGTGTATCGCCTCGGCCTATTTCTCTAGCGATGCCGGGGGACCTCCGCCTCCTAGAGAGTTGGAGGCTCTAATTCGGTACTGTCAGGAGAATAAAATCCCTCTGCCGTGGGCTGTGATGCAATATTTCACCACACAGTGTGGGAAAGCCCAAACATTAACGACAGGAGGAGAGATTTAAGCAAATATATAGCAGGCACGGAGCAGAAGATTCTGAATTGGGGTGATACTCCCACATTTCAGACTGAAAAAAGGAGTGAGGTTCTCGATTCGACTCTATGTTCGGGTGCACTGAGGAGTAGGGTAGCCAACTCGAGAGTCTCCGATCAGTAGTCTCCATCGGACCACAAATATATCGCGTTTCGATTAACCCTAGGAAAACCGGTAGTCTCTCAGATCAGAAACCCCAGAAATAACTTTTATGCTAACGACGTTACTTTTGTAACTAAGGAATGAATCGGTAACGAGTTACATTTTTTTCACTAACAGTAACTATAAAAATCGCAACTTTTTTTAGTTACTTTCGAAATATAGTTCACAAGTATTTTTTGTGACAATTAATGAATTTTATTGTTTCTCAACTATTTTTCATTTACATTTTTTAAATTCTGGTGGGCAGTTTTTGAAAGATGCTTTAATACGGCAAAAATGATATTTAACTCAAGAAGGGTTAAATTGAAGGATGAAGCTTTCAAAAAGCAATTGCTGATTTAAAAAAGTGAAGCATAAATTCCACAAATAAATGAAAAAGAACAACAATGAAGTGTAAAATATTTAAGTGAATTTAGAATAAATAATACGAATTCCATAAAATTCATATAAATTCAAGTCTAATTGAAAAAATTCCAGTAAATTGAAAAAAAATCAAAAATATTTCAGTAGTTTCGATAACATTGGAGTAAATTCAGAAGAATTTAAAAAAATTACAACGGGTTTGATCAAATTCCTTAGAACTCAAGGTGCCTCTGTAAGAATCAGAGTCAATTAAAAGAAACAACTAAGAAAAACTTTTTAGATCCATTTAATAGCATAGAATTTACTGAATTTAGAATAATTCAATTGAATTTGGAAAATCCTAAATAATTTTAGAAGAATATGATTAAATTCCGAAGAGTTTGGCGAAAGTTGAAAAAATAAAGGATATTCCATGAAATTGGAGATATTTTCCAAGAAGTTAGGATGAGTCAATAAGGCATCATTGTGAATTCCAAATTAAATTCAAATGTGTTCAATTTTTTTTTAATATTTCACTGATTTCGATACAATTCGAGTAAAGTTGAAAGAAATGAAGATAATTTAAGAGATTTTGATATAGTTTTAAGAATTTCGGAAAATTTAATTAACAAAATTATAAAAAACAAAAAAATTCCAACGAATTGAGCAATGTGGGAGCGAACAGAATTCAGGGCGAGTTCAAGAGAATGTGAGTGAATTAAGATAAGTTAAAACAATAAACCAACGAAATAAATGAAATTTGAAGAAATTTAGAAAAATTGAACATATGTAAAAAGAATTGGTTGGAATTCATAAAAATTCGAGCAAATTGAAAAAAATCCTTAAATATTATGAAATTCGTTGAATTCAATTATTAGAACCTAATAATTATAATTTTGTTCGAAAATAAATTATTTGATTGAAAATTCAACAATTTAAAAAAAAAATCATACTTCTTGGTTGAAAATTCAACTGTTTTAATAATTCAACAATTTGATAGAATTTTTTTTCTTCATTTATTGCCTGTAGAAATTTCACATTTTTTTGGTTAAAAATGCAACTGTCGGGTTGAAAATTAATCTGTTTCGATTTAAAATTAATTTTTTGTTGATAAAAATTCACATTTTCGGGTTGAAAATTCAACTTTTTTGTAGAGAGTGTGTAGTTTCGGCAAGAAAAATCAACATTATGATAGAAAATTCAACTATTTTAAAATGTATGTATTTTGTTGAAAATTAGCTTTTTTCTTTGGTAGAAAATTAATTTTTGTTTTGTTTAAAAATCAAGTATTTGGTTGAAAATTCATATTTTTAAATTGAAAAATCAACTCCTTGGTTGAAACTTTAACTTTTTTCTGGAAAGTTCATTTTTTTGGTTCAAGATTCATAATTTTAGTTAAAAATTCGTTTCTTAACTGAAAAGGTTACTATTTTGTTGAGAAATCAACTGATTGCTTGTAAATTAACATTTTTGTTGAAAATTCGTTATTTTTTTGGCTTCAAAATTCAAAAATTGGGTACAAAATCAAACTGTTACGCAGAAAATTAGTTTATTTTATTGAAAATTAATTCTTCTTAATGAAAATTTAACTGCACCATTTTTGGTTAAAAATTAACCTTTTTAGTTGAAAAATTCAACTATTCAGATAAAAAAATGTTAAAAGTGAAAAGAATATTAAAAAAAAAAAGTAAACAAATAAAATTTGGACTAACATCACATCCATTGTTCAAACTATTTAATTGAAAATTTATGCAATTTTCTTAAAATTCTTCTTTTCAGGTAGAAAATTAATCATCTTGATTTTAAATAACAATTAGATTAAAAAATTATATTTTGTTGAGAATTCATCTTTTTGGTTGAAAATTCAACTATTTGGTTCAAAAAGCAACTGTTTGATAATTAATTTGCTTTAGCGGAAAATTAACTTTTTTGTTAAAAATTCAACTGTCCTGTAGAAAAATTCGTATTTGCCACTCAAAAATTTAACGATTTTGTAGAAAATTGATTTATTTCGTTGAGAATTCGTCTGTTTTGGTCAACTTGCATTAATTATTACTTTACTAAGTGAGTGAAAAGTTGACAACAATTGGAAAATTTCAGTAAAAACCGCAACTATCTAGCATTACTATGGTAGAAGATAGTTCTTAACAATAATAATTTGTTAAAACAATTATTTTTGTTGCATTTGAATAACTATAACCAAACTCTAAGTGAAGATTGGACACCAAGTTGAATATTTCAGGCCAAACCGCAGTTTTCTTACATTATTTAAAGATGATATTATTTTAAATAATAATATATTGCCTGAAAAAATTATTTTTTTAACTTTGATTAATTATTTTCCTTACTCTGATTAAAATTGAACAAATAGGAAAATATTTTTTAAGAAACTTCAAATTTTCTAGCATTATAGGAAAAGAATATTACTAACAATGACAATAAATTGTTTCAACAATTATATTTGTCGACATTAATCAGGAATTACCTTAATCTAAATGAAAATTAAACTAACAGATGAATTTAAAAAAAAAAAAATGCAATCTCAACAAAAAGTGTAATAATTCATATCTCCATTAAAAAATATTTCAATTTCCAATGAAAAACGGTTAAATTACCAAAAAATACGAATTTTCCACAAAAGAATTGAATCTTCAACCAAGGAAGATTTTTCAATCTATGAACAAATAGAATCTCGTGCAGAATGTTAAGTTTTTGACTAAAAAAGACGATTTTTTATCAAAATTAGTAAATTTTCAACTGAATAAGAATGTTTATATATTTTGTCTAAATAGCTACATTTTTAGTAAAAAAATTAATTCTAAAAAAAAAACGAATTTTCAACAAAATTGGTTGAATTTTTAACAATAAGTTCGTAACAAAGTAAAATGAATTTTTACCGCAATAGTTTAATTTTCAACCAAACAGATGAATTTTTAACCAAAATGATAAAATGTCTACAAAAAAGTTTTTGACTAAAAAGGGAAGAGTTATAGATTTATTTGAAAAAAAATTAATTTTCAATAAGAGAGAACTAATTTGCAACCAAAGAAATGAAAGTTCAACAACAGAGATCAATTTTTTTGTACAAAAAAAGAATATTTTTCAACGTAATACATGATTTTCCAACCAAATATTTCAATTTTCAATGGAATTTTCTACCTCATAGTTGAATTTTCAAACAAAAAGTTTAATTTTCTACCAAAAAAATTTTTTCAAATTCGCAGATTACTAGCATGTAAAAAAGCTACATGACAATCAAATCCAAATTAACTATACTTTATTCGAGGGACCAATACACGCTACGTTTTAACATATTATTTTCGATTTCCATAATTTTGATTCTACAAATATAACTAAGTTACTATTCGCTGATAAGCCATTTCATTATTTTATTACATATTTTGAAAGTATTCAAAATAAATCAAAATTCCCATTTATTTATCGCAAGACTTCTCAGTCTTTCCCTTTTTCTCGTCTTTTAACTTAACTGCAAACTAAAATAATAGAATCCAATAAAAAAATCCAAATATTTTTGGTTCAAAGTTGGTTAAAAATTATGCTGTTGGTAGAAAATTAATTTATTTGGTCAAAAATTGAAACATTTTCTTTAACATTCTTTTTTTTCTCAGTTGAAGATTCATGTATTTTGTTGAAAATTTGTCTTTCAGGGTTGAAAACTCAACGATTTTGGTTTTAAAATTAATCTCTTTTGGTAGAAATTTCATCTTTTTTGGTTGAAAACTGTTTAGTAGAAAGTTCAACTGTTTTGCGGAAAATTGTTTTTTTATTTATTTTTTTATTACAAATTCAACAATCAGGTTAAAATTTTTTTTCATTCATGACTATAAAATCATTTATTTATAAAATCAACTATTTTGTTGAAAATTCGTCTTTTTGGGGTGAATCGAACTGTTTTTTTATTTACATTAAAAATATTCTCTGGTTGAAGATTCATCATTTTAGTTGAAAATTCATCTCTTTGTTTGAAAATTTGCTTTCTGATAAAAAATTATCTTTTTGGTTGAAAATTCAATATTTTGAATTCAAATATTAGGAATTTAAAGCGTTTCAATTTTTATTTAATAATAGTACCTCTGAATTAATTTTAATGAAAAGAATTAAAATGTTTAGTTTCTCGATTGAATCGTTAGCGATTTTTTCGCTGTCGAAAATGTCCTTTAAATCTACAAAATTAATAAATAAATCGTTCAGTAAATATTTGAAACCGATATCATAAAAAAGAATATCTTTCGAAGCGTTCTTTTTCTAATATCTTTATTTTGTGTATATAATTCTAAAAAAACTGAAAAAGACTTTGTAAAATGGGGGAAGAGGGGAAATTGGGTCAAAATGCTCGATTTTAGGGGTTTTAGTGATATTCTTTTTAATCTTTTAAAAACTTCTAAGCCTTCTGAATATTTTTTTAGTTTATTATTCAAATTTTTGCTAAAATTTAAAAAATATTATTTGTCATTAAAAAAATTGTCTTGAAATCTTTTTATTATTTTTTAATCTTTTAAAAACTTTTAAATTATCTGCCTAAACTTATCAGAATTTATTCTTCATTTTTGTGATCTTGCAAAATTAAATTTTTTTCTGAAAATCTTTATCATTCTTTTTAGAAATTTGAGAAAATTATTTTGTATATTTTGAAATCTTTTTCAATTTTTTCTGAAATGTATTTTTAAAAAAAAATCTTTTATTATTTTTTTCCAAGAAGAAATTAACATGGGGTTTCAAATGGGAAAGCTCGTACAAAGTTGATTAATGTGAAGAGTAATAGTTTTTGTTTAACTTATTCAGTAATTGTTCAAACAATTTTTATTTTTTCAAACCATTTTTATTTTTTTAAACAATTTTTTCTCCCAAAAATCGTAAAAAGTTATTATTTTCTGGAAATAATGAGACAATTAAAGAATTTTGAAAGCAATATATTTTCGAACGATGTTTGGTAATTATTTAAACAATCTTGATTTGTTTAAACATTTTTTTCTCTGTAAATTGTGAAAATTTATTCTTTTCAGCAACGAATGACACAATTAACGAATTTTAAGAATAATATTTTTTTGCTCAGAATATTTTTAAATTATTTAAACAATTAATAATCAATAATATAAACCATTTTTTCATTCTGTTATGTATAGTCATTTTTTCGAATTGTATTCGTTACAATGAAAACAAGATTTAAACAAATGAAAATTGTTTGAACAAATTAAAATTATTTGAACAAATTAAAATTGTTTGAACAAATTAAAATTATTGGAACAAATTAAAATTGTTTGAACAAATCAAAATTATTTGAACAAATAAAAATTGTTTGAACAAACTAAAATTGTTTGAACAAATTAAAATTGTTTGAACAAATTAAAATTGTTAAAAAAAAGCTGAATACCCATTAGAAAAAATATTACTCTGAACATCTTTTAATTGTGTAATTAATTCCAGAAAATGATAACTTTTTTCATATTACAGAGGGAAAAATTATTTAAACAAAGAAAAATAGTTAAAATAATCACCAAATATCATTTAAAAATATATTGTCGGAGTTACAAGTTTCTGCGATTGTCTCAGATAAAATTTGATTCGCGCCTTCTTTTCGAATAGGAGAATTCAAACTTCTAAAAAGCTTTTATCAGATAATAATTTTACGCAGAAATATTTATATGAATTATTGCAGCTTCGTCCAATTTTTTACGTTGGAAGGCCGTTTTTGTCCTGTAGGAACTGCTACTTTTGATTACGATGCCCTATAATCTGCTAGAAAGAATTGAACTCAGCAAGCTATTAATTCTTGATATTTTATTTCATTAATGAGATCCAAGACTTGGAATGAACAAAAACCCTCTGTTATTACTTTTTGTATACGAAAATCAAATGTTGGGTAACCAGATTTATGCCAATTCCAACTTCTATAAACGAGCACTTTTATAATGTAGAATGCTTTTCCATGAAACGTTTGGCAGGGTTGACAAGAAGTAAAATTTGCGATCGGAATTGTTTCAGGTTGTTTTCAAATTAAATCATTCGTAAGTTAATTTCACGATTGAAAACCTATTTTGGATTGGTTCGGGATGGATTCCAAATTAAAACTTTTGCCAAAGTTATATACTTATGTTCGAACAATCAAACGCATTTAAGATTCTCAAATAATTTATTCTATGATTTATATAGGAAGTGAAGTTTAAAATTCCGTGTAAACTGTGTGTGAACAAACCTCCGTTAATTTAATTACTTATAATAATAATAAAAATTACACAACCGCAAGCCTACTGGTTTCAAAAAAATTGGATGAAAAATTTGCGAAAAGTTGAAAACTACGTTGACTACTATCTAATTGACAATTAAAACCACTTTTACCATACATAATGTGGCTGCTAACTTTCTCCAGCGGCTTTAGCCAGTTTTAAGAGAAGAAAAAGCTTGCGGTTCCTCTATAAGTAGTTTCTTAGGTCAAACATCTCTTAATGCCTTCAAACTTGCTTTACAATTTTACAAAAAGCAGTTTATGATATGCGAACATACGATTGTTTATTTTCATAAAAGCGTAATTTCATGTTTCTTATTACAGATTTGAGTTTACAATTTGACTGTCTACCTAATGGTGACCCTATTCCTGGTGTTCCTCGTTCTGCAACTTCTTCTTCTGAAAGGCTTTCTCCTCCTGACCCGCCTTCTCGTCATGCTAGGTCTAGGTCTCCTCCTGCCAGGCTTTTGTCCTTATTCTTCTTTCTTTGTTGAATTGTTTGAGTATTCAACACATGTAAGGAAGCGGGATATACATCACGGATGTAAGCAGTAAAATATATTTTACCAGAGAGGTTTTACCGATTACTGCCAGTTAAAGTTTAACGAATGATCGTGATATCTTATTAAAATTCGGCGGAATTTTTTATACATTCTATTTCCATTTCTGATTCCATATCTTTATAATCTAATCCGATCTAATCTAATCACTGTGGTTCTAGTTCTTGAAATTGATACCTTTTAAACTAATTCCAGAAAATGTAAGTTTTAATAAAATCAGTTAATAATTAATTAATCAGTTCACAATATGAAAAGCATTATAGAATTATTTGCATTGAAACATTCAAGTAATTTTTACAATATATATATATATATATGTGTGTGTGTGTGTGTGTGTGTGTGTGTGTGTGTGTGTGTGTGTGGTTTTAAATTGCATTTTTATACATTTAATTCAAGAGAGACCTTCAAAAAGAATTATTCAATCAGTTCACAAAATAAGAAGCATGGAACTATAACTTTTATTAAACAATGCAATTAATTTTTACTTCATATTTTTTCAAGTTTGAGTATTAAGAGATATTGTACTTTATAATATATATCACCGCGGTGGCGCCATGAACTGAGAATATTTTTTCATTCATCTAATCAACTCGAGTAGAATATAGTACATACAATAATATCGGCCGAAATATAACGCGCATATCATGATGAAGAAGAAAATCTGCGACTGGATTACAAATTTAGAAAAATTACTGAAATACATTTTATTTTACGCCACGTATTGAGAAAATCAGTCATAACAACCGAAGATAAAATATCTTTAATAACAACATACACTGCAAGTAATAGTCAATAAAAGTAAATTTTATCTATTATTATACCGAAATATTGAAAGAGATTACACTATATTACATGCAATTACACCAATTTTCATAGGATTACACGAGAAGATTACGATGGATGACATAGGATTTCATAGCAGAGTGTACAGTAGACAGTAGGGTGACCTAAAAATAACAATATTTTTTGTTTTGATCACACACCCCCTAAACTTGTTCCATTTGGTAAAAATAAATGCGTATTTTTCTTTTATTTAAAAAACAGTTTCAACCATGGTCATGTTATCTTAAGCAACATGAATTTTCAACCAAATAGTTAAAAGTAATAGAATAGTTAAATTTTCAGTTAAAATTATTATATCTCAAATAAAAAATAAAAAAACAACGAATTTTCAACAAATTTTTTTTTTTTTACATTTTCAACCAAAAATGGCATATTTAAATTTTCAGTAAAAAAATCATTTTTAATAGAAAGAAAAACGAGTTTTCGACAAAATAGTTTAATTCTCAACCAAAGAAATGAATTTTCAACCTAAAAAAGGAATTTTTAAGAAATTAGATCCAATTTCATCCAAGTAGGTGAATTTTCAACCGAAAAAAATTTGGAATAAAAAAAAATCAGTTGAATTTAACCAAAAAAGAAGATTTTTCCACAAAATAGTTGAATCCTCAACCAAAACATAATAATTTTTAACCAAGCCGTTGCATTTTTAACCAAAAAGATTAATTTTCTACAAAACAGTTGAATTTCCAACAAAAAAGTTAATTTTCAACAAACTATTTGAATTTTCAACCCAAAAGACAAGTTTTAAACAAAACAGTTGATTTTTAAACCAAAAAGGATTACCTTTATCAAAATTGTTGAAAATTTATCAAAATTTTTATATTTTTATTAAACTTGTTGAACTTTCAACACATTAATTAAATTTCCAACCAATTAATAATATTTCTAAAAAAAGGAAACTTTGTTAAAAAAAGATGATTTCTAAATAAAAAATATAGTAGTAGACTTTTCAACTAAAAATAACTGGAAGCCAATGATAAATATATAGAAATCTTGATGATTCATGAACTAAAATTGGCTCCTTTTGAGAATTAAAATCATTTTTTCACTTTCACTTTTTCTTATTAATAATCGAAAGCCTTAAAATTGAATATTTTGCAATTAAATTGCAAACAGAAGAATTTGGTGAAATTTAGCAACATTTTATTGTTGTCCAATTTTGAAATTTTATGTAAATGATGTGAGATTGGAAGTGGGAACAAAGTCCACTTTTACTTTTCTTGTAGACTAATAAAATCTGAACTTCTAAAATGAATATATTACCTAAAAAATGGCAAATTTCTCTGGCTATTTTTGAAATCTCAAAAACAAGTTCTTATCGTAATCATTATAAATAATTAGAGCAAAGCAGAAGGGACAGCTGCCAAATGTACTTTGAGTTTATCCGATTTATTAAGTCTGCAATTAGAAAGGCGCTTGAAGCTGCATTGTCGGGTAACCCTAATCTGATTCTGGCATCTGGCCTTAGTGCAAAGAACATCACAAAGGCAAAAAAAAGCTTTGCCATTCCTCTTATAACATATTTTCTTGGTTTGGTCACCTGATACATGACAGACTTAAAAAGGCTCAACAGAATTATCCGCGTCAAAATGTCTAAACACCGAATGCACCATGAAAGGACAGCTGTAGAGAGATAGTTCTGCCAGGCAAGCTTGGAGGCAGAAAGATCTTGGATATTCGTCAATTGTGTTACTGCCATATCATCCGCTTCCAGGAGTTTTGCGACAGCTCTATAACATCTGGGGAGGAATGTCCATCAATCACTGCCGAAGAGGTGAGAAAAACACTTAAAGGCACGTAGCACTTTTCCGCTGAAGGCCGGATGGTATTAAGAACTTCTTGTGTAGGAAGTTTGCTCCTACACAACAAAATTTGGCCTGCATATTCACCTCACATTTTAAGTCAAAAATGATCATTCCGCAGCGGCTGGTGCTAGGAGGCACTATACTCCTACCGAAAAAGGCAACTTGTACAACCCAGAGAATCGCAGGCCAATAACTTTCTCGAACACACTTATAACATCTTTACAGCTGTCCTAAACAGCAGAATTGTTCGAAGGATTGAGCCTATGTAGCAAGAGGTGTACGAACAACGTGGCTCGAAAAAAGGTGTAACAGGATGCCGAAAGAATCTGCTAATTGACTTATCATCTGTCCATTGGAAAGCTTGAAGGTGCATCCACTCATAGTGAGATGTATAGAGAGATTGATGCCCCTTTGGAAAACTAGATTTACTAAATCATCTAGAAATTATCGTGTGACAACGAACAACGTCACCTTCCAGAGGAGCGTTTTTCAGGGCGATACATGAGCCCTTTGCTTTTTTGCTCAACACTTCTGTCTCTATCTCTCGCACCACGAAATTCTTCTGGATATCACTGTGGTGACACTAAGGAACGCTAGCATGAGGTCACTCATGTATTTTAGATTGACAATCTGAAGATATATGCCTCTGGTAAAAGCAAACTTCAAGCTTCTATATATATGTAAAAACTAAAGGTTAACAACCACCGCAGGGTCTCACTGGGAGTAACTGTCATCTAAAAAAATGACATCGGCTCCCAGTATGAAAAAATTCTGAAACTTAAAAATATTTCCGAAAGTTTATGAAATATTGTTTAATATCTTCAAAACTTCTGAAAGTCCTAAATATTTGAGATATCGAGTTGACAATTTAGCAAATTAAATAAAAGGAATTTAGAAACATCTGTATGGTTCTAAATTTCTTAAAATACCAAAAAAAAAAGATATTTTGGTAGAAAATTAAACTATTCGGTTGAAAATTCAATTTTTTATTGTAAATACATATTTCCGTATTAAATCTTCAACTCTTTGATGGAAATTTGTCTTTTCGAAAAACACGTTGCAACTGCTTGGATAAATTTTTTTTTTTTTTAAATTCAACTATTTCCTAGAAAATTACCTTTTTTGTAAATTTGAATATTTGGTTATAAATTCATCTTTTTGAGTTGATCATTCGACTACTTGGTTAACTACTTTGTTAAAAATTAACATCTTTTTAAGTTTCACCTTTTTGGTTGAAAATGTAACTACATTTTGGTGAAAAATCGTTTTTTCATCGTTGAAAATTAATTTTTGTATCTGAAAATTCAATTATTCTAGTTTTGGTTGAAATTTTTTTTTTATTTTTTACTTCAACTAATTGGTTTAGATTCAACTTTCTTGATTGAAAATTAACTTTCTTGCAGAAAATTCGTCCTTTTAGATTGAAAATTCATCTTTTATGCTGGAAAAATCATATTTCTTGGTTGGAAAAGAAACATTTTTATAGAAAATTCAATTTTTGTTTTAGAAAATTCGTCTTTTCGGTTTAAAAATTCATCTCTTTTGGCAATAATTTCATAATTTTGGGAAAAAATGCAATTGTTTGGTTAAAAATTTTATAATTTATTTGAAAACTTGACAATTTTCTCGAAAATTAATGTTTTTGTTGCAAACTCAAATATTTGGTTAAAACTTCATATTTTTGGGTTGAAAATTCAACTACTGGATAGAACTACTTTGTTAGGAATCAATTAATAATTAATAAAAAAAATTTTTCCCCCGGAATTCGGTTTTTTTTTTAGTAGAAAATCAATCTTGTAGGTTGAAAATTCATCTCTTTGGTTGAAGATTCTTCTCTTTTGATAGCAATTTTATCTTTTTTGGTGCAACTTAACGGTTTTTTATTTCAAATGAAAAATTTTTCGTGGTTTAAATATAAACTATTACAGTTGAAATTTCAAACAAAAAAAATTAATTTTCTACCAAAAAAATTAATTTTTTACCAAAAAAGCAAAATTTTCAACAAAATAGGTGATTTTCAAACAAAAAAACGTTAAATGTTTATCAAAAAAAAATTTCGACATAAAGTTTAGTTAAATCTTTAGTCAAAAAAATTAATTTTTTACTAAGAAAGAATAATTTTTAACAAAGAAATGAATTTTCAACCGAATATTTTTAATTTTTAATGGAATTTTCAAGCTAGTTGAATTTTCACACAAAATAGATAAATTTTCAACTAAAAAAGAAAAATTTTCAACAAAAATAGAATAGTTTAATTTTCAGTAAGAGAAATAAGTTTTAATCCATATAAAATACATCTTTAACGAAACAGTTAAATTTTCAACAAAAAAGATTAATTTTCTAAAAAAAATAATTCTTAACAAACCACATGAATTTTCAACCAGATATTTTAATTTGTAATGGAATTTTCAACCAAAAAATTTAAATTTTGACCAAAAAGATTAATTTTTTACCAGAAAAAAGACAATTTTTCAACAAAATAGATGAATTTTCCTACCACAAATATTAAATGTCTATAAAAAAAATTTCGACATAAAGTTTAGTTAAAAAAATTAATTTTCAATAAACAACTAATTTTCAACTAAGAAATTAATTTGCAACCAAAAATATTAATTTTCTGCTAAGAATGAATAATTTTTAATAAAAAAATGAATTTCTAACCAAATATTTTAATTTGTAATAGAATCTTCAACCTAATAGTTGAATTTTCAACAAAACAGATGAATTTTCCACTAAAAAAGATCAATTTTCAACAAAAAATAGAATAGTTTGATTTTCAGTTAGAGGAATAAGTTTTAATCCCTATAAAAGGAATCTTCAACGAAACAGTTAAATTTTCAACCAAAAAGATTAATTTTTTACCAAAAAAAGACAAATTTTCAACAAAATAGATGAATTTTCCTACCAAAAAGATTAAATGCCTATCAAAAAAAAATGTCGACAAAAATTTTAGTTAAATTTTTAGTTTAAAAAATTAATTTTCAATACAGAACTAATTTTTAACTAAGAAATTAATTTTCAACCAAAAACAATAATTTTCGATCAAAAAAGAATAATTTTTAACAAAAAAAATGAATTTTCAACCAAACATTTTAATAAAAATGGAATAGTTAAAATTTCAGTTGTAAAAATTCCTTTTCCTCCAAACTGATGAATTTTCAACTAAAATTATGAATCTTCAACTAGAATAGTTAAATTTTAAACTAAAAAAAATAATAATTTTCAACTAAAATTATCGATCTTTAACTAGAGTAGTTGAATTTTCAACCAAAAAACAAAACAGAAATTACCAAAAAAGACGACTTTCATGAAAATGAATGAATTTTCAACATAATAGTTGAACTTTCAACCGAAAAAGACAAATTTTCAATCAAACAGTTGAATTTTGAACTTGAAAAGATAAATTTTCAACCAAAAATTCAATAGTTAAATTTTGTATTGGAAGAAATAAATTTTCCACAAAAATGATGAATTTTCAACAAGAATAGTTGGATTTTAAATCAAAAAGATTAATATTTTTACAAAAAGAAGACTTTCAACAAAATGAATTACTTTTGAAGAAAGAAGTTGAATTTTCCAACAAAAAAGATCAATTTTCAACCAAAAATGGAATAGTTAAAATTTCAGTTGTAAAAATTCTTTTTCCGCCAAACTGATGAATTTTCAACTAAAATGATGAATCTTCAACTAAAATCGTTAAATTCTAAACTAAAAAAAATAATAATTTTCAACTAAAATTATCAATCTTTAACTAGAGTAGTTGAATTTTCAACAAAAAAACAAAACAATAATTACAAAAACATAAAGACTTTCATGAAAATAAATGAATTTTCAACAAAATAGTTGAATTTCCAACCGAAAAAGACAAATTTTTAGTCAAACAGTTGAATTTTGAACTTGAAAATATAAGTTTTCAACCAAAAATGCAATAGTTAAATTTTGTATTGGAAAAAATAAATTTTTCACAAAACTGATGAATTTTCAACAAGAATAGTTGGATTTCAAATAAAAAAGATTAATTTTTTAACAAAAAGAAGACTTTGAACAAAATAAATGACTTTTCAAGAAAGAAGTTGCATTTTCGAACAAAAAAGATCAATTTTCAACCAAAAATGGAAAAGTTAAAATTTCAGTTGTAAAAATTACTTTTCCGCCAAACTGATGAATTTTCAACTAAAATGGCGAATCTTCAACTAGAATCGTTAAATTCTAAACTAAAAAAAAATAATAATTTTCGACTAAAATTATCAATCTTTAACTACAGTAAGGATCAATTTTTAACAAAGTTAAGTTTTCCACGAGACAAGATCAATTTTCAGTTGAAAATCAACCGGAAATGGAAATGTTACATTTTTAGTTAAAAAAATCAATTCGCAACCAAAAGAGATAAATTTTTGATTGCAATAATGAATCTTAAAAAAAATAAATTTTCAACAAAAGTGTTCGACCCAAAATATGAATTTTCACCAAGTAGTTTAATTTACTAAAAAGAGAATAGTTAAAAATAATTTAAAATGGTTGAAAATAGAAAAAGAAGAATTATCTAAGAAAGGGTCTTACAATGCTTTTTATTTTCATCAGAATTGTTCAAATAATCAATAGTTTTTTTTCAATTTGAATCTATTAGAGCAAAGAGTCATTAAAAAGACATTATTAGTCAATTCCATAAATAAAAATTGAGCGTATTCATGGAAAAATAGCCAAACTCTGAATTTGTTTGAAAAAAATTATTTAAACAATTGCCAAGTAGCATCTGTTTTGAATTAATCGTGAAGAAATATTAATTACTCTCACATTTTATTATTTCAAGATAGTTTTAGCACAGATATAAGACCTTGTTTAGTAAATCTGAAAAAAATGGTACTTCTGAAAAGTTAAAGAAAGATGGGAATAACGAAACCTTTTATCAAAATTACAAACACACAAATCTTTTCAAACTTTAAAAACATTTTATTCGAAAAAAACATCCCAATCGAATAAATAGTGTAGGCTAACAATTGATTGTAAATTGATTGGAAAAGTATGGATGGAGAGGGGCAATATTGGGGAATGGGGAAGGGCAATAATGAGTGTGAGAGGTGAATCACTGAGTGGAATAAAGGGAAGTAGATGAATGAGAAGTGATGAGAGGAAATAAGCGACTTGGGGAGGGTAAGTTAGAAGTGTGGGAAGTGGGAGGAGGTAAGTAGGGTGAGGGAACAAAGGTGAATTCTGGAGGGGAATTGTTAAAGGTGTAGCTGGGATGGATAGTTGAGGAAGTGGAGAAGGTTTACACGAGAAGTATGATAAGTGAGAAGAGAGAAGAGAGGATGTACGGAAGCAGAGGATAGGCAATAAGGGACTTGAGGAGGGTAAGTTAGAAGTAGAGTATGTGGTAGAAGGGAAGTAAAAGTATGGGAAGTGAGGGGAGGAAATAAGGGACGTGGAGAGGGTGAGTTCAAAACACAAGTTCGAAACTTCCAACGCGTGTTGACATCGTTGACTTGGCAACCGCCAGTGCGCATGTGCGCATGCGGCAAGCATTAAGGAATTCTCGGACGTTGTTCGTCCCACTCCCCACTTACAGGGATACACCACTCCTTACTATTCCTTCGTGAAGCAAACTAAAGAATTGCTTATAACTTGACGATTCCTATAATAATACACTTTATCATTAATTTGCGAATTATCTAGCAGATGGCAGCACTTCACATCCGAATCACGAACCCTCACGATCACTCTTCTGTTACCTGCCACTAACACGCGTATTTTTTAAAGGGTGACTTGGAAAAGGGGTTCGAGATGTGACGGATCACTCTTTTGTGTCCAGTCGCTAACACCCGTATTTATTAAAGGGAGACTAAAATGCCGTACTAAAAAATTGAAATACAGCAGAAAATGCCATAACTGTATACACTACGTTGTTTTCCTAATTTATCTGTGTAAAACGAATGAAAAATATCAGTGTTTTGTCCACTTTATATGAACAACATATAACTTTTTCAACTGGGTAGGTTAATGTTATGTTATCTCATTTGTGGAGAAGATCAAATCTACAATTCTCGTAACTGACTTACGGAAAAGAAAGGGGCAATAACTAGAAATTACAAGCAAATCGTTGGAAAAAGAGAAAAAGGCAAACAAGCTTGTTAAGTTGGTTGTGTAGGAAGCCATAGAGAGTGGGGAGCTGGGACCTCACACACCTCCGTTGAATCCTCTGTCCATCGCTGTTTTAACAGAGAGAGTGTAGGACCAAAATCTAACCGAAATCTCATCTCTTGTGCGGAGAGCAGATGGAAGAGTACCGCCATCGACCCCAGCAGGAGACGGTCCTACGTCCATCAATGCTGGGAGCATCTTGTCGGAAAGTTGAAATCCTGAGTGGTGAGAGAGAGAATATGGATGTCTACAATAATAGAATATAGAGTGAATCCAATTAAGTAAAGCTACAAATGAACCCGTTCTCGATAGTCAGCCTTGGTAGGACTCGTATGCGTTCGCGGATGTACAATGAGCAGTTTTCAAGGCTTGTCTGTTCACTGAGGTACTAAAGGCGCGAGCGCACGAGTGGATGCAGAGCACTCGGCTCCCGAACATTGCCCCCCCCCCCCCCCCCCCCCCCGATTTCTTGAAATTTCGAAAAAGAAATTTAAGATTTTTTGCACGATTAACAAATTAAAAAAAAATCGAGATTATTCAAGAAATGAAAGGAAGTTTTGAAAAGGTTAAAAAATAATTAAGAAAAGATTTGAAAGAATTTAAAACGATTTTAAACAATTTAAAACGAAATGTAGATAATGAAAATTTCGAAAAAAGTAGGGTTTTTAAGAATTTTGAAAGGATTCAAGAGAATAATCAAGTTATTTTAAGACTCGTGGCAAAATTTAAATGATTTTTTATTTTGATAAATTAATTTTAAGATGAAATTGAACAAGATTTCAAAACATTTCAAAAGATTTCCAAAATTGCCGAAAAAGAATCTGGAAGATCTTGAAGCAACTTTTTTTTTTGATTTAAAGAAAAATTCGAGTCAGTTTAAAAGCTATTTAAAAATTTTGAAAAAATTTCAAGAATAATTTAAAACTAGAAACAATTTCATGAAATGTAAGAACAAAATGTGGATTATTGAAAAATTCGAAAAAAAGCTTTTTAAGTGTTTCGAAAGGTTTCAAGGGAATAATAAAGTGTTCTTTTAAAGATTCTTCGGAATACTGAAATAAATCTTCTTTTGAAAAATTTATTTTAAGATGAAATTGAAAAATATTTTTAAATATTTCAAAAGTTTTCTAAAATTATCAGAAAAATGTTTGGAAGATTTTAAGGCAATTTTTTCATTTTGCAGAATTTTGAAGAAAAAAATTTTGGAAAAATTCTACTTATTTAAAAAGATATTGAGAAGTTTTGAAAAACTTTCAAAAATAATTTAAATTTTGAAATATTTCAAAAGAATAAAAAAGTTATGTTGAGATTCCTGGGAAAATTTCAATGATATTTAATTTTGAAAAATTAATTTTAAGATAAAATTGAAATAAATTGAAAATACTTCGAAAGGTTATGTAAATTGTCGAAAAAGAATGTGGAAGATTTAAGAGAAATGTTGTCATTTTTAGCACCATTTAAAAAAACATTTTAACTTGAAACAATTTTAAGAAATTGAAAATAAAATGTAGATCTTTGAAGTTTCGAAAAAAAGGAACTTTTTAGAGTTTCGAAAAGTTTCAAGAAAATAAAAAAGATTTTCTTCAAAGATACCTGGAAAATTGAAATGATTTTTTATTTTGAAAAACTAATGTCAAAAGAAAAGTAAAATGGACCTAATCTAGTCCTTTTGTCCGAAAAAGGATATAGTACTTGTAAAAATTTGAAAAGAATTAGATGTTACTTTTTCAGTACTTTTGCCCTAAAAAGGTTCCTTTGAAAAAAATTCAGTGGTACTTTTCCGGTACTTTTGTCCTAAATAAATCCCGGTGAAATGAGATATATTTTAAACTTTTTTTAGTACAATAGAGCTTTTGTAAAAATGTCGAAAAAAAATAACCTTATCTAGTACTTTTGTCCCAAAAATTATGTAGTACTTATAAAAATTCTAAAAGAATTATATGGGACTCTTCTAGTACTTTTGTCCGAAAAAGGTTCTACTAAAAAAAATTAAGTGGTACTTTTCCAGTAATTTTGTCCTAAATAAGTCCCAGTGAAACAAGATATAGTTTCAACTTATTTATTATTTTAGAGCTTTTTTAAAACTTTCAAATAATAAAATAAAATGGAACTTATCTAGTACTTTTGTCCCAAAAAGGATATAGTACTTGTAAAAATTTGAAAAGAATTAGACGTTACTTTTTCAGTACTCTTGCCCTAAAAAGGTTCCATTAAAAAAAAATAAGTGGTACTTTTCCGGTACTTTTGTCCTAAAAACGTTCTACTAAGAAAAATTAAGTTGTCCTTTTCCGGTACTTTTGTCCTAAATAAGTCTCGGTGAAATGAGATATATTTTAATCTTTTTTTAGTACTTTAGAGCTTTTGTAAGAATTTCGAAACAAACATAAAATGGACCTTATTTAATACTTTTGTCCCAAAAATGATTTAGTACTTGTAAAAATTTAAAAAGAATTATATGGTACTCTTTCAGTACTTTTGTCCTAAAAATATTCCAATAAAAAAAATTGAGTGGTACTTTTCCGGTACTTTTGTCCTAAATAAGTCCCAGTGAAACAAGATATAGTTTCAACTTATTTATTATTTTAGAGCTTTTTTAAAAATTTCAAAAAATAAAATAAAATGGAACTTATCTAGTACTTTTGTCCCAAAAAGGATAAAGTACTTGTAAAAATTTGAAAAGAATTAGACGTTACTTTTTCAGTACTTTTGCCCTAAAAAGGTTCCAATAAAAAAAATTGAGTGGTACTTTTCCGGTACTTTTGTCCTAAATAAGTCTCGGTGAAATGAGATATATTTTAAGTGCTTCCGGAAATAGAACCTCACATCAGTATGCACTCAATTATAAGTCCAAGAAAATTAAGTTGTGGGTAGATGATGATACTGGACATGTGACGAGAGCTTCTTTTCCGGGTTCTTTTGATCCTTGTAATGAAAGAGTGTTTGGTCATCGCAATTTCTTAATCCGCATTGTTGAAGGAGACGACTTTCGATTTGTGGCATATTTTGGTGAAGATAAACAACTTTTGGGAGTCCGCTCAACACTCGATAGTAATAAAGTATTTTTTTCACATTCTCATAATTCATGATGAAGGGCATCAGATTCATGTAAATTTGAACCTTTTTAATGTTCGTTAATCCTCGACGTATTGAGACACCCTGAGTCAGAAAAAGTGGCTTTCACAAAAATCTATACCTGTCGTTCTATTTGTCTGATTGCAGTCTGGCGGCACGATAACTTTTGATGAATTTTGAGATCAAGATTTCCCTGTGTATAATTAAAAATTACACAAAAAAAGTTTTTAGGTTTCTTTTCAATTTTTATCACTTTGTGGCCAGAAAACGAAAAATCCAACTAATAATGAATCCCATTGAAATCATCAAATTGATCAATATTTAAGAAATTTGGGCTAGTTGGGGATGCAGTTCTTGAAGACTTCATAATTGTGCAAACCAAATTAACAATAAACTTATTTAGTTGATCAATCCAAGCCATTTTTCTTGACCGAACAAAATATTGTATTTTCCGCATTCGTACGAATAATTTCTTGATTCAATGCTAATTTTAAGAGTTCACCAAGAAACTGGTACTCTGGAAACGGCCGCAAGATGCACTACGATAAGCAGCTGTATCCCCTCTACCTTTTTTCATCAGCATTTCAATCATCAGTTTCAAATAATTTTGCATTTGGAATCATACATCTTGAATAAAAACTTTTCATTTGGAAGCAGTGGTACTTAAAAGCTATCTTTTCAAATTATAAGCGCTTAAATAACTTTAAAGCAGAAGTTTTTATACTCACATCGGTGCTTTTATTAAGAATTCTGCAGTGTTTAGTTTTGAAGTCGATCATTAAAATTTCCTAAATTCACAAATCTTTCTTTCATTTTTAAGATTCTTCATTTGGTCCAGATCCTAGTGATGACGTATGGCATATTTATTATAGCGGCGCACGATTTATGTTAATAGAAGCCTGTCTCAACTCTGACACCTTCACGCACTTTCTGTCAATCCGAGTGACCTGGGAGCACTGACACCAGGTCATTCTCTTATCAGCTCTTCTCTTCATACTATAAAAAAAAACATTTCTTGACAAAATGGTTCAACCCAAATTTGCCAACGAAATAGTTTAATGCTCCAGAAAAGAAGATTAATTTTTAACTAAAAAGTCGCATTTTAATGTAAGAAAGATAAAATTTCTACTAAAACAGATGAATTTGTGAATGAAAAAAAAAATTTTGTTTAAATAGTTGAATTTTCATCCAAAAAAGATTTTAGTTGAATTTTCAACACCAGAATATAAATTTTAAGCAAAAAGTACATTTTCTACGAAAATCATTAAATTTTCAACCCACTAAGACAATTTTCGAAAAAAACCGTTTCATTTTCAACCAAAAAGGATGACTTTTGAAGAAAATTGTAAAATTTTCAATAAAATAATGAAATTTATAACTTAGAAGATAGTCTTCTGCAGGAATCAATGGGATCGTTGCATGAATTTTAGGTAATATATTTTTTGAATACTGCATAACATAGTGGAAATTTGAGTGCATTTAAAATTTTGTTTAAATACTTCGTTGTCGAGAAAAAAAATGTTTAAGAAAAGTATCGGAAGCACTATTCTCAAATAAAAAATATTACTCTTAATATCTGTCAATTGCATCATTAATTTCAGAAAATAATAACTTTTCACGCTCTACAGGGAAAAGAATTGTTTAAGAAAATCAAAATTGTTCAAACATATAAAAATTGTTAATAAAATTGCTAAATATACTCAAGAAAACAATATTGCTCTTAAATACTGTTAATTGTGCCATTAATTCTATGAGATAATAATTTTTCGCGCTTTACTGGTGAAAAATTATTTTAATGAATAAAAATTGTCTAAGCACGGCTTACAAAAGGTATTGGGGGAGGTAGGGCATCAAAATAAAAAATTATTTGATGACAGTTATTCTTCGGAAAGTTCTGAAGAGATAACTACTTTAATTTCCAAAAAATTCATAATAAGTACTTCTTTTTTCATTTTTTTGAAAATCGAGCTTTCCATTTAAAATTTCATAATATTAACCGATTTTCATCAACCTTTGTTACTGAGGGTGCCCAGAGTAGGATCCCTTTACATAAAATCCAGAATTTTTTCTTTTGAAAAGTGATCACAACAAAGACTGCAATTAAACTATAGTTAGATCTAAGGCTATGCTCTCACGATTTCAACAGACAAAACCTTGATTATTATTATTTGTATCAAATTATAGTGATTAGATTAGTCTGTATGCATAATTATACCTTTCCGAAATTCTAAGAGACTGAGTGATTGTGATAACTAAGACTGATAATTGATAAAAAAACGTCGCTATAAAAACTGAGTGTGAATAAATAAGAATTTATTTGTTAAGTATTTCATTGTTCAATTTATCTTTTCCTTTCTGGGTCCGAAATTATTTTACCGGGACTTAGGGCTGTATGTAGAAATAAAACATAGAAACAACGAACTCTTTTACAATCAAGAACAAATTTTGACTTCTAGGCATCGAAAGACGAAAAAACATTTTATTTTTGGCCTTTATTCATGAACTTTGAATATTTATATTCTAAACAAATGATCAGAATAACAAATTAATGCACGAGAAAAGTTTCAGATTTTCAGTGTAAGACGGATAGGGCTAGATAAGTACTCCAAAGATTCTAGAATATAGAATTTGACTTAAGTACTGTGGAAATGAGATGTGATAGATTTTTAATGAGAAACTATTGATAGAAAAGTATGAGATCCCTATACGAATAGCATTTGATAGAAATTTCCGGTATTACATCATGAAGCATAGGATTTGATAAATTTTGGTCTGGATGGGATTTCAAAGAGTTTCAATTTGATACTGTAGATAGAAAAGTATACGATTTCTCAAAAGATAGAATTTGATAGTGATATCCTAGATTCCAAAACAAAGGCATTGCTGCAAGTCTTTTACTGAAAAGGTTTAATGGAATATGAATGAAAACATATTGACCGAAAGGTACAGGATTGCTGACAAAATTTGATTCTTGGAGTTTAGTTGATTTAATGTTGCATAATTTCTATCAAATTTTCATATAATTTTCTTCAAATTCCACTTTTTGACAATCGTTTTCTGGTTTAGTATGTATTTGAGCTTCATGTTCATGAAAGACTGCTTTTATCTCTCATTTCTACTAGGAGCGAAGACCTACTCAGGAAACAAGTGAGCGAGCAAACATACCGAGAAATTGTTTCTGAAAAATAGCAAAAGCAGCCAAATAATTTATTTTTGAGAAAAGATTTGAACATCTTGCCTATAGGAATAATGCGATCCCTTGCCTGTGAGCTTAATTCTGAAAAAGGACAATACAAATATATAAAGTTTAATGATTGAATAGCCTTAACATTAAACAGTGATAGTGCCTTCAAGAATGTTGATAAAAATATACTTTCTCGAATCGCTGGATAGCTTATTAAATTCTGTGTTTGATGCGCCCTAGGTGAAATGATTTCTAGAGTCAGCGCTTTATAACCCATTATAGCGAAATTCGGATTCTAAATCTACCTTGGAGTTGAAAATCTTTTAAAAAATTCTCTACTCGTCCTGAAAACTTGGACAGCTTCCAGAAATGGAAGACGGAATTTTGATTATCTAAAGAAACTCTTTCTGAATTAGTTATCATTTCCAAAGTCAGAGTGACTTATAGGATAACATAGAAAGATTTAGATTTTAAATCCACCAAGAAATTCAAACTCTACCGAAACATTCTCTATTCGTGTTGGAAACTTGGACAGCTTTCAGGAATGGATTTCGGAACTAAGATAATCTGACGAAACTCTTATTGAAAAAAGATGTAATTTCTAAAGCAATAGTGATTTATAGGCCAATATAGGAAAATTCTTATTTTGAAACCACCTTGATATTCAAAATCTTTGAAAACATTCTCTATTCGTCCTGGAAACTTGAATAACTTTCTGGAATAAGATTTGAACAATCTAAAGGAGCTCATTTTTGAAAAGATGTCATTTCCAGTAAAATAGTGAATTATAGGCAAATATAGGAAAGTTTGGATTTTAAATCCACCTGGAAATTCAAAATCTTTCAAAACATACTCCGTTCATCCTGAAAACTTGGATGGCCTTCAGAAAGGGAATTCGAGTAATTTAAATAGATGCATTTTGAGACAAAGATGTAATTTCCAGAGTCATATTGATTTATTGGTTCATATACGAAAATGTGGATTCTAAATCCACCTTCAAATGCGAAATATTTCAGAACATTCTGTATTCGTCCTGGAAACTTAGACAGCATTTAGAAATGGGGATCGGAAATATGATAATCTTAAGAAACACTTGTTAAAAGAGATGTAATTTCTATAGCCATAGCGATTTATAGGCCAATATAGGAAAATTCATATTTTAAATCAACCTCGAAATTCAAAATCTTTCAAAACAGTCTCTATTTGTCCTCGAAAATCCCCACATAGGTAACATTTTCAACAAAATGCGGATTTCGGAAAATATTTTAGAGTTCTGAAATCAATCCTTTATTATTTGTTTTAAGATCCAAAACGTCACTTTATTTTGATCAGTAGACGTCCGGAATGTTTTCTAGAAAAATCTTGGTGATCCTATAAAATCCGTAATGTTGGCAGTCTTGTGAATCAGACTAAATCACCATATCTATACGTTTTTGAGATCGCTAAACCTATGTCAGGGGTCTGTTTCTTCCTATTAGGTCAGAATCATGATCATTCCGAGGTCAAAGCGGGTGAACCCGTTTAGGCGGAGGAAACTACGATTCTTATACGTTTCTGTGATCGCTGAATCTGGATCTGGGATCTGCCTGATCCCATCAGGTCTGAATCAAGGTCATTTCAAAGTCAACTTTTGTTTGTTGAATCGAAACGAATGTTTGAACGCGTATTCTGAAAGAGCATGTTGCTTTACGTTCGCATATGGTTTGACATTTGGATCATAGTCACTTCTACAGGTTATCCGAAGGTCAAACCACTCTCTCAAATTAATTTATCTAAGATAAAAAAACTGGTTCGATTGAGGAACTGATGAAGGTATTGGAGCATTACTGATCAGCCCATATTAAGTATCCGAGCAAAAAGCTTAAATTCTGTGGGAATACTCTGATCCTTTCATTGAAATTTAAAATCCTTCCACCGCCGAGGATGCTGAAAGTGGTGACAAGTGCCTTAATTGAGAATGTGTAGAATGATCCATGTTTCGATCACTTGACGTGATAAAGCCTGTAACGGCGTATTTCCTTGCAGGAAGGGAAAATAATATTCGAGGTTACATGAGATTTCACCACATGATTTTGCCAGCAAGATCATGAACAGATCAGATATTTAGCTTGAGAAAGATCACAGAAAAAAGCTTAAGAGTAGGAAAGAAAGTGTTCTGTGCATTTGTCGACCTAGAAAATGCATTTGACAAGGTAAATAGGAGTAAACTGAGGGGAGTCCTTAAAGAGTACGGAATGGCTCCTACAAGCAATACAAGCAATATATGCAGGCAGTAAAGCGAGTGTAAGGGTAAATGGGAAACTGAATGACTGTTTTGATATTGTGCAAGGCGTAAAACAAGGATGCGTTATGTCCTCATGGCTATTTATCATATTTATGGATATCTAACGCAATGAAAAGTTAATTACTGTTTGTGTAAAACATGATGAGATTTTATCTGTTGATCAATAATATTGTTATTAGCAAAAATATGAAAATTGGAAAACGTCTCCTATTTTATTCATTGTTTGCAACATCAAAAACAGAGCACATCAAACTCAAGATTTCGATTTAATAAAATATAAAAATTGATATAGGTGACTAAGAAACCGACCCTTTTAGAGACGGAACAAAATTTACGAAAATAAATTTTGCTATCTCTGCTTTAAATCTTTAAGAAAGATTGTATGCAAAATCAATTTTAACAAACTCATCTTATGTATCAAAATCTTTACAAAGGCTTATCAGAAAAAAGTATGTTTTTCAACATCCATCATTTTAATGACAAAGACAAATTATATTTCTTCTCATAAATTGAAATAAATTACAATAATTGAAAATCAGGATTCAAAATCCTCATTTCTATTTGTTTCTATTTGATAAATTGCCAAGGATTTGCGGATGATTGTATACGATTGTTGTGTTTTCTTAGCCACAAAGCAGTGTAATAAAAAAATATAAATTTCAGAATTTGAAGAAAATAATAATTTAAGTATCATTATTTGAATAAAAATATCTTCTTGGCTTCAAGTTTTAAATACTTTTAATTTGAATGTTGTATTTGCCCTAATATTTAAATCAGTTAGTAAATAATTTATTAATAAATATTGTTACAGAACAAAAACAAAGTCTGAGGTTTAATGTCTCTATTTGAAATTTTTACGAACGATTGTAATAAACATAATTACTTAGAAAATCATCTAATGTAATAAAATTATGCTCAGGATTAAACTTTTGTGGCTTTCGATTACAATTTTTTAATTTATTAATTACATTATTTCAATATAAAATTGAACCTTTTTACAACAAGAGGAATGGCTAACTTAGGCCGTTTTCTTAAATAATCGGAAAAGCATAACAAAAATTCCCTTGTATTTTCGCTTCCCTAAAGTATTACAAATAACGGCCACATGCTTTTATAGCATTGCCGTGTTTTTTCTACCATATAATGCAGAAACAAAGTTCATTCTGTTTCTCTTCCTATTTTTTTAAATGACTGTATGTGAACTCTCATACTCTAGTACCGACATCCTTAGCCATTTTGACATACATCCGAAAAAAAAACATCTTTTTTATGGACATCTAGGAATAATGAAACGGAGTACCAGCACGTGGAGAGTAACAGTATTCCTACATGTCACCATCTAAATACGCACCTAGACGAGCTTTAGGGACCAGTAAACCAAGTACCATTATGCTGCGGACATCTAATGCAATTCGAGTCCAACCGCACTATCGAAGAACATCATCTTAAACTTGGTTTCCTGGGGAAAATCGTAGGGCCTGTACCTTGTCTTCTTACATGCGACGATATAAAAAAAAAATAAAAAAATAAATGAAGGACCTTAACAATGCCTTCGCAAACATGTCACACTTCGTGAGTAAAAAAACGCACGTGGTCCGTGCTCAACTAGATGAGATTCATCACAAAATAGAGGATAATATAAAAAGACAAGATGATTTGAAACAAGAACTGTCCCGACTTGCTTACAATATTAGTCGTGATACGGAAATAATGGCTAATTCAAATTATAAGGATACCGTGAACAGGATGTTGCACGCAATGAAAGCTGAAATCGAGAATTACATTAGATGTGCAGAAAAATTATTGGATGCATTTCATGCTGCCCGTAGGAATCAAATTCATCCCTCATTATTGACCTCGGGGCAAGCAGAAGTGATATTTCGGGACGTACAAGACCATGCACCGAGATTCGTTTTTCCAATTCCTGGACCAAATATCAGCGTTAAAGACCTCATCAAAGCTGCCACTAGCACCATCCTCTGCAAAAAAGGAATATCTCAAATTCTCATAAACCTATCGCTATTAGACAGATTGGATTATAGAATGTACCAGTTACATACAGTACCCATAATTCAAACTATCGTGACGAACAAGTGTGCCCGGAAAAGTCAAATCTCCAAATCTCCCACAAGCAAGAGTCGTATTAGAACAGAATTTCATCAGTCATCGGATGGATCTACTCGGTGATGAAAAAAACTAATGCTGAAGTTATGTGTCAATCCTCGCCAAGTACGAAAATCCAGCTGTTTTGAGCCGGGCTGATTCAAATAGCCCCTGGATGTCACCTGAAAATTCAAGAAATAATTATCTCAAGTCTCGACACACAAACATCATCATCAGTATTGATGTATGAACCTTACCTACATCTCGACCTTTCGAAACTGTCTCTGCTTCTATCTCAGGATCCACGGCAACGGCCAACACCCGCCAACAATGTCAATTACCTGCGTTCAGAATATATTTCAATCCAACTCTAGATGACAAATTTTACTGTACAAAGAAACAAATATACAAAATGTATTAGAAATTGCGTCTATTTATTTGAAAATTATTAACTCTGCTTCATAATTCGATGATGAGAAACTAATTTCAGACATGTAGATATTGTCGATATTCATCATGAATGTTCATTAGCCTCGGACCTGCAGAAAATAATTTCGTGTAGCCCGAGTGATGTGGAAGTCGTGGAAGATCTAGGTTTGGAATTTTTTTAACCAATTGGCAGAAGAGTAGCAGACGATAGAATTGTAGCTCCAGCTATTCCAAATAGCATCGCAGTTCAGCTTGAGGGTATCTAGAAAAGGGTCTTTCTGAAGACGAGAAAGAACAGTTGACTAGGGATCATGCCCGATCGAAAAATTGTATTTTGCTTACTCCACCTAAACTCAACGCAGATATTAGAATATCATTAGGCGAAATACGTTCAAAGAGAGATGAACGCTTAGTTGAGAAACAAAAGAAAATTTTTGCCTGCCTATCTTTGTTAGGCAAAATCTCATTCTCGCTACAATCAACCGTTCTCTGGAGTAAGCATTGGAATCTTGTAAAGCAGATGAATGGCTCTTTGGTTGAGAGTTGGGAGGGCGCCTTGAAGCGACAAAGAGAATCAAAAGAGAGAATCAAACGAAAGCAATTTGAGGAATCAAAACAGAGCATAAAGCAAAAGCTTCTTTTCGCAAGCTGCAAATCAGCCAACAAAGACTTTGTCATCACAAGAACTAATACTGAAAGAACTAATACTAAAAGGAGTTATTAGTAAATATTTGCCACTAGCAGATTAGTTGTTTTTAGACACTTCCTTAGTTCCTAAGAGCAGATGGGACAAATTGATTGATTCTCAATCTTGAACAATTTGATAGCTCCGTTGATACTGATCACTTCAAGCTTGAAGATTATAGAGTTGTCTGTAAGTATAAATTGGTTTATGGGAAAATTCGATCGTAAAGACGCTTATTGAATGGTTTCCACTGAAAAAAATTTTCGGAAATATTTGAGGTTTTCTTTTGATAACACTCTTTTTGTAAATTATGATTGAAAATGTCGCACAACTTATTAGCTCATCGGTATCTTGTTGCCTAGCCATTCAGTACGGCTGGGCTCATAAAAGAAACATAAGATACCAACCAATAGTTGAGCAACGTTTGTCTTTTAATTTTTTTGTACTATAAATCATTTTTCCAAAAATTCAATTTTTATTCTTATTTTGTAGCGATTAGAATCAAAACAGCGCAGCCTATCAAAAACTTGATTGAAACAAATTTGTAGCTCTTTTTTGGGTTGAGAACTTTTGTCTATTTTCTCCGTAGTTTGTATCGTTTTCCCAAGAAGTACATTTTTTATGTTTATTATTCATTTTTGAGTATACAACAAAAACTACGCACTCTATCAAAAATTAATTAATAAAAAATGTGTAAACTTTTTCCGATGCACAACTATTTTTCTTATATTTTTCTGCATCTTGCATCGTTTGACCGCAAAGTAGAATTTTTTTATTATTTTTGTGCGATCAAAGTTTGAATTTTCGATTTCTCAAGAACATTCAAAAATTTGTTAGGATAATCTCGTAGGGATCTCAAAAAGCAACGTTCTTTTTTTCCAGACTTTGTTCATATCGTGCGTTGTTTGGCTTAAAAATTTCGTTTTTTTTCAGTTTGAAAATGCTGTAACTCTGATAATTGTTTTTATGAGAGTAAGTCGGGAAAATGAATTGTTCGACTTTCGATTGTCACAAACCGCCGTACATAGGATTTTTTAATCTTGAAAAAATGTTCTTGAAAATTTTCAAAATGCTCTCACTTTTCGAATTTTCATCCAAAATAGCTGGCTAACGAACTCGTCCTTACATTTCAGCTATAAAAACAACTAGCAAAAGCTCAATCCAATCTGATCATTTTTTTAAGTTATCTTGCCTACCTATAGCCTACCACAGACAGGCAGACAGACAGACAGACAAACAGCGAGATAGACAGACAGACAAACAGACAGACAGACAAAAAGACGCACAGACAGATAAACAGACAGAAAGACAGACAGACTTGTGCTTCAAAATCACAACAAAAAAAACACGAACGAAGTAAATTGTTTTTCGAAATAATAAAATAAAATTGGAATATCAATGTCCATATATGATAATATCTATCGTATTGATAATGAAAAACAAATCATTGTGTCTTCATCATCGCGTGTTTAAAAGGAACATTTCGGGTTATGTACATTATTATTGCGTTAACTGAGTTAATTCCTATCTCCGTGAATTGTGTAAATGCTATAATTTGAGGCCAAAGTACTGTATTTGAGGTCATTTATAATAATTAAAATAATTAAAACATTACTCCAGCCAACTTTCTTTAAAGTTATCGAAAAAAACTGCCTGAGAAAATAAAATTTTTTAAACAAATAGAAGTTTATTAAACATTAGAAGAAATGTATCAAAATTATGTAATTATTAAACAAAAAGTAGCGCAGGATACAAATTTGAGAAAAAAGTGTACATCTCTGGTTTAATTTTTAGAAATTCTGAAAATAAACAATAATTAATTGTTTAAATAATCACATCACGTTTTTTAAAAAATTTACTACTCCGAACAATGACCAACTATTACATTACATTCAGAAAATACGATTATTTTTTACATTTTTTGGGAATGAATAATTGTTTAAATAAGTTACAATTATTTAAACAATTTAAAATTGATTAAAAATTCATGGGATATATTCCAATTCTCCATTAGTAATTATTTGGAGAAGAAAAAACGACAGAAATTGCTGAAAATTAACAATAATACGTAAAAATGTAGTTTTTTGGGTCATATTTGTAGCAAAATTCCCCCATGTTAATTAAATGGCATTTTGAAGTGCCTGGTAGCACATGTTATTATCCGAATTTCGAAAAAACTTTTGCATATTTTTGGCACCTCGTCTGAAAAGTTTTCTAATGCCAACTTCAATGCAGAATGAATTTCCGTTTTTTTAATTTTCTTCAGCATTTAAAAAAAAAAGAAAATCACTTGTCATTTGTTTAAAAAAGTTATTTTTTTAGGGTTTTGTAGCTCCGGGCAGAAACTCTTATAGTTTCGGTCGGGTGTCCGTCCATCGTCGTACTTTTTTCCCAGGAGGGGAAATGAGGGGTGGGGATGTGAGGGGTGAAATAAGGGGATGGGAAGTAGAAGGTTGAGGGGAAATGAGGATTGGGGGAGTATCTGTAGAGAGGGGAAGTGAGGGGAGGGAAAGAAAAGTAAACGAGGGAAAATGAAGGGAGGGGAAGTAGGTGAAGTGAAAAGAAATGATAGGAGGGTAAGTAGGGAGAAATGAGGGAAGGGAAGAGAGGGGAGGGTAAGTAGATGGTGTGATGGGAAATTAAGAAGGGGAAGTGAGGAGAAGTAGGGGAAATGATTGGAAATGAGAAAGGGAAGGAAGTAGAGGAGGGGAGTGTTAGCTGGAAAGAATTAAAGAAAGGGTGGAAGACTTGCTAGGCGAAAGAGAGGAGGGTATGGTGGTACTGGGTGGGGACTTTAATACGAGGATGGGAAGAGAAGGGGGCCTTCACAGGGAAGGGGAGAGCTTCGTAAGGAAATCGAAGAATAAGATAATGAATAAGAAGGGGGAGATTCTAAGGGATTGGATGGAGGATAGAGGCTGGGCGGTGGCGAATGGTATGGCAACTGGGGACGAAGAGGGAAAATACACATATGTAAGTAAGATGGGGGTGTAGGTGATAGAATATATAGTCATGAATATGCAAGGGTGGGAGCAGACGGAAAGATTCGCAGTAGAAGGGAGGGTAGCATCAGACCATCAGCCATTAGGGTTGTGAATAAAGGTTGAGAGCGGCGGAAGGCAAGGGGGGAAGAAGGGTCGATGGGCGAGAGGGTGAGCTAGACGAGGGAGGCGATAGAGAGGTATAAGGTTGCGTGCAAAAGAAGTTATTCAAAAAGAAGAAGAAAGGAATGGTGTAGCCGTGGTGGAATAGGGAATGTAAAAATATGAAAAGGAAGGTGAAGAGGAAGTACAAGAAGTGGAAAGAGGATATAGCGAAAAGGGAGGAGTACGTAGAAATGAGGAAGGAGTTTAGATTGATGTGTAAGAAGAAAGAACAGGACAAGGAGAAAGATCTGAAAGAGGAGTTAAGAAATGTTAAGACAGAGGGGGATTTTTGGAAGATAATAAATAGGTTTAGAAAGCGTAGAGTGACGATAAGCGAGAATATAGGGTGGAGGCGGAGAGGCTGCGGAAGGGTGTCCGCTTAGCCCAATGCTTTTTGCGATTTTAATTGCGGATATGGAAAGTAAGCTGGAGGCCGGGGTTGTAGGAGGAGTCAGGATAGGAGGGGTTGGAATTTGGTCACTAGCGTATGCAGATGGCATAGTGTTGCTGACTAGAAGTGAGGAGGCCTTAAAGGAGATGATAAAATGGTTGAGAAAATATCTGGATAAGAGCAGGTTAGAGTTAAATTCGGAAAAGTCCAAGGTTATGGTGTTCAGAAAAGGAGGTGGAAGGGATAAGGGAGGGGAGTAAATGTAGAAGGGAGTGGCGGTGCAGGAGGTAGAGATATGGGGGTGGAAGGAAAGTGAAGAGGTAAATAGGACATAGGAGAGGTATGTAAAGTGGCGGGAAATCGAAGTCCACATCCGGATCATCCATCCAAGTAGCCGTCAGGCCTCACGCTTCGGAAGGATAAAGGTCCGCAGTTTTTGATCCGGGTACGCTGTCACAGGTTCTGGAAATCTTGTGTTCCTTAGGGTACACTGTCCAGGCTCCTGAATCTATTTTTTTGTTGATTTCTTGGGTGCGCCATCCAGGCTCCAAGACCTTATTTCGATTTTCGATATTTGATTTATCCTGTTTTTTATTTATGTTTAATTTTGGATACGCTGCTACAGGCTCCAGACATTTTCTTTCAGCTGATATTTTCTCGGTACCCTATATCAGGCTCCAGACTCGTTATTTTATTGATTTATTCTGGAGACGCTGTAACAGGCTCGAGACTTTTGATTTAGATTTATTAAATTATCATGGGCACGCTGTCACATGATCCAGGCCCTTACACTTCGATTTCTGACGGAACCCCGATCTTTGTAATTAGATTAGCTTATAAGGATCAGTTCACCTTTGCGAAATATCAAGAGACTAAGTAATTGTGATCACCTCAGGGAGAAATAATAACGGCGCAATGCTACTGTGAAACCTTCAAAATACTTTGCAGAGCCATTCAGAACAAAATAAAAGGATCGTCACAAAGAAACTGTTTTAGCGATTTGGATAGGACGTTATCAATCACCCAGCTTACACCCCTAACTTACCACAATCAGATTACCATTTGTTCGCCTCTCAGATATTGTTTATGGATGAAAAAAGGTTTTCCAACGACGACAATGTAAAAATGCTGTCCATGAATGGGCCAGAGAGGCGGCGGGAGACTTCTTCGACGCGGTTAGAAAAAAGTCATCCCTTGGCTCATGATGTGCATTGAACGTTAAAGCAATTCCACTGAAAAATACTCTGGTTAATATCTACATGGCCCTGTAATTTTTTTTGGGACAAATTCCTTTACAGGTTCGGAAAGGCTGAAAGTAGAACATAAATTCATGAGCCAGGCTGTTGAACACTTCCCAAACCTAAAAAGTAGAATCAAGCTCATGAAGTAACTCTCACACAAATCCTACAAGTTTCTAGTCGAATATTCTGTTTGTATTGAAAACACTTGGAGGTCAACCAAAACCAAGCGACAGTCAAAGCTATTAATATTACTACTAAGAGGCGTTATGTAACAACAAGGGTTACTTATTTAAATAACACGTTCATTCCGCAACACTGCTCCGACCCAGGTTGCTGATCAATCTCTCTAGCGATCACGATTAGGAATAACGGGTGAGTCGAGGAGGGGAAGTGATGAACGAGGAAAGGATGTAGTGGAAGGGGTAGCGTGACCGGGGGGCAGTGGATGAGGAAGAAGTTCGGGAAGTAGCGTACGAAGGGTGAAGTGAGGGGAGGGTATGTAGGGGAATGTAGGGGGAGTGGAGTAGGGGAGGTTTTTAACGACTTAATTAACGTCTTTATAGGCTGAGGAACTATTTTTTTACACCCCCCCCCCCCCCTACTTTAGATTGTCACGTAATGTGTGAACGTTCCCTAAAGTGACAAGTCTGTGATAAATATTTCAATGAATTACGTTGATGCAAAAGGACATAATGGCATGAAGATGCGTGCATTAAAGTATGCATTTGCAAATAACGTGGGCAGCGAATAACAAGTATGGTGAGTTATTAAATTAGTGTCTTATGTTCAAGTAAGCCAGTGTCTGTTGGGACTCCTACTTACTTCTTAATTACTCAACTCTCTGAAGATTAAGTTGCTAGCCAGACGTGAAAGGGCAAGTGGCAAGTGGCAACAGTCAGGGGCTGAATTCTTTATGTTGCCTGTACTAATGCATAGATTCAGGTGTCCCGTCCATAAACTATGTTATCAATTTTAGGCTATTTTTTACCCCTCCCTTGTTGACAACCTTAGTTATAACCCCCCCCCCCCACATACTCACACACACACACACAAAAATAGGGTGAAAATGGAGGCGCGCGACTGTTCGTTTTAGCGCTTCGCGCTCGATACTGTATGAGCCTCACGCTGCGCTCTCGGTCTCCGTACTTACCCCATATTTATGCACAGACCTTACAAAGTTAAATGTCATAGCATCGACAACTGTAATTTCGTGATTGTGAATTCTCTTTTGTTAAAGCTCCTTCTGCTTTAACGAACACATTCTCATCACGAGTCTCGTGCTTCCAGCTCGATTTTATCTAAAATGCAAACTTTTCTACATTAGGTTCAACACTATTATATCAAATGGATATTATATTTATTTCTGTACCACAGCCTGGGATTGCTAATTCAGATATTGCAAAATAAAGTACAAATTTTATTCATCATGATAACTTTAATATTTGTTTTTCAACTTTCAAACCGAGCATATGAATTTTCAACAAAAACATTATTTTACAGCCAAGGTGTTTAATTTTTAGTCCGAAAAGATGAATTTTCAACGAAAAATGTAATATTTGATATTTCAACAAATAATACTTTAATTTAAAATAAAAAATAGTTGGATTTAACCGAAAAAGACCAATTTTTAACAAAATACTTAAATCCTCATCTAAAACAGATTAATTTTCAACCAAAAAATTGTATTTTTAACCAAAAAATTAATTTTCTTCCAAAAAATACCAATTTCAAAAAAATATTTCAATTTTCGACCAAATAGTTAAATTTTATACGAAATTGTTTACTTTTCGGGCCGAAAATACGAATTTTTTTACAAAACAGTTAAATCTTCAACTCAAAAATGTGACTTTTTAACAAACAAGTTAATTTTCAACCGAAAATAGATCAATTTTTAACCAGACAGTTGCATTTTTAACCAAAAAAAGATGAAATTTCTACAGAAAGAGATAGATTATCAAACTAAAAAGATAAATATTCAACAAAATAGTTGAATTTTCAATTTGAAAAATTGTTGTAAAGAAAGAAACAAAATTTTAATCAAACTGTTAAATTATCAAGCCAAAAAGATGACTTTTCAACTAAACAGTTGAATTTTCAACAATTTTCAACTGAGAAAAAATGGTTGAATTTTCAAAAAAATAATTAAATTTTGAACCAAATAATAAATCTTCGAAATAAAAAAGATGAATTCTTAACGAAGAATTTAATAGTAGACTTTTCAACCGAGAAGAATGAGCTTTCAAACAAAAATAGTTATATTTTCATATTAGGTTCTGTTACTTCAGTTCGCTTTTAAATAGACAAATGAAAAAAAGGAGGAAGACTGTGAAGCTTGCGATAAATAAATAGGATTTTTGATAATTTATAGACTAAAAACATATTAAATAAACATAGAATTTCATTTTTAATACTTGGAAAATTTTGTGACACTATTTTTACACTATTCAAAAAAATGTTGACACTGTTTACAGACTGGGTGTTTGGAATGCTAGAGGAGTGAATGATCTTAAGGTAAGAGAACTACGAGAAACTATACACTTAAGGAAACTAGACATTTTATGTGTACCTGAGACGAAGAAAAAGGGTCGCGAATGTAGAAACATAGAAAATGGGGTGAAAGGATGTCACTTGTAAGATCCACACCTTTCCCTGGACCGTTTCACTTGGTTGAGAACTGCACTGGGACCAATTCGCCGACGCCACACGTCTGTACGCCGTTATGTCATTTAAATTCGCCTTCTGTCTTCCGTCGGCTTGAGATTCGAAAGTTTCATACGTCCGTCCATGAATCTGCCTATGTAAGTCAATTAAATTTTTCAAATTAGGTCCGATAATGTCATCATTCGATGCAGTACCGGTTGCTTTGAATTTGGTATAAGCCCATGTCGGTTGTTGCAGTTTGAAGGGCGACATTCGTTGATACCTAATAAAAAATAAGGGATCGGGTCGAAATACAGTTTGAAAAGGTCGTTCCTGACCAATCACTGTTCTTAATTATCAATTCAGTCGCGGTCAAGCTCCGTTCCGCTTCGAGTACAGACGGACATGAGAAACCGTGATTTTTCCGGATTGCGTAGTACTTCTTGTCGGTGCAAGGAGTAGTAAATAACTGCGATGAAAATATGGAGTATGACGGACTCGAAGGTACGAATGCGTAGATGAGGTAGAGCATTTTTTCAAGCATTGATAATTTTGATTGGATGTTTATTCTCAAGCGACAATTTGGAAGGAACTATAGAAGGAAACTATATTAGGAATCGTTGACTTATAAGAAATTCGTACTGTCTTAACGAGACTCAAAGGCACCTTTAATTTCTTTAATTGAATATTTTTGAATTATAATGTGAATTTGATCAACTAATAATTATTAATTGTTTCCAATTTAGTTTATTCACTTCAGGTGTTTATAACTGTCAATTATCATTAGTTCATTTTTTAAATATTTCGTAATAGCGAGAAATTGTTTATTAGGCAATGGTAATTCAAATATTATTAATAAAGATTAATTATTATGGGTCAGATCAGTTGTCCACATAAATCACGACTTAAACTATCGTTGTATAAACGTATACGGGCTTAGTAATGATTTTTAAATTCGTCATTGACACAAGCGTCTTAGTCATTATATCAAAGAGTGATGTCATATATATAATTGAAAAATAAGGTCAACAACCACTCAGGGTCCAACTGGGAGCAACTGCCATCTAAAACAATGACACCGGCTCCCAGTAGGACCGCGGTAAGTCCCACTCATGGCCACGTCTCACAACCGTGAGATGGGTGGATTAAAAATGTATAGCTTTGGTGCAAAATTTATCCACATTCACTCACGCCGACCTCCTTTTCCAAAGCCCCCTTTTCCAACAATTTTTTTACATTTTTATGAAAAATGTATAGCTTTGGCTAAAGATTTGTTCACATTCACTCACGCCGATCCCCTTTTTCAACGCCCCTTTTCCAACAATTTTTTCTACATTTTCATAAAAAATGTATAACTTTGGTTGAAAATTTGTTCACATTCACTCACGCCGACCCCCTTTTCTAACTTCCCCTTTTCCAACAATTTTTTTTTATATTCTCATAAAAAATGTATAGGTTTGGTTACAGATTTGTTCACATTCACTCACGCCGATCTTCTTTTCCAAGGCCCCCTTTTCCAACAATTTTTTTCACATTTTTATAAAAAATGTATAGCTTTGGTTGAAAATTTGTTCACATCCACTCAATCCGACCCCCTTTTCCAACGCTCCCTTTTCCAACATTTTATTTTCCAACCATTTTTTTTTAAATTTCAATGAAAAATGTATAGCTTTGGTTGAAAACTTGTTCAAATTCACTCACGCCGACCCCCTTTTCCAACGCCCCCTTTTTCAACAAATTTGTTTACATTTTCATTAAAAATGTATTGCTTTGGTTGAAAATTTGTTCACAGTCACTCATGCCAACCCCCTTTTCCAACGCCCCCTTTTCCAACATTTTTTTTAATTTCGATAAAAATTGTATAGCTTCGGTTGAAAATTGGTTCACATTCACTCACGCCGTCCCTCTTTTCCAACGCCCCCTTTTCCAACATATTTTTTTACATTTTGATTAAAAATGTATGGCTTTGGTAGAAAATTTGTTCACATCCTCTCATGCCGACCCCCTTTTCCAACAATTTTTTTTACCTTATGATAAAAATGTATAGCTTCGGTTAAAAATTTGTTCACATTCACTCACGCCGACCCCCTTTTCCAACGCCCCCTTTTCCAACGAACTCTTTTACATTTCAATCAAAAGTTTATAGCTTTGGTTTAAAATGTGTTCACATCCACTCACGCCGACCCCCTTTTCCAACGCTTCCTTTTTCAACAAATTTGTTTATATTTTCATTAAAAATGTATGGCTTTGGTTGAAAATTTGTTCACATTCACTCATGCCGACCCCCTTTTCCAATGCCCCCTTTTCCAACATTAATAAGCATCATAGGGATGAGGTCGAAAGAGGAACATGTCCCGCGTACCCGCTGTTTTACAGAGGTAATTTTGTTGTGAAGATTTGATCTACGGCCTTGTCTGCATCCACCGAAATTCAGTGAGCGTAAAAGAAATGAATAGATGATACACATACAAAACAACTGATGAAAAGAAATCCAAGAATTCAAGAAACTAATTAAGAATACTTTTTCAATATGTTGACATTTGACTATGAATTTCTCTTGTTGTTATTGGATGCAGTCATTTCATCCCAAACAACATGTAAAATCATAAAATATTATGTAATTATACAAGTTTTGATAACAAAAGAATAAACTTTTAGTTTGTAGAAGTCTTCTGATTAAACTTTTTTTTTAACTTTCGCACAGTAAAGAAAAAATGTTCAAAATTATGCGAGAATCGATATCCCTTTGATATGCAAGACAAATGAGCCCGAAAACAATATCATTTTGATCGGCCGTAATGAATAATTGAGTTATGAGATCATAATGATCTGAGTCGGGATCAAGTATCAACTCAGGTCAAGATGGCCGACGTTCTTGGAGTACTTTAGCTCAAATGTGGGCGTTTTATTATTTCTGATCGTACTGTGTACTAAAAAGTTAAAAAATAACAAACATTGATACGAGAATATATTGTCCGATATGTGGAATTATCACTTGCGCGCTGTTAGACAAAAAACGTAGGTTATGTCGCTATGACATACGCATCAAAAATTGGCTGCCATTCCGTTTCATGTGACAGATGACGCTGGAAGTATAATTTATTCGGTGATACGTTCGCGTAGTGATGCACGCCTATACGAGAAATTCAATTGTTTCGCTCGATGTTGTTCGTCACCGGCCCCTTTTTCCAAACTATCATTTCTTGTATTCAGTTTTCAAATTTCGAATTGTCTCATTTTTCGAACGACATCGAACGAGGTCCTCGAAAATGATCAAAAAACGTCACTTGTGACAACTCGCCAGTGACAGAGCTCTGCTGCAGAAGATTATTTGGATTTAACGTTAATTTGAAAGAAACACTATCTTCAGAAGGATGGTAGAAGCGCAAGATTGCGAAATCTTTGGTGACAAAGATTTAATACGGATTCCTATAGAATTTTTTGCGAGAAACACGAATTGGAAAGTTCGAAATCGATATCTTTGACTATCCACAACCTGGATGTGGGTGATTAGGACCATCATTTTATGAACCTCAGCTGACTAATTGAAGAAATAAGAACTGAATGCTCGTCATAATTCTCATTAGCAAGTTTTTAACTCACTTGATAAAAACTCTATCAAGAAAATGATCAAAATAACTTTTAAAGTGGACTATCTTTTAATTGGAAATATTAGAATTAGACTATCATACGTTAAAATAAAAATACATTTTCTCTTAAGACGTCCAAGGTTGACTATCTGCAATCTGAAAGTATCTAGGTTGAACTATTTACTACTCACGAATACTGTCATCAGCCTATACTCAATTTGGGGTTTTGAACTCTGACTATCTGCAAGTTAAAGAGTCCTTATTGGACTATCCTCTATTTAGGGGGTTTAAAATCACACTACAATACTTCCAAATACCAATATGTTCTTTCTGAAGATGTCCAAAATTGACTATCAGCAATTCGGATGTATCTCATGTGAATTATCGACTACTTAAGAATACTGTAATCAGTCTATGGTAAATTTTTTATTTTAAAGCTTGACTATCTCAAAATTAAACAGTCCGTATTGGTTTATCTACTATTAGGAAATGCCAGAATTTGACTATCAGACGTTAAAATACAAATATGTTTTCCCTGGAGACGTCCTATGTTGACTATCCACAACCTGGATGTATTCAATTAGGACTATCATTTTATGAAGCTCGGCTGACTAATTAGAGAAATAAGAATCAAATGCTCCTCATTGTTCCCATTAGCGAGTTTTCAACTCACTTGATAAAAAGTCTATCAATAAAATGATCACAATAACTTTTTGAGTGGACTATCTTCTATTTGCGAATGTCAGAATTAGACTATCTGTAATCTGAAAGTGTCTTGATTGAACTATTTGCTACTCACGAATACTGTAATCAGTCTATACTCAATTTGTTATTTTCAAGATTGACTATCACAAAATTAAACAGTATTTATTGGCTTATCTTCTATTCAAAAATTCCAGAATTAAACTATCATACGTTAAAAGACAAATATGTTTTCCCTAAAGACTTCCAATGTTGACTATTCATAACCTGGATGTATTCAATTAGGACTATCAATTTATGAACCTCGGCTGAGTAATTAGAAAAATAATGATCAAATGCTCCTCATTATTCCCATTTGATCCAACAAAGTATGGTGTCGCCACGCGCAACCGACGGACCATTTGATTGGTTCACTTTTTTTTAGATGCGCGTGTGGCGAGACCATACTTTGTTGGATCATGGAATAGAGATCACGCAGTGAAATTGTTGACCATGGTATTCAAGTTTAGCGCTTTGTAAGGATAAGAAAGCTTTAAAATGGCAAATCGAACTCATGTGTTGGAAGAGAATTCGGAATTGGCCACAGGCTAGAAAAAGGTGTTTCATCATGAAAATTCTCATAATATTTTTCTTTTGATAATGATTTTTCAACCTTTACAGGAAAGTTCAAATAGTTCACTAATAAATCTGCAAGTCGTCGTCACTTTATAATGTTTAGACGATATTATTATAAATTATGGCCAATTAGGGCCTGTCATTTTCGGCTGTCGTTTTCCCTGTCGTTTTCCTGTGGTCGCGAAAAAACCAGAGGGAAAAAATGACAGGCCTGTCATTTTTTCCTGTCATACATTTTCGTAAGGGGTCAGTTTGTTTTCAACGTGTCGTTTAAAATTGAAGACGTGAAAAAAATTTCAGCATTCATTGATGATGCAGAAAGTAACGAGAAGTAGGATATTTGTTTCTGAATTCACTTCAGTGTTTGAAATCATACAATTCAGTGTGACACCGTACCGTGTCCTTAGCCTCTTTTGCTTCACAAAATATATTGTTAATGTGCACTGTTTTTGCATACCAAATTATGTCTCATACACTTCACTCTTGATAAAGAATGAAAAATGCTTTCAGAATTCATGTATTTCATATACATTTTCTGGTTTTGTAGGTTCCACTTAATTTTATAATTTCCAGTCTCTTACAAGAGACTTTTCCTACAAAGTAGGAAAAGGACAACAAATATAGAAAATGTAGGATAATAAAATCGACCCCCTGAGATGGCCAGGTCGCCTGTCCGAGGAGATCAAGTCGACCAATATGATATGACCAAATCGAACCTTTATGATGAGCGATTCGATCCTTTACAATGATCAGTCCGCCCTCTGTGATAATCGGTTCGACTCTCTATGACGCTTAAGTCCACCGCTCGAGATGACACTAAGTTGACACTCTCAGATGATCGATTTGAACCTCTTGTTTTAACCTTCCAGAGATAGTCGCTTTAGCCATCTTCAAGGGCTGTCCTATAGTTTCCTTAAATGGCGTCACACATAAAAAATTAATGATTGAACCATCAATATTTAGTCTCGATCTGCTCACAAACACCGCTGCGAAAATAAAACAATGATATTGACAAATCTTAGAAACAGGGATTCGTCAGATAATTTGTTTTGAATCATTATAATGATGTCACAATTTTTAATATTATAAGCACTTAATATAAATAAAAAAGTGGAATTACTAATGGAGCATGTTTTAAGCTCTTATATTTTTTAAAAAGTGGATTCAAACTTATTATTAACGATTTTTCTGTATAAATTTTACTCTCATATATCTAAACACCATAAAATGGCCTAAACATTAACTCACAGTCTCCGTTTCCCAACCAAAAACCACGATTGGAAACAGTGACGGGAAGGGAGAAGGGAGTCCATGCAAATAACTTTACGAACTTCATTAACTATTATTATTACGAAATTATCTAATGAATAAAAAAGATGAGTAGAAAATTAAATTTTTATTAGTAATTAGTACTAAAGTATAACTGGGCTAATTTTAATACATTGGTTCGGTTATACCTTGTTAAAAATATCAACTATTATATATTTTTGTAGGGAATTGTTTTTTGAGTGAAAATTCAAGTACTTGTTTGAAAGTTCAATTTCTCATTGAAGAATTGATTTTCTTGTTGTTGAATATTTTTCATTTTAGTTAAAAATTCAACAATTTGTATAAAATTTATTTTGTCCTTGACTGAAAAATCTTTCTTGGTGGAAACTTATACTGTTTTACAAAAAGTTCATCTTTTCTTATTATAAATTCATCTCCTTTGATAGAAATGTCATCTTTTTCGTTTAAAAATGCAACTCTTTGGTTGACGATTATCTTTGGTTTGAAATCGTATTCATTATTTAAAATTTTATTTTTTTCGTTGAAAGTTGAACTTTTTTTCAAATATTTGTCTTTTTCGGTGTAAATTTTCGCTTCTTTAGTGATAATAATAATATACTAAGTGTTGTTTTCGATGTCGTCAGTTATTTCGGGTTGATAAGAATTTTTATTGCTTTTACGACGCAGGCTACACCTACACATTGGAATATTTCGTCATTCTAATGAATTTGGCTGGTATATATAGCGGTCGCAATGATCCAGATTTGTTAGTTCTTCTTCACGAAATCTGAAAAGAAAAATGAAGATCTGAAACTTCCTTCAAACCATTAAAATCAATCAAGAATTCCCTCGAATTCAAAAAGAATAACAATTTCAAATTCAAATAACTATAAATTGATCAGGAAAATATTCGAACATTATTATAAAATTCAGTGAAAACCATTAAATTAATCCCTGGAACCTGTCAAGAAATCCTAAAAATGCCATGATTTTTATACGAGGAAAAAAAAGCTTTTATGCTTCCTTCAAACCATTAAAATAATTGAGGATTCCCTCAAATTCAAACAGAATAACAATATTAAATTCAAATCACTATAAATTGATTAGCAAAATATTCTAACATTGTTATAAGATTCAGCGCAAACCATTAAATTAATCCCTGGAACCCGTAAAAATATCCTGAAAATGCCCTGGTTTTTATGAGAGGAAAAAAAAGCTTTGAAACTTCCTTCAAACCATCAAGATCAGTCGAGAATTTCCTCGAATTGAAAAAGAATAAAAAGTTCCAATTCAAGTCACTGTAAATTGATGAGAAAAATATTTGAACATTGTTACAGAATTCAGTGAATACCAATAAATCAATCCCAGGAACCTGTCAAAAGTCCTGAAAATGCCATGATTTATATAAGTGGAAAAAAAAGCTTTGAAACTTTCTTCAAAACTTAAAAATCAATCGAGAGTTTCCTCGAATTCAAAAAGAATAACAATTTCAAATTTAAATCACTATAAATTAATCCGAAAAATATTGGAACATTAATATAAAATTCAGTGAAAACCATTAAATTGATCCCTGGAACCTTTCAAAAAATCATAAAAAAGCCATGATTTTTAACGGAGGAAAAAAAAGCTTCAAAACTTCCTTCAAACCTTAAAAATCAATCGGGCATTCCCTTGAATTTAAAAAGAAAAACAATTTCAAATTCAAATCATTATAAATTGTTTAGGAATATATTCGAAAAATATTATAAAATTCAGTGAAAACCATTACATTAATCCCTGGAACCTGTCAAAAAGTCCTAAAAAAGCCATGATTTTTATGAGTGGAAAAAAAAGCTTTAAAACTTCCTTCAAACCTTAAAAATAAATCGGGAATTCCCTCGAATTCAAAAAGAATAACATTTTCAAATTCAAATAACTATAAATTGATCAGGAAAATATTCTAACATTATTATAAAATTCAGTGAAAACCATTAAATAGTGAAATTGTAAAAGATGTAAAGGGAACGGAGCCCTCAAACCCGTAAAAGGGAGAGTAATAAAATACAATACAATGGGGAATTTCATTTTTCGAGACTTTTCAGTCGTGTCAATTTCAGTAAATTTGAAATGAATTTAGAGGATTTGAGGAACATGAGCAAAATTTGATGAAATTCATAAAAATTAATTAAACCGAAAACAATTTAAAAATATGAAAAAATTAATTAAATTCAGTAAGTTTGAAATGGGTTTTGAAAAATTCAAGGGAATTGTAAAGAATTCAAAAGTATTTAAAAGAATTAAGAATAAATTAAAACGAATTAAGGGTGAATTCCAAATGAATAGCAAAAAATATTTGAAAATCCCTTGCAATCTTTAAATCCTACGAATTGCCTCACTTCTTTTGAATAAATTCTTTGAAATCCATTAAAATATTTTATAAAATTCCGTGAAATCCTATAAAATCGGATATTTCCTCAAATCTTGGAAAATGTGTTAAAATACCTCGAGAACTTTTCAAATCCTTTGAAACTTTTCCAATATCTTTAATACGCCTTGGAATCTTTCAAAATGCCATACAATATTTCAAATCGTTGTAAGTTATGAAAATACCCTAAAATCTTTCAAATCTTTTGGAATTCCTTCAAATTATTGAAATAAATTGAAAATTACTTGGAATTTTTTTAAATAGCCTAAAATATTTCGGATCCTTTAAAAGGTTTTGTAAGCCCTTTAAAATAATTTGGAAGCCCTTGAGATTTCTTAGACCTCTTGAAATTTTCTTGGAATTTTTAAAAATACCCTAAAATATTTATAATCATTTGAAATCCCTCGAACAATTTTCAAGCTCTTGAAAACGCCTGGGATAATATTTCAAAACGGCCTAAAATATCTCAAATCCTTGGAAGTTTTAGAAGTTTAAAAAATACCCTCGAATCTCTCAAATCATTTTGAATCCCTTCAAATTACTGAAATCAATTAAAAATGACTTGGAATATTTTTAAATACCCTAAAATATTTCAAATCCTATAAAATATTTTGGAAGCCCTTGAAATCTCTTAAGGGCATGTGACACGCATAAATACCTACCACCGGCCTCACTTTTTCAATTTTCTGAATTTTTTTCTGAATCTGAGAACTTTTTTTCTAAATAAAATATCGGGCTGACGACCATATATTTGAACTTTCGAAAAACTTCAAATTACAACAGGACTATTGCATTAATTAAAAAATAATTAAAACGCTAATATCTCGAAACCTCCCTATTTTTCGCGGGGAAAAAGTAGGGTGCCCCCCCCCCCGGGCACCCTACTTTTTCGTAATCAGTAAAACCTTTTACACAATATTCAGTAAAAAAATCCGATGGACCGAGAACGGCACACAGGATTACACCCAACACCTCCAGTTTGGACTTTCATCCGCATTTGAAAACATATTTGTAATCATGTCCTTCATTGGAAATGGAACAAAAGCATGGACTTTCGGGTCCCCAGAATGGTAATCTACTTATCACTCAGAGTAAAGATTCTTTGATTCCAACCAAATTTCTTGGAATCAAACAGAAATATTCATTGGCTCTCAGTCAAAGAAATTTCTCTTGATTCAAACAAATTTCTTTAGTTCAAAGAAATGGTTTTTTGTTCCAATAAAATTTTTTCTTTAATTTAAAATGGTTTCCTTCAATCTGAAGTTATTTTTAATTAATTGAAAAAATATATATTAAAGAAACGGTTTCTGTAATTTAAAACAAATTTTTTTTTGAGTGGTCAAATCATTCTTGTAAAACAGCTTCTGAATATTATTCTTGTGTACAGAATGCAACATGATTTTTTTTCAAGTAGAAAAATTCCATTCTCCTTTGCATCCGAAGTCAACTTCATGATTTGTTGAATTTACAAATTTTTTTCGATTTTTTATTGTGCTGCTGATCTGTCAGGAAAATAATTTTTTCTATTGTTTGGTACACGTTTTTCCTAAAGAAAGCCATTAGTTTTGTTTTAAATAAATGCACATCTATCGTATTGTGCTCTAAAATTTCTGAGATGATAAAAAAAACTGTTGTGCTGCATTTTTCTGTACACACGAAGAATATTCAGAAGAAGAAGTCCTTGTACAAGAACGATTTGATAAGTCGATTATCATTCCGGGAACCCACGGTCGTATACACAGGTCCGGGAGCTCTCGTGCTGGAGGAAGTTCCCTTATTGAAGCATCCGATTATTTCACAAACTTGCCACTTCGGGTAGTGGCGTAATAGTAGAGTAGAGAAAGTGGCGGTTTTATTTTTAATTTTTATTTTAAGAAGTCAATTTAATTCAGATGTATTTAATAATTTTTAGACTACAGATGTTTGGGATAATCCCAAATTCTCAAATTTTCGAAGATAAAGGAAAGTTTTCGGTGGCCTTGAAGGACAGTAAAAGTGTCTAGCCTGTCATTTAGAAGTTTAGATTGAACTGAAGAATTCGAAGAACTTATTTGAAATATCATTTCGGTTCATAAGCCCTCGTAAGAATTTGAAGGCGATTTAGTGCTTTCGGCTTCAACAGTCTTAAATATATTTTAAACTGACTCTAATTTTTTCTAATATTTTGTAAGTCCTGTAAATTAAAAAAAAATTACTTCAAAATTTTCCAGATTTTTTTTTCGACGTATGTGAAATCTTCAAAACTCTTTTTGAATTTACTCAAAAATCTTAGGACAATTATACTTATATAACTTTAAAAACAAACTGATGAAACGTGATTCGTTGTTATCAAATCTCGAAAAATACTGCTTTAAATATACTTTTTTATTTTGCATAAAAAATTATTCCAATTGGGAAGAAATCATAAGTCGGTTCTGGGTAGTAGAGGTGACAAGTCTTGAAGAATCCTTGTGCGCTTTCAAAACAAATCCACACTTTGACTTGCAATTTTTTCAACTAATATTAAGAAAAAAAACTTATTTTCTTGAGACCTTTTAAAATTCTTCAAAAGATTCCAAAATGTTATTTCAAAATCTTTAAAAATGTACATTTTTTTAAAATTTGTTACAAATCTTCTCAATATTAAAATTATTTTTTAATTTATTCAAAACTATGTTTCAAATGAATTTAAATTTTTCATGATTTTTTTTAAATTGTGGAAATTTATAAAAATTGCCTTCAAATCTTCCAGATTTTTGTTGACAATTTTTTAAAAGTTTTTGAAATGTCTTGTAACGTTTATATTATCTTAAAATCTTTCCAAAAGTTTCAAATATGCTCTTCAAATTAATTTTAAAAAACGAAAAAATCATTGTACATTTTCTTAGGAAACTTAAGAAAATATTTTTATCCTCTTAAAATCTGTTAAAATTCTAAAAAAGCTTGCCTTTTTCAAACTCTTGAAAAATCTATATTATATTTCAAATTTTTTTAAATATCAGCAAATAACAAATTAAAAACAGCCACTAAAAGTCATATTTAACAGAATGCGAAGTCAGGTTTTCGACAGCAATGTATGCGAAATCTTGCGATACAAATAAAATGTCTAGTTTCCTTACGTGCATAGTTTCTCGTAGTTCTCTTACCTTAAGATCATTCACTCCTCTAGCATTATAAACACCCAGTCTCCATTCATCGCGAGTCGAAAATCATGTTCAAGTTGAGAACTGATTCGTCGTACGGTGCAGTCATTGTTGTAACGTCAGTGCCACCAAAACTTCTGTTACTGGCTGGGGGGGGGGGGGCAAGGAAAGGAAACCGAGAGTCGCAATTAGTTAATGTTTTATGCTGAGGTCACCAGTATTCAGCAGCGTGGTAATAGATAGGAGTTCAAATGTTTCCATCTGCCAATTTCTAGCCAACCTCTAGGCAGGTAACCAAGAACTTTTTTTTTCAAAAAGAATAACAATTTCACATTCAGAGCACTATAAATTAATTAGAAAAATATTACAATATTATTATAAAATTCAGTGAAAACTATTAAATTAATCGCTTTCCTAATTAATTAAGTAATTAATTCCATTCAAACTACTAAAATCAATGGACAATTTCCTCGAAAATTTCAAAACAATTTCAAATCACTATAAATGAGTATTTTGAAAAGAGAAATAAAAAAGAATGTAATGAGTTTCAGTGAACAATAAAAAGCTCTCCCCACCCCCACACCTCTTTATCATCATATGAGACGCGTAAAAGTCTAAATTTTCATTAGGAGAAGAAATTCAGCGTTATTTGAAGTTTTTAGCTTCAAAATTTGTCTTTGATAGCAAGGTTAATAAAAATTGGTATAATCTACTCATCTGGCAAAGTAGATTCCAACATTTTCTATTTTTTTCCGATATTCAGATTACACTTGAGTTACACGGTTAGAAATCATTTATGAAATCGTTTGTATTCAGAGCCACAATTTATGGAAGTAATCAAACTTTAGATATTTCGTTTCTTTCCCAAATTCTGGGAGACCGACCTGCCTCTTCACAAGCACGCCCGCGACTGATTTTGAGAATAAAGGGTACCCATGTGTCAAAGGTCAGTTTACAATAACGTCTTTTTTCCAAGTTAACTGTTGGAAATATTGAGTGCTTTAAGTGGATTTCTCTGAGATATTCTCGAAAATGTAAAAAAAAAGAAGGAATTCCTGAAATACTGTGGACGTCTTGATTTATTCTGAGTAAATTAATTAGAAGAATATTAGAATATTATTACGGTAATACAGTGACGGGAATTTAATTTTTCGGAAGAGGCGACTGAAAAATCCCGAAAAATAAAATTCCCGACACTGCAAAATTCGCGAATTGCAAAATTTAGGATAATAAAATTCCCGAAATTATAAAAGTGCCGAAATATAAAACTCTCGAATTGAATTTACGAATAATGATATTCCCGAAAGTATATAATATTATCGAATTTGAACATTCCTGACCGAAAATTGCCGAATTATAAAATATCTGAACTAGAAAATTCCTGAATTTAAACAATTTAAAAAATTGTTGTTCATCAAATATTATTTATTTATAACAAATAAATAATAAAATACTTTTGCCAAAGAAATTTCTTTAATGTTCAAAGTTTTAAAAAAATTATTGTTTGGATTTTAAATAACAATAATTTAAAAAAATATATATTTCTGGATGAAAAAAATTGTTTGAAAATGTGCATAGTATTTTTTTTAAATGCGAAAAACGTTCTTAAAAGTCGAATGTTTAAATAAAAATAAATAAAATAAATTTCGATATAAATCGGTACTGAATTGAATCCTGCAAAGCTTGTTTGAAAAATGTTATTAGGTTCGCAGAAAATAAGGGAGAAATTTTTTTTCTTCTGAAGCGCACATGTTTTTCAATTTATTTTTTAATACAATTTGTATACAATCACTGTTCTTTTAAATTCAAACAATAATTAGAAAAAATCTAAATATTAAACAAATTCTTTGATAAAAATATTTTTTTATTGTATTTTTAATAAATGAATAATATTTATTGAAAAACAATTTTTTTATGTTATAATTTCGGAAATTTCATTATTCGGAAATTTTCCAATCCGGCAATTTAATAGTGTCGGAGATTTCATTTTTCGCGATTTTGCAGTCATCCACTCATTTCGTTCCACTCGTTTCGGAACTTTTAAATATCTTTTAAAATGATTTCCACATTTCCTATTTTTTGTTTAATCCTGAAAAAATGACCTCAAAAGCGTCCAGATTTTCTCTCCAATTTTATAAATCTTTTGAAATATTTTTAAACATTCTCTTAAAGTTCTGTACTTTTTCGAAATAAAAACTTATTTTAATTCTTCGCAAATTACAAATTTAAAAAATAGAAAAATTATAATTGTAACACTCAAAGTTTAAATTTATCACTCTGAAATTGTGACCGAATCCGCAATGTGCTCTTTTTACACTTTGGAATAATTTTATCAAACTTAATTAATATTTATTAAACATCAAAAGTATACACTGAAATTCACGTGTCAATAAAGTAAAAAACAGTACCACTGTGATACAAAATTCAGCGTTTCCCTTAAAATGTACTAGTTGGCGTTGCAAAAACGGGCAATCCGGTATGGCACGACTCTGGGCGATTTCTGCGAGGGCCTGAGTATTTTTACCGAGTATGAGAAACATTGTTAGACCCCGTTTTCAAATAACTATATTTTTTGTTTTTTTATCAATTCATGTGATTTTTTTGAAAGAAACAAGTAATAAGTAAAGTTTCTTCTGCTAAAAAACATTAACTTTGTGTCCAATAAAAGTTCCTATATGATTAATATTTATTGCTTTTCCGCTCTCTTTTAGAATTTGCAAAATTGTATCATTTATACCGAAATAGCTATTTTTGCAACACCCACCTCGAAACTGAGAACTTCCATGCCTCTAAGTTATATGCAAAGTACTTCAATCCAACACTCTGCGAGAATAATAATGGCGCATGCGCACTTTGAAAAACGTCTATTTTGCTGGACCTGCATGCGCACTTCAGAGATAAGTAACTTTGCACACCGACAAAATGAAAATATTCTCAAAACCACTTAAAATATATATATATATATATATACCGAAATTTGGCTGCAAATCACCATACGGAATCAGAAATTTGGTGAGAAGGTGTAAAAATTGCTAAAAATTTTTCCCGGACGGTTTGTTGCAAAAACTAGCTTGTAATACACGTGCGCACAGGCGATTGCTACAATGCTACTCGTGTGATTGCAGAACTTGTCTCCAGCTCTTCGCACTCGTCTACGTTTTCGCACTCACTTCTCTCGTGCAGTTCAAACACTCTTCGGAAATCTCCTACTTTGCGCACTTGTATCACAAAGTAATAACTTTTGACGATTTACAGCCGAAAAAATGTTTAAACCAATAATAATCAGGGTGTCTACTACCGCGAAAAACCTGGAAAACCTGGAATGCGCCTGGAATTTTTTATTCGGGGAAAAACCCGAGAATACACCTGACATTTTTTTTAAGTACCTACTTTTATAACTTATTTTTGTTTTCTGTCATAACAATGCAAACTTTAATACTATGATTTCATACCAGTCTGATTCATTCGGATTGAAAATTCAGTGTATATCAATCCGAATTCGGACTGATTCGGATTCATTTGGATTGAAAATTTGATTCGGATTGGTTAGTTTTGGAGTTCGGATTGAAACGGATTGAGTCGGATTAATTTTTAACCGATTTGGGTCAAACGAAATGTAGAACTTTTTTCGGATTGGTTCGAATTGACTCGGATTTGTTCGGATACAGATTCCGGAATGATTGGGATTGGTTCGAAAGGAAAACCTATCCGATACTTTCGCCAGGGCTAGTAACGTCTTACTGGCCGGACCGAGGCCTACGCGGGAGATAATCGATCGGGCAGGAAAATGAAAACATCAGCAGTTCATTAACTGCTATCTCAATTGAGCTAAAAATTCCAGAAAATTTCTTTGAACCGTCCTGAACAACTTTCTTACTGCCAGTTTTTTCTTGCTCAAAATTCGCTCGACTCTCGAAACGATCAAAGTTGTTTGTGCACGAATCGTGCAACGCCTCGGCAAAAAATTATTAACTTCGTCTAAAATAAACATTTTCAACTGTTGCTAATGTCATTGGCAACAGAAGATGTCAATGCATACTTCTTATAAATTTTACTAAAAAATATTAAAAAGTTCCGACTTCGTGGCGAGTTGAAGTGAAAAAAGGCGAATATTTTAATACGATGAAAAAAACAGCTTTTTTTATAAATACTTCAAAAGCTAAAAAAGCTACAACTTTTTTTATTTGAAGATAAATATGCGGAATTCAATTTACGATGTGGACATGTATTTTAAAAATTAAATTTCAAAACGTTATTCTCAACAGCTCAGGGGCCTCCCCATTCCAGAAAAATAATTCTATATCTCCTTTTGGAAACCGGCGCCTCAATTTTAACCGAAAAGAACGGATTTTCAATCAAATAATTCAACCTTCCACCAAAAACATAAATATTTAACAAAGTGTTTAAACTTTCAACCTAGTAGTTAAATTTTCAACAAAATACTCTAATTTGCAGTCAAAGAGATGAACTTTCAACGAAAATGATGAATTAAAAAAAACACGAACACAGAAAAAAATGAGGGTTCAGTAAAGTTGCGGCTCAAGTAAAGGTTGGTATCATTTAGAACTGAGGCTCCAATGGAACTCATTTTGAGGGTTCCTTTTTAGTTCGTTAATATCCGATAGAGAAAAACCTAGTCTAGACTGACATGGAGTCTCATGACTGAATGATGAGACATGCGTAAATTTCAATACCTGAACTATTCATCATTAGTAAGTGCGATGACATTATGGTAAATATAACTAAAATATGCAGTATCGGACCTTTTATCAATACTATTGCTGTGTTTAGCGATGTGGAACATTTTGTGTCGGAATACTCTTCAATAACAGGTCAAATTCAATAAAAATTCGTCGAAATATAATATGAAATTTGTCGATACGTCCCGGCTGCTATGTCAGCCCTCAGCAGTCAAAACATTGATTGCTGATTTAGTGATGGTAAAAAACCATCAAAGCCATTCAAAGAAACAGAAACTCCACTTAAAAAGTGGAAGTAGTAAAAATATCAAGCACTTATAAAATGTTTAAAATAAAACAAATAACTTGATTTTATGAACGGAGGACAAAGACATTAATGAGTCGTTGAAGGATGACAGTGTCATTCACACAGAATTCTACAAGGTCGTGACCTTATTATCAACAAAAATGTGGAACATTTCCTTAAAATCACGTTTTTTATCATTTATTCCTGTACTTATAATTCAAGTTTTTGAAATAATGAAATTGTGAGTTTTAGAAAAAGTGAGTTACTATAGTTTTGAATTGTAATAGAAAATTGAGTGAATAAATATAATTCTGACTCGGAAGAGAGAATTTTCTACATAGATCAAAATTTCTGAAAATCATTTTTAATTTTTAATAAGAAGAATGATATATTTTTTTAAATCCTCGTTCAAATTCAGAATTTTAATTTTAGTTTCAGACCCAAACGACGTATAGCTCTCAACATTAAAAGATTATATAAATTTTTATATCAGTTTGAACCAATTAAGTAATCATACATTTTTTCTTGTTAAATTTACTCTGCGGAAGTGTAAATATCCAAGCAGAACAATCGTCGCTCATAAAATATATGAGATAACGATTATAAGTTATACTATTTTTAACCTGATGTGCTGGAATATTCATTATAGTTAAATTGATAATTCAAGCCTTCACTGATACATTAATAAGCTTTTTCTCTAATTGGAAAATATGAAGATTGTTTCTACTCTTGTCTTTTTTTTTGCTGTTATACTCAATTCTATTGGTGAATATAATAATATAATATATATGTAATTTTATTAACATTTGTATGCCAGGACAGAAAAGTTTGGCGACAAATAGTTTATAAAAAGAATGTGAGTAGAGTGAATGATGCCTGAAACAAGGACCTTGGATACTAATGCGCTTAAGTGGAGAACCACAAATAACAATTTTGTGAGGCTCTCCACGTGGGGTGATCGCTAGAGAGATTGATCACCAGCCTGGGTCGGAGCAGTGTTGCGGAATGAACGTGTTATTTGAATAAGTAACACGAGAATTCTAGACCAATATAAAATATCTGTACCTCACACCTATATACCTATCTCCCTATACCTATATACCCATCCACACATTACTACTTTCCTACCGGGCAATTCACGCCTACCCCGAAAGGGAAACAGCTTAATGGTATGATAATTAAAAAAAAGAATACCTGCCAAGATCGATGTGAATGAACTCGAAAAAACAAAATGGCGACGCAAGAGATACTGATAGCGATTTTCCCAAGAGTTTTGTTTAAAATCACAAAAAATTTTGAACTTACCTAATTTCCCATAGTGTTTTATATCAAACAATAATTTCCGCAGTTATTATTGAAGTGAATCTGTTTTTTTTTAGTGTCAAATATAGAAATGGATCCAAGTGATGCTTCTACAAGTCCAGCTTAGGGCAAATTATATCTCATATACAGCACATTTTTTTATAATACAAAAAAGCAGTTTTATGAAAAAGGAGATACAGTTATTAAAAATGACAGTTGAGCAAATGGAATATTCAAACCGTGGAAGTAACAAAGGCTTACTTAATAGATATAAAATTTTCCTATTTCTAGGTTTTTGGGAAAAATCTTCTTAGGACCGTTTATTCTCAATAGAGAATAAATAACAGTAAGACATATAGCAAACAATTCGAAAATTGAAGTTGATTTTATTAATTTGTTGGAAATTCAACAATTTTGATATAAAATCATTCTTTTCAGTTGGAAATTCAACTGTTTTGTTGAAAATTCATCTTCTTGTGTTGAAAATTTTTTTATTACAAAAAATTTGCCGACATGTTTCAACCAGTAATTTCAGGTCCTTTTCAAGGCTTATTCTAGAAGGAAAAATACATGTATTAAAAATAATAAATTTATTAAAAATGAAAATGAAAAGAAATTCCTTTATAATAGGTAAACAGAGACAATTCATATATATATATATATATATATATATAGACAAGGTCATTATTGTTGACTCGCGCTCGGGATTGTGATTAGAATTTTAATGTATTTTTCTGGGTCATCATGGAACCCCCGCTGGAGCGGCTTAATTCGATACCGTGAGGTGTAAGATGCAAACAGGTCAAGTGGTTACTCGGATCACTCAAAATAAAGAAAGTTTGTCGCGATCCATAATGGCGGTACTTGTCACGTGGTGCGAGATGTTGGCGTTTCCAGACCCACTCTGCTGGAGCTATCGGACAAACTAGAGTAATGAATGGAAATAAAAATAGAACAATTAAAGTTTGAAATAAGATAAATGACATTTGCATTTTGATAGTTTTAAGGTAGGAAAACTATCTGGCGCCCTTCAGGCAATTCATAGACTCATCCTGAGTCCAGGATAAAGTAGAAATCAGAGTCAAATAATAAAATTAAAATAATCGGCAAAAAGCAGGTTATAATACATACATATATATATATATATATATTTGCTATATGTCTTTCGATTCCGAACTAATTATACTCTTTTAGGATGCCAAACAAATTCACAAAACACTAATTGTACATTTTTTAAATTTTTAAGGCCTCAATTAGGGTTGTAAAGTTTCATGAAACTTTGACCAAATAAGAAGTTTCATGAAACTTTAGAAACGTTTCAAAGTTTCAAACATTAGGGCGGGAAAATTCAAAATAAGAAAAATACTATCAAATATTAAATATAAAAATTTAATAGTATCCTTTGTGTTTTAAAGCTAATAGATTCAACGTATTTAAATAAATAAATCACCTGTTAATTGTTAATAAAATGAAATCTTACAAATATTTTATTTACAAAATTTCAAAATTCATTCACAAAATTTCAAAATTCATTTCAATAAAATGAACATTAATGTCGTTTTTAATACATATTTAGTTGTTATAATGTTTCATTTTTAAAACGATTTCATAAAAATGTAGAAACTTGGAATGAAAATGAATAAAATAACATCCTGCTGTTTCATTAAACTATCATAAATATTTGAAATTGAAATACACATTTGCATAAGAAAGATCTACTATAGATCAGGATTAGGAGTACACGTTTCTGTACAAATTTCTCTTTGCCTGTACTCGTGTTTGTTTGTATTATCAAGCTTTCAAGTTTCAGCACGATTATTCGATTGAACAACGCCATTATACTTAAATTTTGACTTTTTATTTTGAAAAATTACATAATTTTAAGAGATGCACGGCGTGCCTGAACGGGAGTTAAATAAAATTTTCATGACAGTCTCAGATCTTTGCAGGATATTTGAGTAGAACATAAATAGGGATGTTTTGGACAAAAATGGACATATTTCGTCGAGATCTGTCAAAATAAAACTGGTTTAAAGGTTTTTCATCCTTTTTTTCACTAATTTCGTAGCTAAAGCGGTTTTCAAATACTTTTATCAAAGTAACGTATCAGCGAATCTCTACGTGAATTTTTTTAGTCAAAGCACTTTATTTAAACAAAATTTTCCGGCTTATCGGGTGTCATTATTTCATTTTTAGACAGCCACATAATTTTTTTATGGTTAAAAATGGTTCTTACCATTTTTTAAAACGAGCTAACGAAACAAGATAAGCGGGAAAATTTTGTTTGAATCGAGTACTTTTAGCGAAAAAAACACGTCCATCGACTGCACTTTTATTTCTAATTCAAATTTAATTGATACAGTCGCTATACGAAAATGTCGTTTTTACTTGCCTTCTTTTCCGACTGGTTCTGAACGACTGCAGCTTAATTTTCGTAAACTTTTTGTTTGTTTGTGCTCATCTCGTAAGAATTTTTCGATTCGAAAACACTACAAATTCTCGCATTTAGTTATAATGAAAGTCATCTCTCCTGATTAAAAAAAAAATAATAAACAAAGGATAAACATAAATGATCAAAAACCAATTATGTGTTTGTCTGTTTACGTTCGTATATTATTTTTATCCGCAATTTGTCTGAAGATAATATTTATTTGGGATTCTATAATGAACAAGTCATGAAATCCGTTCATCATGACTTTAAAATCTCGTGGGAGAAGTATGAAGTTGGAAGGGCGAATTCTAATTATGATGAACAATTATTGCGGGCTGTTTGTGAATACAACTCTTCTCATATCTAAGTTTTTTTCTCTTTTAAAATATGCAAATACATTAACAAACTTCAATTAAGTTTCAGGGCTCAAGAAATTATTTCTCAAATTATTGTACAAAATGTTATGATGATATGAAGCTAATTTAAGTAAATCCATAAGTTCACAGCTTTATTCGAGTTATTCTTATTTTTCACTGCAATATAAAGGCTAATTAATAATGATAAAATAAAATTCAATGACGTTACAAAAAATCAAACTTTAGTATTTTAAATTTTGTTTGTTTCCCAAATTCTGGGAGAAACGACTTTCCTCTACTATAAGTGTAAAAAAAACAAGTACCTGTATCGTAATAATGAATATTGATCATCTAATTGGTATAATTAATTTATGAATAATTACTAATTAGTGCAGAAATCAACAAATTAATTTTATTGTAAGTAAATGCATATAGTAATTTAAGACATTTTTTAAAAGAAAAACTAATTTTGTTACTCCAATTATATTTATTAAAGAAAATAAAAGAAGCAAACTTTGAAATTCTAAATGGTGACAATACCTACAATTTTCTGCAACTATTTTATTGCACAAATTGGTTCGAAATAATCTTCAACGTTACATAAAATTATGAACCATAAGATAGGCGTTCCTCTCCAGTTCGTAAATCTAGAGCAAATAAACCGACCAATGCAGGGAAATGAGTTCTGTCAGAGACCTGACTAAGGTTTGTCGTTGGAACCCAAGGTATATGGTTACCTGATTATGTCCCACCATAAAATTATAAAACCGAAAGGTCCGACCAGGGTCCAGATTTGTGAGGACTCAGATTTTATTGTCTCTTTTGTGTAAAACTGGAGCATTTCCAAGCTAATTGCCTTCCACTCCTTCGGTTCATCCTAACGAAGAGTCTGCTACATCTTACATTCTTACAACCTACCGTTTTTACCATCCCCCAGTATTGATATATAATGGGATTAAAGCAGATCACTTAAACCATAGAAACGTGTAATTTTTCAGGACTTTTGACTTTTGAGTCAACAAATCCTGTCATCTTTGAAACACCATAAAATAAACTAGGTTCATTGGACTTTTTCGTTTATGAGTTGGTACCATTTATGGTGTACCGATCTACTACCTTGAAAGAACGTCAAAATATTGGGGCCACGCCACGCTTGCAGTAAACTAAAATGGTGGATTTTGGGGTCCATATCATGTCACATGCGGCAAGTCTCTCTGCGGCATGTCACAACTGCGACATCTCTACCTAGCGGCATCTCTCACTAGTGGAAAGGGATGGCCCTTCACAGGAATGCCGCCCCCCACGAGACGTTAGGAAAGGGGTAGGGGTTTGACCAACATTATTTCTTTGCCCAGTCACAGGGGTGCGATGTGAGATGCCGCAAAAATATCTCGATCATGTTTTATATTATCTTTAAGGGCATTTTTATTGAGTCTTGTTTCCCTTTCAAAACATTCTTTGATAATAAGAGCCAACTTGTTGATCTAATTTTTCTAAAATTTGTTTTACCTCGACATTCAAAGAATGTATCTGTGAATGGTATTCCTTAATAGTCAAATTCAAAAGAGATTATATAAATTTCCCAGTATTTTTATCAAATTTTTCTTTCTTACTTTTGTTTTTGAAATCAAAAATAACCTTTTTATTGATGTCAAAATTTTCTTAGGAAAAACTCCATGAATTTTGTATTTGATCAGAAAGTCTTGTTGTAAAATTGTTGATCTTAACTTTGTACTAATTAAGTAAATTTCTTTGATATTTTTCACAGGTCCTCCCATCACATCAATCCCATTACCCCAATTTCTGTCCATTTTAATAAAATCCATTTTCCTTACAAGAAACAATCAATTTAACAAACTTAAAAATTTATAATCCTCCTTTATTTTTTATAAAAAAGGTTAACTCCCTGTATTTGTCATCTTTTGAAAAATCCAAAATACATGTTTCAGTTTTTCTCCTTTGCACACTTAGGAAACCACTATTTAAAACTTCTAACGATTGTTTAAATCACACTGTAAGAATGGCAAAACATGGTTAACAAATTTATTTTAATTATTATAAAAATGAACACTTTGAAAACTGAGATTTCACTTATATTTTGTAAAACTTGAAAAATCAGCAGAAATTCAATATTCACGATGCGTCGTGTACAAAGTCACGTCATATACTAACGTTGAGTTTAAACAGAAAAACTCTCAGAATTTGTCAGATTGTCAGAAAAGGTATTAATAAGAGAGAGAGAGAGAGAGAGAGAGAGAAAGAGAGAGAGAAATAATCCGAAGCGGTTTGTTTTACATAGTTTTACCCTCATTATGGACCAGGAACTCAATCTTTACGAGCGGCCTAATACGTCCCATAACAGACCACTTTAAAAGGACACATGTTAACGAAAATTTCAATGACCTTCGAGAAAAACGCAGTTTAAAAAAAATCAACCAAAAATTGTATTTTGCATTCTTCAACATTTCAAAACATTCATTCACATTAAAAAGAGATATGATGATCACATTATAATAATAATTAATAATAGTACGGATTGCTCTTGCTTTAGAATACCTTAATATACAAGAAAAATCGCTGTTTTCGTCGATTTTACGTCTATTTTTGCGTTTTTTGGAAAAATACGAGCTAACTTGTGTATTTGGACCCCGGATTCTGATTCAGCGACCCCAAAAACATATAGATATGCCGGTGTAGTCCGCCGGGTAGACCACTTTTTTTGTGGGCCGGTGTTATTATTATATTATATTTTTTGGTTAAAACGTAATAGATCCTTACTACTGTTATAAAGGATAATTTTATGATGGCGGCATGTGGCCCCCATAAACCATTCAAAATTGTTTCTAAACCAAAGGCGTGAACTTGTCACTCGGGCTAGTTGCGCCCGAGATGCGAGAGCCCCTTGCAAAGAGCGACAAGTTTACGGCTTCGGTTTAGAAAAAATTTCAGATGGTTTATGGGGGCCACATGCCACCAACATAAAATTGTCCTTCATAATAGCAATAAGGATCTATTACGTTTTAACCAAAAAAATATAATTTAATAATATACCAAGTATAAGTAATACAAATATTTCTAAAAAGCCATTTTATTTTTAATTTTTATGAAAGTTATACAGCTTTATTGCAAGTCTTTGCGATTATTAGAAGCTGAAAACGAGACTTTGTACATTATTGTTTATAGCACAAAGAGTTATTATTTGATTTTAAAGTAGTTGACGGTAGTTGATGCTTAAGGTATAGCACGTCAAAGTATGTACATTCTAAAATGCGCACAATTTTATTTTTCCTCATTTTTACACATAATTGTTGATTTTAATGTTAACAATTGATTGAATCAAAAAATCTTAGAGGAAATTTATCTTCGTAAATCGGTTTTATAGCCGACCATATATTTGAACTTTCGAAAAACCCTAAACTACAACAGGAGTATTGCATGAAATAATTAGCCCACCTGCCGGCTAATAACACAGCTCCACAAAAAAAATCGAGAAAAGTACCCCTGGAGTGTGACTATGGCTATTATATGTTTTCGGGGTCGCTGAATCCAAATTCGGGGCCGTTTGGCTCCATCACGTCAGATTTCCTCCATAACCTCAAAAAAAAAAAAAAATGAAAATCGCTGATTTAAGGTGAAACATCATTCGTACCTCTAGGGAGTCATCGTGGCTCAGATGGTATAGTGATTGTCCAATGTTTCAATACTGCAGCCTTGGCAGCCACGCTGGTTATGCATATGCATGATCTTACGTGTTGTGACATCAAGGGCCTTAAGTTCGTTCTTCGTCCATTGAACCACCCCAAATATATATATATAAATGTGCATATTCTTATTATGTACAATTGAGTACTTTTATTTTTAACTAATACATTATTCGATTAAAAAATCTTTTTAATTTATCTTTTATTTTTAATGAAAATATTATTTACATAAAAAATTAAAAAGTAAATAAATAAAAAATTTATTCATATTTTTTTATTTTTCAATTTTATATGGACTCTTATTATTATTCTTTCAAAATATTTTTCTGTTACTTTACTTAGAACATTCTCTTATTTTCTTTTTGATGATTTCCCTGAATTCTATATTAAACATACTTCACGTAACATTTTTAATTTTTTACTTTTTCTGACCTATCTGAATATTGTGTTAATTAAATAAACCAACCAATTTTTCATACTTTGGAAATGTTCAAAACTTTCCTTTTTCAGGATCACATTACTACATACAGAGATGAGGTGGGAGATTGCCAATCTAATGGAAAAAGAGAATATCAGAAAATGTGAAAAACATCGCTGGTAACTGCGCCCTCTTGGCGGATGCAATTACTTTGAAGGTGCACGTTGCGCGTCGGTAAATGATGAAAGTTAACAATTTCTGAAATGATTTACCTTTGAAGTTTCTGCTTGAGGATTTACCATTATCTAACTGAAAAGTGCAAAATTATTTACCACCAGAGTCCATTATTTTTATTTAGTATATTAGCGTTGTCTTTTATTAAAAGTGCAGAATTAAGAGCCAAATTTTATTATGATGAAAGACAATTTTTGAAAATAAAAACAGTTATATACCCAGCAAGTAAACGTATTAAATTGTTCATAAATATACTCAAAAAATGAGTCGTTGATTATACAATAAAAAAAGTGATTTTATTTTTCTCCAATAATTTAATTAATAATCAGAAAAAGAAAAAATAGTTCATTTTGAATTTATATTTTTTTAATTTTTTCAAAAATATACTGATATTAATGATTTCATAAAGAAAGAAAAATATGAAAAGAAGAAGAGGGCGTGTTTGTGAATCTCCTAATAAAGAATAATTAATTTTTATTTCTTGACTTTTTAAAGCCTGACTTTTTAAAACGGGCTTTCTTTCCAAAATGAATCCTATTTTTCATTTGCGTGCGATATGGGTCGCATCGTGCGACTCGCACGCGTGCTTGAAGCGTGCGTCGCACGATTGTTATCTGGGCAGTTACGTTGTAAGAATAAAGTTGTGTGTCTACAAATAACCTTATGTTGCATTCTTTATTAGTACTGTATTCACTTTTACAAATTAGTTTTAAAAATATTGAAGCTTATACAGTTCTGAAATGTAGTGAAAAAAAACTGAATAAACGCTGAGAATCCCCACGAAACAATTTTCATCGACTAATTTCTTTATAGATTAATTTTATACATTTTTACACATCTCCAATTTTGAATGAGTTTAAATGTTTTATATAAAACGGCCCTTTTCTAAAGCTAAATAAAATTTTTAATTCAATTCATTAAATAAAAAAACATCACGTGCGTCTTAAACTACGATTCAAGACAGATTAATGTGTAAACATCTTCGGTAAACGTTTACAGTAGAAAGAAAACCTTAACATTTAATTTGATTTACTTTCAGGATTGCCTTAAATTCATTAGATAACCTAATTTATGATAGTGAGGTAAATGTAAAGTCAGACTGTCTTGGCGGATAGTGATATAAGGTCGAAAACGAACGTAAAAGCCGCATGACTGTTCAAACTTTTCCATAGCAGAAAGTCCGTTTCAACGGAGATGAATTTAATTATATGCGGGCGGAACTCGCTTGAATACTTCGTACGCATGACGACCTGAGGTGCGCGAGTGCGACGCCCGAAGAAGAGTTGCTTTTTAAAGCTGATGGATATGAACCGAGGCGGTACGCCAATAGTATATTGTGTATCGAGGGCGTAAAGGAGGTTATTTTGACGAGTGTGAATTTGCTGGCCGAGCGAAGCGAGGGCCGCAGTCACACGAGGCAAAATAGCTTTACGCCATTGATACACACCATACTTTTTGTCCCCCTCCTTAAAAACAAGCATGTGAAACAGATAGAGGATGTTTGATGTACTTGATAATTTTAGATTGCAGGTGAAATGAAGAAATAGCGTACTTTGCAGAAGGGAGGCTGTCGGGTATAGCAATACAATTTTTTAAAATATAAAGATCAATTCCTCCATGTTCTCACATTCAGGGTGCAGTTTATGTGTAGCGGGCGTAAAGTTTTATGTAGCGGGCGTAAAGTTTCATGTAGCGGGCGTAAAGTTTCATGCCCTGAACGAGTTGGAAAAGGGCTTAGAGTTACGAAAAATTCCGTAACCATAGAAAGTGCGTATTATCTTTCCAAACATTCGTTATATTTTTCGCATGAATTTTATTTATATTCGAATATATTTTTTTAGATTTTCTGTCCTATGACTCTTAATTTTGTGTACAATTTTTTAACCTAATGGTGTTATAAATGAAATGGTTAGTTTATATAAAATTATTTTACTTCAGTGAATATTAAATTATCATTTTGATGACCACGAAGCTTCGAATGCTCATTTTTGGCCATTTTGTTTCTTTTCATGTGATTCCACTTCCATATTTTCCAAACTCTGATACATTATTTTTTATATTCACGCGAGATGTCAAATTTTTAATTTGATCGAGAATCTTACCCGATCTTGCTCGGTTTCCGAGATTCTCGACCAAAATCACGAGATACGGCACAACTTCTCGCTATGGTCAGTCTAGATGGTTCCCGATATCGATGTTTTCTGTCCGAACTCTAAAGGGCAGTATAATCATCCAAGGGAAAAATCTACTTTTGCCTCGTGTTGCATATAGTATTTTATTCCACTCTCGATTGAAAGGCCATTTTTTGGTCCTGAAAGATAGGGTCAAAACAACTTCGCATTTTCGAAAGATTTTTTGGAAATTAAAAAAATGTTTTGAAATTTTTTGAATTTTTTGGAAAAATAAAACTTTGGCCCTGCTAAATTTTCCTTCCGCCCGCTAAATTTTACTTTTGCGCCGCTAAATTTTACTTTTGTCCCGCTAAATTTTACTTTCGCCCCGCTAATTTTACTTCCGCCCCGATAATCTTACTTTCGCCCCGCTTATTTTACTTTTAACCCGCAAAACTAGTTTTCGGAGAAAATATGCTACATTCGCCCTGCTTATCAGAGGCAAAAGGTAGCTTTTCCGGTCGGGTGTGCAAAGAAATAATTTTTAACGGCAACGTTACTGCCGGAGTATGTCCGCTGCCGGTACACGTACACCGGAGATGTGCATTGTGGACTGACGCGAACGCGTTCGGAAAAAATCGAGTTTGCTCGGGAAAAAACACTATACGAAAAATCAAGAATCACCGTTTTGATTTATACAATGGGTCGCAGGTTCCTGCAAGGCCGTAGTCAGAACAATTTTTCGAGGTGGGGGGGGGGTAATACAGTCTTTCAACTGTTTTCTCTGCTTCAGACGTTACTTCAGTTAATTCGAAAATGTTTTAGGCGACAGTTACGACAGTATGGAAAGGAACAAACTCCAAAAATCATAATTCACCAAACTTACAATAACGTCGCATTTTTTCTATTAATTTGTCATAAACCATTAAGTTGACAAAATTTCAGTTCAATAGACTATATGAATATCAATATTTCCTTAAAAAACGAGTTACGACACTCTTGAAAGACTATCAAGAGATACGACACTATGGAATTGGTGCTGCGAGTTACGATACTTTTTCAACATGACAACGAGATACGACAGTTTTAACTCATTCGCTGGAGATACGTCAAAATGGCTCGGGACCGTCGAAATCTAAATCACGCGTGATTTAGCATTAATAATCTTTTAAAATCTGAGATGTTACAATTTAATGCCTGAAGATTATAAGAATTTGACAATTACAGATTATATTTGGTGACATCTTCATATATTACAAAAATATTATAGATTATACGCGCTAATATACTTTTCTATACGGTGTATTATTCTTTCGGATTGGAGGCCTGGATTAAAACGTGACTTCGGCATGCTTTCGAATTAAATTTGGTTTGATGCTAGGATAAAGAAAAATTAACAAGTGAGCTTCGGATTCATTCGGATTATATTCGGAGTTGACACACTGATTGAAAAGGATTGCGAAGGATTGAGAACTAGTTTAAAAACTATTGCTGCTGTTAATTCCACTTATTTTCATTTCAAGTAGGCTCTTATAATCTGTCTAATTGTAAGGTAATGTTTTGAATCAATTATACATTTCAAACCTCTGTCAACATTAATCCCCTTTCACTAGCGTCATATTCAGAGTTCCGACATTCTTAATTCAGCTATATAATATCTGTATTTTTATGATTTATTAATAATAATACTAATATATATTAATATATATTATCATCATTAATAATAATTTAATAATGTTACCAATATCGTTGGTTCGTTTCTGACAATATTTGTAGCTGTATTGAGGATAAATGTCGCTAGTTTAGCTAATATAATTATTTTCCCGTGTATTAATACCTCAAAAATTATCAAAACCTACCAGCGTTAAATGATATATATATATATTCGGTTTCGGTTTCTATTCCTTTTGAATAGAACTGAAGGGCCTATGACAATTCAAAGTCGACGTAGTGAAAGTTGAGGGTCATTTCTCCTGTTTTTTCACACATTTTGTGTCACAGGAAAGTCAAAATTTTTTTTATGAAAATCAAACTGACATCGTTTCACACGTATAATGTTAAAGAATATTTCTGTCTTTGACTCAACATTCTGCGATTTTTTCTCGCTGAGTAATAAAGCTTCAAAGCCAGGTGTCAGGACTTCTGAATCCGACTTTAGTCCACCTACTCATTCATTTTTGTCCCTTGTAAAGATGGATATTTTGTTTAAATTAATTTTCTTAATATTGGGAAAAGAATAAAAACATTTTACCTAAAAAAAATACAATACTATTTAAAAATGACTTTTGTTGAGGTTTACGTATTATTTGTTCATAACTAAAAAGTCAAAGCAAAATTAAAGATTTCAGAAAAAAAAAACTTTCTAGCATTACACTGAGAGAAGATAGTTATGAACGATGATCAATTATTTAAATAAACATGTTCGTTAACTTACATTATTTATTACCTTACTAAGTGAAAAGTGCAAAAAAAGTTGAATAGTTTAGAAAAAACCGCAACTTTTTAACACTAATCTAAGAGAATATAGTTATAAACAATAATAAATTCTTTAAATAATTTCTTATTGTTCATTTCTTCACAAACATTATGTATGCGAACCAAACTTTTTATGCTTCATTAGTATGTACTTATAATTAACTGTTCCACGTTGTATTTTTTTACCAAAAAACAAAGCCCACAGTAAGAATAGTTATCAAAATATACAAAATAAAAATTTAAATTCCGCTTATCAATAAATTATTAAAAAAAAACGAAACCGCAGAAATATAAAAGTACAATTGACAGTGTACTGCTGTACTTCATGAAGGGATCTATCCCTTCCCTGGCCTGCGAAAAGGCGATCACACTACAAGGGGTTACTGTTTTTGCCTCTCGTCATAAAAACATACTTACTGTCCGTCCAAAAAGTTTAGGCAGCTCGATTTTTGTGCAGATTTTCATGAAAATCTCAGCAAAAAAAATTCTAAAAATATGAGACAAGATGCATGTTGCTGGTGAAGGTTTTGCCAATACTGATATCAAGTTTCAAAATTTTCAGATGATTAGCGATTATTTCCGGGTGAGTGAAATGTGAAAAAGCATAATAATCCTATGATCATTTCAGGGAACAAACTGCCTGCATCAATGAGGGAAGCGCCTTCCTATTTTCACTTCAAAAAAGCTTTTTTTATGTATCTGTTTAATATTGATAATCCCACTCTAGAAATCACTCATTGGTAACACTCTTTTCAAAGTCAGCGCCTCAGTACCTCGAACAAATGTAACAACTAAACTGATACTTTAATTCTTGCAACTCAATTACATCCTTCGGTTTATATGTTTACGACAAGCTATATAATACTTTGTTATAACTCTGCTATCATAATTCAATCTTGATCCTTTTCCGTCTAACACAATTACGCTAGCATATTCGCTCTCGCACTTATTATTATTATCCAATAATTTTTTTAAATCTCTGACATATCATATAGTTATAACTTCAAGAATATTGTTCGACCAGCGACTGTAATTTTCGTAATAGTCTATGTATCTCCTATTCCTATAGGGCTATTTAGCTCTAGGGACTTAGGCTGAATAAATAAATTAAATAAATAAATAAATTACTCAATATTCATTTTTTTAAATGTCCATATATTTCCGGAAATTTATGAAAATGTTCGGTCATTGATGGTAATTTCACAGGTAAATATAGTAACTTATCATAAATCATTAAAAATTAATTTTTATAAATTTCCGAAAATTTATGAAAATGTTCGGTCATTTACGGTAATTTATGTTAATTTTATCAGTTATATATGGTAAATTTCCATAAATAACCGCAAAATTCTATTATCTGCAGCCAAAATTTCCTCACAGTTTTTACGTTGAGTGGGCTGATAATCGTAAAATGCGAGCAAATAGATGTATAATTTTCATTATGCACCTCTGACGTCACATTTCAGTCCCTAAGCAGTAAAAAGTACTTTTTACTCCCTAGGAAGTAAAAAGTAGAGTTTAGCCCCACTTCATAGGCGTCGAAAAGGGCTGAAATCATGCATGTGTCATAAAAAAATTATTTTTTGAAATCTGTTTTTGGGTATGTGTATAAGTTGAGGTTTCCTATCAGGATGACGTGTGATTATGAATTGCTTATGTTTACAGTTTTTGCTAAAAAATAAATAAAAATATAAAATCATATTTCATAGAAAAAAAATCATTTTTGTCCGACCCCCCTTGAAAACGCGCCATTGCATGCACGTGAAGCAGGCGTAATGTGTCCGCTTCCAGCCCAGTTAAATTGTGCAATGGAAGAGGAAACCTCCAACTTTCTGATCCAAGCCGGCCTCGAGGCCTACGTCGAAGTTTTCAAAGGTAAGTGAGTAGTTTACTGTATGTGTTCCTCTTGCATTTTCACAAGCTTTTTTAGAAGTTCCTTACAATTACTGCTTTTCATTGAAATATTGTTTTATAATTTATGTAAAAATGTTATTTAATAATTTACATTTACTACCAATATTTGTGATTTAATAATATATTTTAATTGCGCGTGTGTGTATCAATATTTTGTCACGTATAGGTTATGTTCGAAAAGATAAGTGATATATAAAGTGATATATAAAGATAAGTGAATATATTTTATATTATTTTTTATTGTAAGGTATTAAGGTAAAGGTACCTATTATGAAACATATCCCAATTATGAAACAGTTTGACAAATAATCACTTAATAAATAATATAAAAGTACATTTTTTAATATAAATTATTATATTAATAAGTATGAAAGTTAGGGTTTTCATCTATATAAAGCGCAAGTATTGTTGTATAGTTTTAAATACTGAAAAATAATTTTAATCCTTGTCTAATGTAAATATCAATTTTTATTTGAAAAATACATAAAGTGCAATACAAAAAGAGTCTATCTTCATCCTTATTCCTATGAGAAATATGCGGTTTAGATAATACAATTAAAGTTAGATAGATGAGGCACTATTATCCTTGGATCTCATATCCAAAGGAATCACCTAAACTCCTTGGATCATACATCTAAAGTAACACAGAAAAAACTGAGGGTTCAGTTTAGTTGCGGCTTAAGTAAATGTTGGTATTATTTAGAACTGAGACACCAATAGAACTCTTTTTGAAGGTTCCTTTTTAGTTTGTTGATATCCGATAGATCGCTATTCATATTTTCAACTGCGCATGTGCCGAAAAGCGCCGGGCTATTTTAAATCAATAAATAATATAAATAATCATACAGATAAATATTAACAACCCTTTTTTATTCTTTTTGAAAACAAATTAAATTGAATGACAGAAGTACCTACCTTCCTAAAGAAAATGTAATATTATCATAATATTGCATGTGTACATTATATAATTTTAAATAGTACCGCGCTTTTTTGGTACATGCGCAGTTGAAAACGTCGGATTTTCAACATAACCTTAAAAACTGTCATATTTTACAGATATATGGCACTTCCAGACGCGCGTTACTTTCAGATTCGCAGTAGAGTTACATAGCACTTATGTCTGAGCACTAGAGTTCTATGAAACTAATGGAAGCGCAGTACAGTTACGTGACATTTATGGTTACGCAGTGCGGTCAGGGCGTACTTATATATGCGCAGTACAGATACATATCACAGCCTTCTGTGCAGTAGAGTTCTTTGCCACTTACGGATGCGCAGTATGGTCGCACAGTGACAATGGATGCGCAGTATGGTTAGGGGGTACTTATAAATGCGTATTGCAGTAAAATAGCGCTTACGTATGCGCAGTAGAGCTCCACGACACTTGCGGGTGCGTAGTACCCTTACAATGCATTTATGACTGCGCAGTCAGGTTAGGGGGTACTTATAGATGCGTATTAATAGGATTCATGGATTTCGCTGAATTATCGGAATTCATAGAATTCGCGGAACTCACGGCATTCATAGAATTTGCGGAATAGATGAAAAGCATGAAATTCATTAAATTATTCAAATTGACGGAATTCATAAAATTCATGAGTTTCATGAATTCAGTGAATTTCGAGAATTCCGTGAATTCCTTCAATTACATCATTTCCGTGAATTCCGTAAGTTCCATAAATTTGGTGAATTTCGTGAATACCGTAAATTTCGTTATTCAGCGAATTCCATGAAATCGATAAATGCGCATCTATAAGTACCCCATAACCCTGCTGCGCAGCCATACATCCCTTGCAACTGTACTGCGCATCTGTAAATGTCATAGAACACTAATACGTAGATGTCAATGCTACGTAGTTGTACTGCGCATCCATAAGTACTCCCTAACCTTACTGCGCAGTCATACATGCATTGTAAGAGTACTACGCACGCCAAAGTGGCATAAAACCCTACTGTACATATGTAAGCGCTATGTCACTGCAATGCACATTTATAAGTACCCACTGACCTTACTGCGCATCCATTATTACCGTGTATCTGTACTGTGCATCTATTAGTACCCCCTGACCGCACTGCGCGACCATAAATGTCACGTAACTGTACTGCGCTTCCGTAAGTTTCATAGAACTCTACTGCTTAGACATAAGTGCTATGTAACTCTACTGCGAATCTGAAAGTAACGCGCGTCTGAAAGTGGCATATATCTGTAATAAGCAGAATAGGACGTGGTTGCGTCTTACGGACTAAGTTTACCAGTCAAAATTTCTATTCAATTCTTGATCCCGACGTTCAGACGGGCAAAAATCCGAGTAGTTCTGGCCCGTGCCAGGTTGCTCAGGAGACTGCCTTTACTCCCGTCAGATATAGATTTTTTTAAAAGATTTTTACGTCCGAATAGTAAAAATCGAATTCTCCCGGTCAATCCATCGATCCCAGCGGTTCACTCCCGCTCCCAAACCGAAAATAATACAAAGAAATTTTCGTTGATCTGGACAGGGGCTTCGCGTCTTATGGGCTAGATCTCCCAAAAGAGAATTGACTAATTCGATCCCGACTCCGGACGGACAAAAGTCTGGGTAGTTCCGGCTCGTGCCAGGTTGCCCAAGTTACTGCAATTTTTACTCCTGTTCGACGGTTTATAATTGAGTTGCTTCGGGTAGGGATTTTGCGGAGTTGCGGAATTTGGATTAAGAAAGTAGGGATACACCGTGAGAGCCAAAGCAGCGTGTGCAAATTTGACTAGCCAGATAGCTTGATTTCCAAGTGTGCGAGAATTGCACTGCCAAATGCTTCCGTTTGAATTTTTGCACCTGTTTGACAGGAACCTCGTCAGCACCTTACAGAAGTGAGATGCATTCAAGTCTTTCTCTGTATTTCTGAACGAAATTTTAATTTCAATTTGTATCGAAAATGATGCAGGTTGGAATTTTCAACTTAAATATAAGTATGTATTAATTCCAACCCTTTTATCAAAAAGAATAGACAAGCATTTTGGCGTTACAAGTTTTTGCTGAGCGAGCACGCGGTGTTGTTTTGGTATTTTCCTCGTGCTCATACTGTCCGGCTGCGGTGGGAAGTATGTAAAGGCGAAAGCGAGACGGACTTATGGAAGAATGGCGTGGAGAGAGAGAGAGAGGACAGCGTGTGGAGTGCGGAGTCTTGCAATCGTCGCGGCAGCGTAGCTACCTGCAAATAATGCGACGGCGATGTTTAGAGGGTCTAAGATATAGAGATGGAACGGGTGCCTTGCGTGTGTGCGTGTGTGACCGCATAGCGAGTGCAACTATACCCTCCTTCTTTTCAGATTCTCTTAAGGCCATGTGACGAGTGGGTCACGTGACCAAGCTAGTCCTCAATTTTTCATTGTAAACTTACGTCCAAATGAAGATAATTTGACAAAAAGTACTCTCTATGTCTTTCACTCTTGTGACTTTTCTGCCTGCACCGGTCAGACGAACAGAGGTATAAATGGACCATAACTGTCTACGAAAAAAACAGTATTCACAATTCTCACGTCAACACTTCACATTTAGAGGTTGCAAAAAGCTGGTTGGCGCCACCTGAAGCTAGCCCGATAAAACCTGGTGCATGGGAAGTAGCTATGCTGATCCGTGTGCGTTGAAGCGTGTTCTCTTGTGCGTTGTACCTTGTGCTTATTCATTGTGCAAGTGTGTGCGCCCCGCTTTACGGCCTAGCTGCATAACAGCGTCAAGATGCGCAACATTGCGACATGGCCCTGATGTTTACATTTGGGGAGCCTGGATTTGAGCCGAAGGTCAGAACCAAAGCCGGGCTCAAATCCGAGTTCGACTGTACTTCGTAAATTATTTCAAATCACATTAGGGAGCTTCCATAAATTACGTAAGGGGTTTTTGTTTAGGAGGGGGTACAAACAATGTTAAGAACCCTTACTTGGCGGGGGTACGGTTACCAGAGAATCCTCAATAGGAAGAGCAAGGGCACTCAACAACGCAAACAAATGTAAAATGGAAACGATATGTGCGGCAGAGGATTACATTTTTGTTAAAATCAAAGTTAATAGTTTGAATATAGTTATTGGATCTATATACTCTAGCCCTAATTTTAATTTTGAAAATTTTCTCTTCAATATGAACGAAATAATCTTTGACCTGTGATTGAAATATCCGGAATACTCGATGATTGTTGGAGGGCATTTTAACGGTGAAATTGGAGGAATGAATCAATTAGAGGAGGAAACTCTCTGTAACAATTTATTTGCATGATGTAAGAACAAGTCTGGTCGCTGATCTAGACAAAAGGGGAAAACAGATGGTAGAAAGCTTTGAAAAAATGGGCTTTTTGTCCTGAATGGGAGAACTAAAAACGACTGCCCAGCTCAATGCACATTCCTAAGAGAAAAAATCTGTCCGCTGCGCGGGCACATTCTCGTCGCGCGCTGGGCGCGCGACTCGCTTCGCTCGCATGTTTGAGCGCGCCTAGGGCGCGCGACTGTTGCTTCTCGCGCTTCGCGCTCGATAACGTATGTACCTCGCGCTACGCGCTCGGTCATTGTATTTTCCCCACTTTTAAAATTAGTTATATATATATATATATACATATATATATATATATATACCGATATATCGACATTAAATTTTCAATGCAAAATATAAGTACAAAATATATTCTTTCTAATCCCTATAATCCTTTCTTATTTATTTCGACTGAAAATACCAAAAAGATAATTAGCCACTACATATTTTCGAAAAAAAGCATAATTTAAAATTTTTCATGTTTTATTATAATAATAGAGGCTGTACATCTAATTTAGGGTCTTCTTAAGAATGCATGGAACTTGGTATATTCCTACATTTTACTTTATTAGTCTGCTTTTTCAACTAATGATGATAATTAAACTTTTTTAAACTCTGATATAGGGGATTTCTCATTGTTTCGAAATCTACAAGAAAAAATATGAAAAAGTTGAAAAAGTCCAAAGACGGAATTGAAGTCTAAAAACAAAATTGTTCCTTTCGAGGAGTTCTAAACAGTTTTCTGTCCACTTTTTGATGTTTTCCACTGCAATTTGACTGTTTCCAAAAATATAAATTTTTCCGAAAAAAAATGTTGGTGCAAAATACTTAAAAATATAAGAGGAACTTTTTGAAGACGTTTGTCTGATGAAAAGATATTTTATTTTAATAGAGATAAAATAAAAAATTTGTATTCAAATTTTTTTAAATCGCCCATTCATAAAATTTACGAAACCGGAATGTTACTTATAAGTTAGGATACATATATTTATCTTCTGACTCGAACGCTTAGCCAAGATTTTCACACGAAAGTCCATGCGTTCGATAGCACAGTTAGCCTGAGTTTACGGCGCGGCGCGAGTTAGATTCATGGTTAGGAGAGCTTCCATAAAGGATGTCACACGTGTACAAAGATGTACACATCTTTTTGATGTCCGTGAACGCATATGTATTTTATAGTTAGTTTCCTCTAAAACTTAACGGTTGTTTCCAAATTTTCAACATAATATATCTCAGTACTTTGGTTTAATTTATATTCCCCTCTATTTTCTACGTAGGGATAGGAGATGGTGCACTTATCCCAGCAGACACGTTCTGTAAATGTTACATAACAAAAAGAGAACATTCACATATAACATTGTTACAATCGTATGCCATAACAATTACAGAACATAAAGGTCACACTGTTCTGTAACGCAGTTACTGTAAGGATACGTAACAGTTCTGGATTTCTTTCTGATTTTTAGGTTACACTGTTACAAATAATCAAACTTTAGCATTTTATATTTTGTTTCCTTCCCAAATTTTGGGAGACACGACCTTCCTCTTTTAAAAAAAGTCAATATCCTTTCAATCATTTGAATTGCTTTTGATGCTAAAATAAATTTTCCGAAAAAAAATTATTTTACCTACAAAAAAATATTTTTCCTTAAATCCTGTAAGGAAAGTATTTTTTATAATTGTTCAAGCCAGGGTGACCATTTAAGATTAAAAAAACCATTCCTGGGGGTTTCACGGTTTTAAAAAATTTGTCACAGCTGTTTAAACTTTCAAATTCAAACTTTCAAAACTAATCAATTTTTTGTGATGGCTTCTGTGAAGGAAGGATAGCTGGAACCTTCGGAGCTCAAGTGGTAGAATATTTGTCTAGCAAGCGAAAGGGTTCGATACCCAGCAGAGTCAAAAGCGTTCTCAATTTTACCTAAAAGTTCTTGAACTCAATGTTTCTTTATAGAAAGAATATTTCTGATGATCTATGAGTAGTTCCAAGGCAAATTAAAAATCTCGAAGAGACTAAAATAACCTTAATGCAAAAAAAAAAAAGATTTTCTGTTATACAAAAACCTCCATAAACGCAAAGTTTTCAATTTATCCAATTGTTTAATAATACTTTTTTACTCAGTTTTTAATGCAGAATAACACTTTCTAAACAATAATTTAAAATATGTTTAAAAATGTTTTCTTAAATTTGAGTTTTTACCTGTTTCAGAAAGGGCTTGATACTTTATTTTCGTTTTGAGTATAAAATACTTCAAAATAATTTAAAAAAAAATATTCTCTAAGGAAAAGTCGAGTGCAAGAACTTTCAGGTTCAAGATGATTGAAGCTCACCATGCGTGGCTTTTTGGCGATCTCCACTCCTCCCCCGCGGTGCTACGGTTGTTTTTTATTATACTTCGTTCAGAACGAAGATAAAACAACAAATTACACATATTTTTCTTTCTTTAGAAACTATCTCAAAAACGCCACTCGTCTCAACTACTTAGCTACGTCAAGTTAACTGTTAAATGTTGGAAATATTAAGTGCTTTAAGTGGACATCTCTGAGATATTCTCGAAAATGTGAAAAGAGAAGGAATTCCTGAAATACTGTGGAGGTCTTGATTTATTCTGAGTATTTGTTTCTTGATCTTAATTCTCTTTAGACAATGTGCCATCTCACTTGGCGATATACGTTTGCTTTTAGTTAGCAATGGTCGTTTATGCGCTACTCCGCTCTGCGATTTTCATTTGTTCTTGTTCGTAGTTTACGTTCACTTGCCATCTCATTATGTATCATGTAAATAATTATCAAAGATCCAAATTAGTTTAATGCAAGTTTTTGAGGACGAATGATGTCTTTGTCCTTCGTCGAGGGTTCCGCGACTTAGTTCAAGATTTGGAAGAAAAAATTTCAAAGTACTGATGCCTACTTCAAAGGGTAATTAGAAAGCAACTGTCAACAGAAGTTTGTGAGAGGCACACTTCGTAGTTGTGTGGAATTTTTCGAAGCTCGGACTAACAAGGGCATCGAAGTGCGAGGACAACATTTATAGCACTTATTGTAAAATGTTAATGGAAAACCAGCACCCTGATGGTGAGAGGCGAGGGGACTCACCGAAATCAAGCACCCCGATGGTGAGAGGTGAGGGGGCTCACAGAAATCAAGCACCCCCATGGTGAGAGGCGAGGAGACTCGCCGAAATCAAGCACCCCGATGGAGAGAGGCGAGGGGACTCACCGATATAAAGCACCCCGATTATGAGGGGCGAAGGGACTCACCGAAATAAAGAACCCCGATGGTGAGAGGTGAGGGGACTCACTGAAATCAAGCAACCCCATGGTGAGAGGCGAGGAGACTCACCGAAATCAAGCACCCCCATTGTGAGAGGTGAGGAGGCTCACCGAAGTCCTTAAAATAATCAACAATTACATTTTTCGCAATTGCAGCGCCATCTATCGCGAATCGAAAAAAAATGTCGAATAAAACTTACGTATTTCATAAAGGAGAATCTGAAGCTGTGATAAAAAATTGGGGTTCCCATTTGAAATTACAAATTTACCTCCACTCCTGCCTCCTGGAGGGGTGGGGTGGGGTAAATTTGTTCAAAGTTGCTTTTCCCCTTGAAAATAAAAAGTTTTCATTACGGATATTTTTTCATAAGACGCTTATTCTTTTAGATATTTCGATGTCTCAAGTTTAAAAAAAACACCCGTGTATATATATATACAGCAGGGTCCCACTGGGAGCAACTGTCATCTAAAAAATGACATCGGCTCCCAGTAGGACCGCGGTAAATCCCATTCTGCCATTCAAGCGAAGTCCGAAGCGGATTCTTTGGAGCAATCAATGAGCAATCATGGGATTCACAAAGGAATCATTCATGTTTTTGTGATTCCCTGATTTTTTAGTGAATAGCCCTTCGACTTAGACTAACTTATCACATTTGAATGAATCAATTATATTCAAATTCATAAGATATTTCTCTAAAACTAATATGTATATTTAAAAAAAAATAAAAAACTGCACTCGGGCTTATTTTCAGAGGTTAGAAATAGATTGATAAATTGTATTGTAAATAAATAAGAAAATAAAATGAGAAAAAAATATAAATAAAGAATAATTTTTTGTTATAAATTTTAAATTAGCAAATAAATTTGAAAAAAAATTACATACATCAAGTTTTACTTCGTACGCTGGTGCACTTATTGATGTATGTCTTATGACGTCGCTGCATATTGTGGACATGCCGTCGGACTTCAATTCTTGAACTTTAATTACATTAGTTTCAGCCAATTGTTTCCCTTTAGCGATAGTCATCAGTGTAAAATTAATTGAAAGCTTGACTGGCTCAAAACCCGTTCTTAAACACACATCCATCTGTAATATTCACATTTTTAAAACACTTAAGCCACATTTTTTGACAAATATTATATTATTACTTATTTTTTAAGCCATTGCTGCTTACCTTTTTTCCTTTAATTTCCATTTTCGCCTGACTATTTCAAACTTTTGCTATTTTTCCAACTATTTTTACTCTTTTTCACATCTTATTGCACAGAAAACATCCGTCTCACCAGTGATGGTAATAGACCACGACTTTTTCAACTGCGCAAGCGTTGCGTTGGAAGCGAAAAGCCACGTTATTGGCCGTAATACCCGCGCTTATTTTAAATGCTTCAAATTCATTTTTATTTTCATGTCGAGAAATTATAATAATTTATGTTAATATAGTTCATATATGTTACTGCAATAACTATAAGATTCATGAAAATACAGTATTTTATTATTATTACTGTGGAAAATGTAATGTACTTAATATCCGATTAAAATATCAAAGTTGGTCTAAAAAAAGTAAATGAAATTTTTTAAATTTGAAAAAAATCTTATTTTGATTAACGGTGTGTATAATTTGTATTAAAATTTAAGCTAAAAAGTTCTTTTTCGAATTTTTATTATAATTTTTTTTCGAGAAATAATTTATATAATATGGTAAAGTATATATAAATAGTATATATATATATATTATTATTATTATTATTTTACCATTAAGCCGTTTCCCTTTCGGGGTAAGCGTGAATTGCTTTTGTTGGAAAGTAGAACTGTGTGGATGGGTATATAGGTATAGGGTAGATAGTTATATAGTCGCTACCGTATAGTACAGCCGGTACAAATGTAGAATCATATATGCTCATTTTAGTTTTTTATTTGTTTTTATTTCTGAGAATAGAGCCTGCTCTACCGATAACCTTCTCACCCTCATTTATGCGCCTATCTAACTTCCCATCAATTTTTCCGTCGCTAGTGAATAGGCTACCCAGATATACTTATTTGTCAACTTGCTCTAATCTCTCATTATTCAGGACAATATTGCAATCCTTAATAATATAAATATAACTTTTAAAATTCTTCCTTAAATTAGTAACATTTATTTGTCGCAACACCACCCGCCATGAGCAATTAGTTTCAAACATCCTTCATTTCTAATGTTTTATTAATCGATAATAAACACAATTTGACAAGCGGTTTTTTATAAACACCTTTTGCGATTTTAGCTACTGCCGTTCGTACTAGACCGTCCTGACAGGGATAGCAAGCAATGACTCGACCTCGACTCCACTTGCAGGGAGGATTATCTCCACCACGAAGAAGTACTAGATCGCCCTCTTTATTGTTTAATTCTTGATTTTGCCATTTATACCGATTTTGAACGTTTTGAAAATATTCAAGAGACTACCTTTTCCGATTCTATTTTCAGTCAAATCAAGGACTGATGGTTCTGTTTCAGAAAGAAAAGGGGTACCTATAATGTATATGGTTGAGCCATTTCGTCTACTAATTGTAGCTTGACGTTTATTAATATTCTCATCACCATTTATAAATGCTAATTGACGCACATTGAATGGTCTATTACAAACATAGCACCGCATCTTGTACAAAAGTATGTTTCAAGTTGGTAGAGTTGAGAATTTTCAGATGACGATACAAATATTGGCAATATATCTGAATATTAGCGAACTACCCTGAAAAAAAGTATTGGACGAACAGAAGCAAAAGTCAGCTGGCGAGCGATGATATTCTGAATAACTATCCTGAAAAGGATTGTTGTTGCAAAAAACCACCGTACCTTGCACGCACCCGCCACTTTAGGGCCTCGATAGTAAATAGGAAATCTAGACAGGGCCTATTAAGAACCAAGTTTCAATTTCTACCCGGGTCTCAAGATGAGAATACGTTATTTCACCCAACAGAAGAACCTTATAAGTAAAAGAAGTTTAACCTGTGGATTTATTTAGAAGAATTTTCCAAAACCATAATAAATATGTTGTTAAATGGCAATCTATTGTGTTAGGATAATATTCTTTAGATGAAAAGAAATGACTCAGCAGAAAATGAAAATTTGGTTTATTTAAAACTGCGATATAGGTGTATTTGTTTATAAAAATCGTTTATGACGATGAAAATTTGTGTTAAAAGACAATCTATTGTGGCGAGATATTAGTTTTTAGATGTAGAGAAATGAAACCGCAGTAAACAAATTGCTTAAATTTAAATAACAACGTTTGCAAGTTTCGATGGCGTTGAATCCGCCTTCGTTATTTTATTGGACGAATACAAAAATTTGTAGCTACAAAGTCCCAGGTTTTTCCAGAAAAATTATCGTTGGTAAATCTTGCGTTCAGCTCTACGCCAAATCTAGTAAATTGTTCCTAAAAAGTTGTTTATTCCATTAAATCGAGAGCAAATATTTTTCTTTGAAACTAGACCAAGGACACGAATAAATATTACGTTATTGCTGAGTAATTATAATAAAATGTTTACCCGTGGAATGGACATTGTTTCAAAGCTGAAAATACGAGATTCGTAGCGTGCTTTCATTCGTTATCATAATCATTCCTTGCAAAAATAAATATTTGACCTTCATAAAGAAAGGTGAAAAATAAGTTATAATATTTTCGAATTTCGACTTGCAGAAGACAAGATTTTTTTATATTTATATTAAAAGAGTTACAAATCGCTGAAGTCGACAGTTCCCGCCAAGAATCCTAAAAATTTCACACCCTCCCCCTCGGTAAATATTTGTCTTAATGGAATAATTTTTTCCTTCATAAATTTTCTTCTAATAGGTCTACACTTTTTCGAACTTTGAGTCCGATCAATGAATTTTAGAAATAATGCCCAATGTGTACTCCTTTTTTAATTTTGAAGATATAACCCCCGTGTGGAAATAACCCGGGCTAGCCCTGGCACAACAAGGTTGCTGGTCGGGGGCTGGCCGGGCTATATTTGTTTTTTAAGAACCTAGCCGCATTTTCGTCGAGAATGGGATAATTTAAGTTATTTATTTTAAGATAAAAAATAATAATTAAAAAATGTCTCATTTTCACTCGTTTTTTATTTATATAAAAAATAGAAAATGACAAAAATTAAAAAATCGAATCCATAGACGCCCTTGTGCAATTATCGCTGATCACTTTTAAGCAAAAAAAATAGAAAATCGGTTGAGAATTGTAGGCTGTAGGTGATTTTGAATAGTAAATTCCCGATTCAGCCCACTGTGCGCCGTCTGAGAATTAGACACTTGGATATTTGCAGCTACTAGAAGGAGGTGCTAAAATATGAATAAAATCCGGATGCAGTTATTGGCCTCTAAGAGCCATGTAATTCAAATGTAATTCCTTCGTTTCATCCTCTTTTTAGTCCAGAACCGTCCATATCCTGTCAGAGTTGCGCAGATGATAAAACAAGGTGCCTCAATCTCCGACAATATCCTCGTGGGCATCCCACCTCAGCCAGTCCAAGCCGGCAGAAACTAAAGCGAGAGCAGGGAGCGCCTGACAATTTTTTCCCCCCGATCAAGTTAATGGTGTCTATGTAATTTTTGGAAGTGAACATAGACATAGAAATGAAAATTTCAACATAATATACATTTGTAAATTATATCGCAAAGAGAATATTTATTTATTTATACGTGCCAAACCTATTTTTAATCGGAAACTGAAGTGATAAATCTTAATCGAAAGTACTGAGACGGTTCAGAATACCCTCGTTCAATAAAACCATTAAATCTACCGAGAACGGAAGAAATTATCGACCGCTACGCTACTGAGCGACTCTCGCAAATTCATACACGAAAGGGTAAAATATAAAGCATACATGGGTTAAGTCAAACCAGTGTGATTGAGTGTGCAACCACCCGAGAAGAGGTGATGAACAGGCCCACGGCAACTAGAGCGCTGTCGATGCAAGAGAGCTTACTTGATACCAGACTTCGCTAATAGTGGAGGCAGCGTAGACCAAAAATGTATGTTATCTAACATCGGTCTGTAAAAGCTCGGATTTGATTAATTTTTTTTTGAAATGTTCCAAATTGGAAGTACTGAAAGTTTTACTATTTTTAAATTTCCGCTCTAAATGCAAAATTGCAAAAAATACCTGAAATTTGAGAAAAAAAAGTTGAACGTAATGGATTGATTTGAACTGACCTTGACCTTGACTCGATAAGTTCCAATGGATCCCGGATTCGGATTCAGCGACCCAAAAAACATAAATTTTAGTAGTTATCTTCACATAAATGACTTTTCTGTCCATTAGACCTTCAAATGCCCTTGACCCAGACGTGCTGGGGTCAAACGGACCACGGATTCATGCTCAGCGGGTCAAAATACATGGGAACGTATGTGTCGCATCTGTAGAACAGAAAAGTGGTTTTTTTGTGTGCCGGTGTTATTGTTCAATTTCGAATACACGAGCTTAATTAATTTATATTTACAGTTGATTAACTTAAAACATTTTTTGTCAACAAATTTCAGTTTCAAAAGATATGATTCCTATATTGTGTAAGTCTTCAAAACTGCATTTTAACATTCTTTTAGTGGAAAATGTACCCTTAAAAATGAAGATGTAAAATTAAAAACTTGTATGGTAAAAGATTTTATAATTACACATTATAAACTGAATGATTTCATAATTGAAAAAGGCAACAACTCAACCTAGCATTTAAATAAAATTTGATTGGATAGTTTTTTCTTTTAAAAAATTGTGAAAATCCCAGTCAAAAAATAAATTCACTGTCATTTCCCGCTCTCAAAAAATTCCGATCATCTCCCTGTTTCCCGGTCCAGCGGCCACCCTGGGTTATGATATTTCAAAATATAATTATGCTTTTCGAATGATAATACGTATTTCGTGCTTGGTAGCTTAACAATTTTTCTTCAAAGAAACGATTATAATTATACAGTGTTCAATAATTCTGACATTGAAGTATTTTAATTATGTTTCTGTTCAATAAAGTAAACACATTTTAATGTTTTTAAAAATATTGATAAATTCAAAAAAGTAAGCTTTCTCCAAACTTTTAAAATTATTTTTAAAAATACTTTTAGACTTTACGTTTCAGTTTTCTTCTTAATTAAACTAATTTTTCCATTTTTAAAACGCACTAGTTTCAGATTTTTAATTCTTACGCTTTTTTAATTTATGCAATTAAGGTAAACATCCCATTAATCGTGACCTCAGTCCCAGCAATCGTGATGGCAATGTTCTTTCTTTTTATGTGTGTAAATTTGTGAAGAGTGATATAGTCTTCAAATATCATTTGAATGTGTCAACACGAATCAATTTCAGTGTCGGCCAATTCATTTTAAGGCTGCATACTCTAAGAGGTCGCCCGGTATCCCAGAGTCACCGTTTAAGACACCTCACCCAGGTGCCATTCAGCTGTCGGCACGACTGCTACGCCTCCGCTTAGGTGTTATTCATTCGGGACCATTCCTGGACAAGTGTCCGCGACTACTTATTAATTATTGGAACCATATTCAGCTGAAACTCTTGATATAGGGACGCTCTATCCGCAATCCGAGGACGCGTTTGGTGGCTTTGTCATAGGCCCTTCGGTTCGATTTCCAAGGAGCACACTGTTGACAAGATATGACCCATTTTCTACCCCTTAGGGAGGAAAACGAGTATTTCAGATCTTGCCTAGGCTTGACCTATCGGAGATTACCCATCGTGTCTTTCGTGCGTATCAACCTAAATCCTGCTTGTGAGAGACCTCTTTCTTTTAAGGTACTGGGGACACTTTTCCCTTCCTTTCGCGAAATTATATTGGCGACGGCTGTCGCGTTTCCTCGCGCTAACTCATCTTCAGTACCTTCTCCGAATCAAGCCAGCAAGGACTTGCTCAGGTTTAATTTGAATAATGCTAGAAAGTTGCGGTTTTTTTTTCAAATTTGCAACTATTGGTCTACTTTTCACATAAGATGAGTTAATAATTATTTGTAATTTAACAAAAATAATTATTTGAAGGAATTATCATTGTTTATAACTATCTTATTATTTATTAATGCAAGATAGTTGTGGTTCGTTCTGAAATGTTTAACTTTTTATCCACTTTTTACTTAGTAAAGCATTGAATAATGCAAGTTAACAATCATGGGTGTTTGAACAATTTATAATGGTTTATAACTATCTTCGCTTAGATAAAAGCTAAGCAATTGCGGTTTTTTGTGAACTCTTACTCTTTTTGCCCACTTTTCACTTAGTGAGGTACTAATTGATGCAAGTTAACAAACATGCTTAATTAAACAATTGAGTATTGTTTATAACTTTATTCTGTTATAGTGATGCCAGAAAGTTGCTTTTTTCCTGAAATCCTGAGTTTTGCTTTGACTTTTCATTTATGATTAAATATTAAGTGGACCTCAACAAGAATAACACCGGCACCCAAAAAAAAGAGTGGTCTGCCCGGCGGACTACACCGGCATATCTATATGTTTTTGGGGTCGCTGAATCCGAATCCGGGGTCCAAATATTTTTCAATTTTGACCTTAAATTCGTATTCTGTGACTTTCATGTAAATCTACCAATTAAATAGAGTTTTCAAAACTTAGATTTCTTTCTTGAGTTTGTGGTTTTCGACCTCAAATTTGTATTCTGCTTTTCAAAAACTCTCCTCGTATTGACTATCATAAAAATCTGCCAGATTAATAGAAGTTTTAAAATTCATATCAACTTTATTAAATTTCGAGAAAAAAAACCTGGTTATGAGGCTTATGGAGATCAACCAACTACATAAAATCTTTAAAATTTTAGTCAACTTTTTGAATTTTCAAATGTTGACCCCCAATTTGTATTCTGCGCTCCGCAAATCCCCTTCATACTGACTTTCATGGAAATCTACCAATCTATTGAAATTTTCCAAATTTGAGTCAAATTTTTCAATTTTGTCCTCAAATTCGTATTCTGCTTTTCAAAAACACCCCTCGTATTGGCTTTCATAAAAATCTACCAGATTGGTAGGAGTTTTAAAATTTATATCAAGTTTGTAAAGTTTCGAAAAAACCCCTCGTTATGACTTTTATGGAGATCAGCCAATTTCATAAAATCTTCACAATTTTAGTCAACTTTTTAAATTTTTTAATGTTGACCTCTAATTTGTATTCTGCGCTCCGAAACCCCCGTCCATAATGACTTTCATGGAAATCTACCACTTTATTACAATTTTCCAAATTTGAGTCAAATTTTTCAATTTTGACCCTAAATTTGTATTCTGTGACTTGCATGTAAGTATACCAATTGAATAGAGTTTTAAAAATTTAGATTCCTTTTTTGAGTTTCTGGATTTTGACCTCAAATTTGTATTCTGATATTCAAAAAGACCCCTCGTATTGACTTTCATAAAAATCTGCCAGATTAGTAGAAGTTTTAAAATTTATATCAACTTTATAAAATTTCGAAAAAAAAAACCTCGTTATGACTTTTATGGAGATCAGCCAATTTCATAAAATCTGCACAATTTTAGTCAACTTTTTAAATTTTTTAATGTTGACCTCTAATTTGTATTCTGCGTTCCGAGACCCCCGTCCGTACTGACTTTCATGGAAATCTACCACTTTATTACAATTTTCCAAATTTGAGTCAAATTTTTCAATTTTGACCTTAAATTCGTATTCTGTGACTTGCATGTAAGTATACCAATTCCTAGTGTAACCTTAACTGACGTGGTAGGGCCAGACCTAGTCCTAATAGTCACGGAAGCGTTATCATATAAACTTTTTATGATTCTTAAGATTTTTCTACTCACTCCCTTCCTGAGCAATTTTTGCCAAAGAAGCGAGTGGTTAACTGAAGGAAATGCTTTTTCAAAATCGATGAAAAACGCAAAGACCTTATGTTTCGGAATAATAAGATGGATTTGAATTAATGCATTTAGAGTGAAAATGTGATCTATACAACTCCGTGCAGCCCTGAAACCCGCCTGATACTCGGGAAGGCAGTTTTCTAATTCAGACCATCTAGTCAGCCTTGAGGACAGAATTCGGGTAACAATTTTTGCAATAGAATTGATTAAAGCAATTTCTCTGTAGTTTTGAGGATCATCTGTATTACCTTTTTCAAAGAGTATGAAAGTTTGGATGTTAGACCAGTCGGAAGGAACTTTTTCTGATTTCCAAATTCTGTTGAAAAAGTTAACCAGGTAAGGGACCCAGTTCTCTGGTAGATATTTATAAAACTCACTATGGATGCCGTCCTCACCGGGTGCCTTATTACTCTTACATTACATTAGGCTGTGTTTTGCTTCATTTTCCGAGATGATATAATCCAGTAAAGGGTGGGAATTTATACACCACTTAACACTAACACAAATCTTTTCAGTATACAATGAGTCCGCAAAAGCCTGCCAACGTTCGAAGCTTATACCATTAACTAAAGAAGAGTTAATTCTGAAACTATTCACTGCTGTTCAGAACGCCTTAGCGTTATTGCAAGATGCAAGGGTATTCAATAGCCCACACTCAAAATTCTTTCTTTTTAAAATTTGAAGCTCAAGGTAAGCTTTCTTCATTTTCCTATGCTCACTAACATCCAAATCTAAAAATTGAGCTAATTTAAGATTTTTTAGTGATTCTTTTAATTTACGACGCATCATATCACATTCTCTATCGAGCCAGGGTTTTTTTTCTGGTGCTCGACAAAAAGGCTTGGAAACCAGGCCTAACTTATTCGCTACTACCGAAATTGCAGATATGAGATTTTCATTCAACGCCTCCACATCCTCACCAGTAGAAGGAACATTAGGCGAGACTAACATTTGCTCAGTGTATGCCCCCAACGCTCTTTCCCTCCAGACGAATTTCTTGTAATCAATTACATATTAAAATTAACCCTTTACATATACTTTTCAAGTTATTACAGAAATATCGATGAACTCCAATTTAGTATGTGTAAGCCACATTAAAAAAAATCCATTTAAATACTTAGTACCCGATAAAGTACGCTTTACCCCTTAAAGTATCGATATAGCTTCCAGTTTTATTTTATCCGGAAATTTTTTTTCTTCAAAATTTCCACCGAAAAAGAGCAGAGCCATGGACATTAGTGTCTCCTCTTTCATTTCCCAAACTTTAAGCGCGATATCTTATTTCTTTTGCACGTAAGTTTACAATGAAAAATTGAGGACTAGCTTGGTCACGTGACCCGCTCGTCACATGGCCTTAAGGAAAAAGTATTTACCATAGGCGTATGTCAAAAAATAAAAAAATAGGGTTATCCTGAAAGTTGTCTATAAAATACACTAAATTTCAACAAACTTAAAAAGCTGCTAATTTCTAATTTTCAAGTTCAGGATTTAGCTTTTATGTAAAGTTATAAAGTATATTATACTAAATAAGAATTTTATGGAAATAATTTTAGTGCAGATTTTTTTTTCTCTGACATCAATATTTAGAAGGCTAAAAAGCTACTTTCATCAAATTGATCATTTTCATAACGACCTCATTGCTATAGTCCAAACTTTATATGTGAATGTTATATGTAAAAGCATACATTAAACTTTTTTTTTCAGTTATCAAGGTTGATTTGTCATACTGCACTTTTCTATCAGGCGACAAGGTCTTGAAAAACTACAACTGTTTTGTATTGAACACTTTTCTCTACCACCAATAGTTTTCGAAAACAAATCAATTTCGTTATCAACAAATTTTTGACTTTCGTTTTTTTTTGTGAAGATGGTTTAGAAAATAACTCCAGATAATAAGAAGCAAGAATTATTAGTCCTGCCTAAATCGATATAATGCGTATGTGTTGATATATTTAACGTCTCAAGAATAAGGTAAATTTACCGAAAAGTTTTCTGCAAGTAATTAATGGGGAAGTTTACACCACCCAGCTGAACATTTCTGTACAGGAACCTCGGAGGATCCTACGCATGTGCCTACACATGAACCTGCACAAGAACTTGTACAGGTAATCTTGACGGTTGCTGTTCAGGACTTGGCGAAGGAAACTGTACATGATCCTGCAAAGGAACCTGTATATTTTTAATGTTACTGTTGTTATTGAAGCCTATAGCGCTTTTGACATTTTTCGGGAAAAAATTTTTTCTTCAGAAAAATTTCCTCAGAAAATTTACAGTCGAAATTTGTAATGTTATTGTTGTTAATGAGGCCTATAGTGCTTTTGAGATTTTGGGAAAAAATTTTTTCTCCAGAAAATTTTTTCTGAGAAAATTACTATCGAAAATTTTAATGTTACTGTTGTTATTGAAGCCTATAGCGCTTTTGACATTTTTCGGGAAAACATTTTTTCTTCAGAAACTTTTCCTCAGAAAATTTACTATCGAAATTTTTAATGTTACTGTTGTTGTGAAAGTCTATAGCGCTTTTGACATTTTTCGTGAAAAAATTTTTTCTTTAGAAATTTTTTCCTCAGAAAATTTACTATTGAAATTTTTAATGCTATTGTTGTTATTGATGCCTATAGCGCTTTTGAGATGTTTGTGAAAAAATTTTTTCTTCAGAAAATTTTTCCTCAGAAAATTTACTATCGAAATTTTTAATGTTACCGTTGTTATGAAAGCCTGTAGCGCTTTTGACATTTTTCGGGAAAAAATAGTTTCTTCAAAAAACTTTTCCTCAGAAAATTTACTATCGAAATTTTTAATGTTATTGTTGTTATTGAGGCCTTTAGAGCTTTCGACATTTTTCAGGAAAAAAATTTTTCTGCAGAAAACTTTTCCTGAGAAAATTTACTATTGAAATTTGTAATGTTATTGTTGTTATTGAGGCCTATAACGCTTTTGAGATTTTAGGTAAAAAGTTTTTTCTCCAGAAAATTTTTCCTCAGAAAGTTTACTATCGAAATCTTTAATGTTACTTTTGTTATGAAAGTCTATAGCGCTCTTGAAATTTTTCAAGAAAAAATTTTTTCTATAGAAAACTTTTCCCCAGAAAGTTTACTTTCGAAATTTTTGATGTTATTGTTGTTATTGAAGCATACAGCGCTTTTGCATTTTGTGAGAAAAAATTTTTTCTTCAGAAAACTTTTCCTCCGAAAGTTTGCTATAGAAATGTTTAATGCTTTTGTTGTTATTGAGGCCTATAGCGCTTTTGAGATTTTTGGGAAAACATTTTTTCTTCAGAAAATTTTTCCTCAGAAAATTTACTATCGAAATTTTTAATGTTACTGTTGTTATGAAAGCCTATGTGACCATCTCTCTGTAATAATTTGTTTCAAATCTTTCTAGAAGCCTAATGATATGTATGGATGTTTAAGCATGTGGCATTTAATTTAAAATCAGTGTGGTAAGACTTCAACGTTAGTCAGGAATACACTGCTCGATACATCATACGTAATACAATGCTGTAAACACTCTCGAGGCTTGAGAGATAAGAAGAAATGAGTTTTATTTGAGGTTTCATGCTTGTTCTTTTCAGCATCGCTCAAGAATTATTTGTCTGTGATTATCATTTCCATAGGCATCTTAATTTTAAATTTAAGAATGGACTGCGGATGTTATTAGAACAATGGAATGCTTATGTTTTAAGCGTGAGATATAATTTGCGATACTTTTGTTTTTAAGTTAGCAGGTGTTTAATTTGTAGGCAATGTCATGATGATCCTTCCTTTGGTGATACATTGTTTAATCATTTTGGGATGATTTATTGCTTCCTTTATATACCATTTCACAATTCCCTATAGAGATTAAAAACATTCTTCACATTCTGTACAGAGGATGTTTATAATGTTTTTTTTAAAGACGCAAAAGATGCAGGCGTACAGTTGTAATTTGATATGGACTAAGTATGACATTCTGTGTTGACTACAAAAACCCCGTGTGGAAAGTTTGAAATGGCGCTAGCTGGGCCCAAAATTGGAAAAACTTGTCCCCAAATTGGGGATTTTAGACAGGGGCCAAACCACACATGAAACGCCTAACCCGGTCAGAGCCTAACTTACCGACCTACTTGGCCCCAACTTGGCTTTATTTATTTTTCTAGTCTAAGTCACATTAAAATTAAAAAATTTTTATTCAAAATAAACATTTCAAGTAGCTGCACATTTTAAGAAAAATCTTATTCCTGAACCGGCTTATTCGCCGTCAGCCTCATCTTTCGGTTGCCGTCCCAATCTTCCTAATTAGTGGAGACCTATGCTAACATGTGAAACATAATTGAGGTTATGTTTTCCAAACTTTAAAATCATGTAAAATACATGGGGGAACCTAATTTTTCCCCAAGAGGATTGATTTTGCACTTCCAAAAATTCACATTGTAATATCGCACCGAAATAAACGTCTTTCAAAGCGAATCAGCATTACGCTTGCAATTTTCAACCACGAAATTCACTCGTTTTATTATAGCGAAGTTGCCGTAGGCTTCTCTGCTTCAGAAACAGCAACATTTGTCAAGTACTTGGGCCTCATGATTGGGGATCTTATTCCTGAAGATGATGAACATTGGGATTTGTACATACATTTGCGTAAAATGGGCAATATTCTTGGATTGGGACAGTTTCTCAAAGACAGCCTTTCTTTACTAAAAAGCCTCGTTTCAGATCACCACAAACTATACATCAGTCTTTTCGGAGAAATTTTAAAACCCAAACATCATTTTCTTCTGCACTACCATCGAATAATAGAAAATATAGGTCCGATTATTAACGTTTGTTGCATGAGAACCGAAGCAAAACACAGACCTTCGAAAATAGCGGCTCATTTGTCCAGTTCATGTGTAAATCTACCATACATTGTAGCAACTAAACATCAATATCAGATGTGCTATAACTTCATGTGTCAAGATTCCCTTACCTTCTATGTAGAGTTGGGTCTTACTCAAATTCTGTGTGATGAAGAATTAGCTCGTTTTCGACGTTATTTAGACTCTAATTTTGCAACTGATTCTGTTGCGAGCTCCGTATCTTGGGTTAAAGATGAAAATGTAACTTATAAGCCGTACATGGTGATAACAATATCAACGGATGACCACATTTTACCATATTTTGCTCAAATTATTGAAAGCTTAATTGATTCTAAACGACAATGCATTTTTATTGAAAAAAAATTAATAACTCTAGGTTTTTGTACTCATGTTGGGGCATACGAGGTTTTCTTAACTAGTAAATTAGTTTCAATAGCTGCTGATAAACTTTTCGCGAAGTTTCCAACGAGCATTCAAAATTCAGTGGAGGATAAACACTACGTTGTGTATAATGAACGTTAAAAGAGAATCTGCATAATATGCGTATATAGAATACATACGTAATTTTTATTTTTAATAACTAGGGTAAATATCATAGTAATCTTGACGTCAATTCGTTTACATGTCATTTATACTTCTAATGAATTATATTCTTTTCAACTCTAAAATTCTAAAAGTCAATGGCTTTTGCTAGTATGTATATATTGAAACATACAGTGGCGTATGTAGGGTATGGCAGATAGGGCTCGTATCATGGGCGCTGTTCTAGGGGGGGGGGGGGGGGCAAAAAAAGAAAAAAAAGTAAAAAAAATTAATTTTTTACGATTTTTTTTTTCCCATGGAGCATGTTAGTCGCAGATACCTTGTTCAACGCCGAAAGATTGGATGACCAAATCTGTCGAAGAAGATGCTTGTATCTACTTCGGAGAGACTCCTTTACTGATGTTACGTCCTGAATGCGGCTTTGTAACTTTTCTTTCCTATCTTGTCCTTTTTTTTAAATAAATTTTTGTCCTACTTTGTCCTCATTTTTCAAAGCTTTTTGTCCTACTTTTCGAAAATCAATAACGTAACGGTTTAGGTTGTAATAATTTGCTACATATGAATGATTCTTTTGGTTTATCTATATGTTGCCGGTTAGTATGCCGGTATGTCTAAACTATAAAACACAAAATATGAAGCTATCGAAACGAAATGTCTTAAAGTTTAATTCTTTTAGAAAATGGTACGTGGCACGCAATAAAAGAAGAACATTATAAATTAGTAATAGTTCAAGGAAGTTAAGCGTGTAATATCGTTCAATTAATTAGTATAAATACAGGTTTATGATTTGCGGTTAGGAAACATCTCTGGTATAAAATATACGATATTGTAGAATATACATTAAAAAATATATAAAGTATGTTAAAAAGAAAATCCAGAACTTACAATGCTTTAATAACGACAACTCGTGCACGTGATAAATATTCATTGTTGTTAACATTTGGTTCTCACAGTGTCTTTCTCCAATATATTCCGCATTTTATGTTTTGCATTATGCAAAATTCGTACTCCTTATATCCCATGTGAGCAAAAAACGCTCGTGACGTCACAAGTGCAATTTTTCAGACCAATCGTAAAATTTATTTCAACGGGTATAACGGTATACCCGTATTATTATTGGTTCTCGTCCTTCTGTTCGTCACGTCAAGGGCACTTTCTGCTCACATGGGACATTAGAAACGTAATTTGTCGGTTTACAAAGCATAAAATTTAAATACGCCAGCCTATGCTTTCACTTAGTTAAACAATGAACGAAATATTATTGACACAATTCATATGAATGGCAATTTTCATAATTACGAGCACACTAATTACACTTTAGTATTACAATACAATTTTAATATTACACTTATAACGACTTTCCTAGTCTTATGGGACATAATCTGGGAGTATCGCTACAAAATGGCAGCGACAACGTAGGAACAGAAAATAGCTGAATATTATAGTTACCTGTCAGGCGCCAGACACAAACACCCATAAACCATGCTTCTTCACGTTCTAAATGCATGGAATGGTAAACGAAATATTAGAGGGAAATGGCAACGGGAATGGTTAAAGAAAATTGTAAAGAGAAATGGCAAAAGGAATCGTAAAGGGAATAGTAAAGGGAAATGGGGATAAACTTCCGAAAAGGGTGGACCTCCGACTTTTTTCAAAAGGGTGGACCTCCGATTTTTTTCGGGCTCCGCATACTTATGTATTTTGACGCGCTGATCAAGAATATGATAGTGAAAATTGGCGAAAATTTGATTTTCATGGTGAAAACCATAAAAAACCCATACAAATCATGGTTTTTTGCATTTATCTCAGTAATGGTTCAAAATTCAAGAAAATGTTTCCAGAAAAGTTGTGGACCCCATCGGAATACACATTTTATGTTTGAAGCATTTTTTTATTGGAAGAACAGTTTCCCAGAAAATAAGTAGTAAATAGATTTTTGTGACCAGTCACAGGGGTGCCCCCCACGGCACTGGAAAAGATGTGGGGTACAGCCTTAAATTTTTTTTGTGACCAGTCACAGAGCGCCTTCCCGCCCCCTCACACGGCGCTGGAAAAGGTGTAGGGGAATGGCAAAGAGAAATAGCAAAGGGAATGGTAGAAAGGATGGTAAAGGGAATAACAAAGGGTATGGTGAAAGGAAATGGTGAAGGGAAATGGCAAAAGGAATGGTAAAGGGAATGGAAAAGGGAATGGTAAAGGAAATAGTAAAGGGGATGGCAGAGGGAATGATAAAAGGAATGGTAAAGGGAAATGGTAAAGGGAATGGTAGAGAAAAGTGGTCCGAGAAAAAAAATTGAAGTGGGAGTAGCGCTACCCCCATTACGAGAAACAGCTCGGCAGCGAACGTTACTCGCAACAACGTCATTCTTTCTTGTCTCATCGTATTAGAAATCTCTCTCTGTAGTAGCATTTATTCACCAAAACATAATTTACAATCGTTATTTACTCGTCGTTGGCGTCTAAATAAAAAAAAAGTATGGACACAAAGTATATTATTTTTAAATTGGGCACAATTTTTCAAAGTCGGGAAAAAACCCTCGAGTGGTTACGTGAAGTGCAACTTATTCCACGTGAAAGGTACTGTTTGAAACACAAGAAAACACTAAAAGCCTCCGAAATGTACCTAACGTGTGGTGGATTCAAAGAATGCAAGGGATTCAGAGAATTCAAGGGAATAAGAGAATTCGAGGCATTCAGCAAATTCAAGGCATTCAGCAAATTCACGGAATTTAGAGAATTCAAGGAACTTAGAGAATTCAAGGTATTTAGGGAATTCAAAGAATTCCAGGGATTCACAGAATTCAAAGAATGTAGAGATTTGAAGGAATTCAAGGAATTCATAGATTTTGAGAAATTTTGAGAATTAAGGGTATTGAGAGAATTTAAGGAATTCAGACAATGCCCGGCATTCCAAGAATTCTATGAATACAAAGGATTCAAAATCCTGAGAATTTACAGAATGGTTTTAATTTCCAAAATTCTCATAATAAATTGAATTTTCTGTATTCCCTGAATACTCTAAATTCCTTGAATTTGCTAAATTCCTTTAATTCACTGAATGCCTTGAATGTGCTGAATGCTTCGAAATCTCTTATTCCCTTGAAATCTCTTATTCCCTTGAATTCTTTGAATCCCTTGAATTCTCTGAATTCTTTAAATTCTTTGAATTTCTTGAATGATCTGCATACCTTAAATTCTCTGAATTCCTTGAATTCTCTGAATTCCTTGAATTCTCTAAATTCCTTAAATTCTCTGAATTTCTTGAATTCTTTGAATACCGTGAATTCTCTGAATACCGTGAATTTGCTGAATGCCTTGAATTTGCTGAATGTCTCGAATTCTCTAAATCCCTTGCATTCTTTGAATCGCTTGAATTTTCTGAATTCCTTGAATTCTCTAAATTCCTTAAATTCTCTAAATTCTTTGAATTCTCTGAATTCCTTCAATTCTTTGAACTGCTTGAATTCTTGAATTCCTGAATGACTAAGAGAAACGTGTAACCCGTCAATATACATCATCAGACAAACAACAGTAAAACTTTGATAAAAGTTATTGAAAAAATATTTTTCAAGTTAACTTTTTGTTACATCATAAGAAAATACATAAAATTAATAAACAGTTTTGTGAAATCAAAGACAGATAAGTAACTTGAAAATAATAAATACCTACGAAGTAAGTGCGGTAGCTAGTCGTCGTTAGGACGTCCCAAAGCCATCAAACGTCTCCATACCCACTGGGAGACTCAAAGAAGCTTAATAAGATTGAAGTAATAAAAAGTAAATTCAAAATAGTACATTGTGTATTTGGTCAGGTCTTACCAGCCTGACATAATCAGCACACTGGTCTCTCTCTTTTCCTATTTTCCATACTACCCTCGCCTATTACTCGGGACGTGACAGCTGATTTGGTGGCAGCTGTGGGATTGCCACTTCCGTTTAAATTCAGTGTTTTTTTAACAATTTAAATTCAGTGTAGTTTTAAGATAGCTAATTCATCGGCACATGAGAGTATAAGTCCTTCTTAGGTACGTTGCACGGCCACCTTCGGGGCAAGGCAAAGTTCAAAGTGCATGATAGGCGTTGGTATACTTCGCGTGCTCTCAAGCTTTGCCATCGTTAATAATCCTACGAAATACCCTGAATTAACCTTGTGTGTACTCTTTGTAACAAGATTGCACAAGTGAAGGGTTCAAAAAAACGTCATCATCATTCAACAGTCGCGTTTAGATCGTTCCGCGAACTAACATTATTTTAAAACGAATTTTAGATTTGGAATTTTAAATCTGCAACTTCCAAACCCTAAATAATTCACATCCGTGTGTAAACCACATCTAAAAAAAGATCAAGGGGTTAGGAAATTAACTCATTTGAAAATTGTACCTTTTTTCAACATTTAAACCATCCAAATAAATTAAAATGCAACTTTTATAATTTTGAAGTATTTGCGAGCTTGTATCTGACCATAAACTTGGCAAACATTCAATTAGATACAGGATTTTCACTAATTAATTTCATACTCCACTTTTATTCAGTCTTTACATTAAAAAAAAAAACAAATCTCAATCCATTGTGAGTTTTTTTCTCTTACGGATTGATCACCCGTAGATGGAATTCTCACAATAGATTCACTTATCACAATCTTTTAAAATTTCAACAAACGTTCAAGATTATAACTTCTATTCACAGTATACCTATAACTAGCCTCAGAATATTACCCCTTTTATATCATTTTGCATTTTTGTTGAACGGGCTTCAGGCCATACGATTCATTGAATTATTATCATAATAGTTTAATCCATTCAGTGATGGCTTGAACAGCTCAGCAGAGATATTCATAAAATACAGACTCTTTTATTCGTTCTTTTCGAAGTATGATTGTCTAACCTTTACTATCCTTTTCCACTGTACAACGAAGTCGTACTGCTTGTCAGTGATAAACGCACAGATACGGTCAGACATTTAACTTTCATTTTCATTGTATCATTTTTCGAAGTTTGATTTACAGTATTCTTGCATTAGATTTTAATATTGCTGAATTTATTTTATCATCCATGATACTTTATTTCAATGTTCCAAGTAAGTAAATTGGATATTTTCAGCAGATTACTCTATTATGCAAAAGATGATTTCAACGTTCCTTACAGTCCATTATAATCTTTATGTAGCTGATTTCATTTCATAAATTCTAACAAGAGCCTTCGAATTATATCTTCTTCATCCCAAGATAGTTGAATCAATATTATTGAAAATTATTACGAGGTTACAAAGTATTAATTGCTACACGCATGCTTCATACCTTGCTGTAACTTTATTCTGAATTAAAAACCTTGTCATTATTTCGTTATTATGATTATTATTATTTTAAAAATCCTTAATAAGAGTTTTGTTTCAGTACTCACTTTTATGTACTTAGGATTGAATATATCTATATTTCCCACACTTGAATACAGCCATAAGAACTTTATCACTCTTATGTATGTTTTTTCGTCCTAAGCCAAAACAGGATGTCATACGTAGTCCTCCGTTTAAAATTTCGTCTGTACACTTGCACCTTTTGTGTCAATATCTGTAAAGTAGGAATTTTGGGTTAGAACTGGCCTAGCTCATCTACTATACAAGTTATTCCAAACTAAAGAAAAAAGAAAATTAGGTGAATCTAAATTGGTGTTTTTTTTTTATTTAATGCAACCTGAAAATCATATTTTTTAAGTAATTTTCTTTGCATTGAAAAGTTCAATGCAGATCATATTCCTAAGCTGCTGTAGCTATCGGGTGCAACCTGATCCGCTAGACGTAATCTTCCAATGCCGAAGATGATGCCAGCGATGTTGACTGACCTACCCATTCGTTTATACTTCGTGACAATGAAGCCTTTAAATATCAACAATTTATAAAGAAATTAACTTCCACGTCTCCATAAAAAAATACAGATAGACTAAGAAAACCCCGCAAATCATTATCAGGTAAAGGTCTGATCCCACAACATATAATTGCTAGAGATGGTAGTCTGATGGATTACATTTACTGGGATGACCCTAACGAATGGGTCGATCGATTAAGTTCACTGCTAGCGTCTCAAGCAGCTGGAAATCCAAGTCACACAAACGAAAAACCTTGAACCTGCTGTTACTTGAATTTGGTCAAGTACCATGAGCATTAATGATGGTTATTTTATTGTTTTAATCGTTACAAATAGTATTGAGGACATGAAAAAAATAAAATATTCCGAAAACCCACTCACAAGATGAAAAAAAAATGAAATAAGCAAAGTTTTGATGAGAATGTGCCCACTACTCGGGCTGATTTTTTCACTAGTAATGTTATTTTTTACGAATAAATCAGAATCTACATATCCTATCAGAAAGTGACCAACTGAAAATTTGTAGATCTCTTTGGAATGCACGGTTTTTGTTGCATCATCATTTGTCGTATCTTGCATAATCTGACCGTGAAATGAAATTTTTGATTTTTCGTTATTTTTTGTGAAATAAAAATGAGAATTTTCGATTTTTCAAGAAAATTCGAAAAGTCGTTATGATAATCCTGTAGGGCGTCCAAAAAGAAGCACACTTTTTTTCATCACTTTTTTCTGTGTCTTGCGTTGTTTGGCTGAAAATGTTAATTTTCCTTTCCTCTTTTCGATTTTGAAAATGCTGTAAGTCTGAAAATTTTCATTTTATCGGAAAATGTCATCGTAATAAATTGTTTCAAATTTTAAGTACTATGAACAGGCTCCCATATAATTTTCAAATGGTGAAAAAAATGGCCTTAAAAATGTTCAAAATGCGCTCACTCTTTGAATGTTCATCCAAAATCGCTGGATAACGATTTCGACATTTCGTTTGCGAGACTAAAAGATTATACTAAAGGCCAATCGAATATCCAAATTGTTTCGAAAGTCACCGTGCTCAATGCCAGACATACGTACATGCATGCACACATACACACATACATACATACATACATACATACAGACAGACAGAGACATTCGTAACAACCTGTTTTCTGGGTTCAGGGGGTCTCGAAACGTGGACATTTGACAAAAAACAGGGGGGTCAAATTTTACACAAATCTAATACCTTCTCGGGATGAGAATGTAAAAATAGGAATTTTCAAGTACCATGAGCGTTAATGATGGTTATTTTATTGTTTTCATCGTTAGAAATAGTATTGAGGACATGAAAAAAACGAAATATTTCGAAAACCCACACACAAGATGAAAAAAAAAATTAAATAATCAAAGTTTTGATGAGAATGTGCCCACTACTCGGGCCGATTTTTTCACTAGTAATGTTATTTTTTACGAATAAAAGCTTTGAAAAATGAGGACAAAGTAGGACAAAAATTTATTTTAAAAAGAGGACAAGGTAGGACAGAAAAGTTTGAAAAAAGTGTATATATATAATTAGAAATCCGGCCAATATTATTACAAAATATTGGCCATCGACATATAGTATTGGACCGCTAGCTACGGTCATCGGAAGCAGAGATGGGCGACACCGATGCGATACTTTAAGTATCGAGTACAAAGTACTCGATAATTCGATTCTCGATTCCGATACTTAGAAAGTCGATGTATCGGAGTATCGATACTTTTTACATTAGTATCGACCAATTCGATTGCTTCATTTCTGCTGCTTTCTGTCTGCGTTCGTTCTTCATCCAATAGAAACTGTCACTGGCGGAAGTCGTGTGCTGATTGGTTAATTGAGTTTGAATTTCCATTACGCAGCGAATCAAATAATAATTTATAATTTATTCCTTTATGAAAATGCACTTGATTTTGGACCTCCAATGTTTAAACAGCCGGTGTGCGTCTTTTGTTTTTCCCTCGCAGAAATCGCCATATATTTTCCCTATTGCCCATCTGGCCCCGATCGGGCTGGCATGATCTGGCCTGGGTAGGGCTAATTTCATAGCGCAGAGTCGTGCGATACTGGGTTGCCCGTTTTGCAACGCCACCTAGTACATGTTAAGGGAAACGCTGAATTTTGTATCAGAATGGTACTGTTTTTTACTTTATTGACACGTGAATTTCAGTGTAAACTTTTGATGTTTATTAAATATCAATTAAGTTTGATAAAATTATTCCAAAGAGTAAAAAGAGCATATTGCGGATTTGGAAGCACCGTACCATAGCCGGATTGCCATATGCACGTGACGTGTCGAGTAAAAGTTAGTAAATAAGTGAAAATTAACCTCAAAATAAAAATTACATCACTTAATTTAAATTAAATTTAAATACTATTCAAGCTCTTCACTAAAATTAAAATTTCATTGTATTTTTAGATGTAGCTTGTACCAATTTAAGACCACAGAGGAGGAAGTGCTTTCCCATATAAGCAAAATATTTAGCAATGCTAAAGATTGGGATGGCAATCGCAAAAATCGAAAAACTCGAAGTATATTATCATAATTTCTAATTAATAAATAATACAGTTTAATTTATCTTGTGTACTATTAATTATTTAGATTATTTTGAGACTCTTTGACAGGTTTCGGGGATCAATTTAATGACATTCACTGAATTTTATGATAATATTAATTTATAGTACCCTGAAATTGTTTTTCTTTTATGAATTCGAGGAAAGACTAGATTAATTTTGAAGGTTTGATAGGAAGTTCCAACTTTTCTCTTCTGTTGTAAAAATCCCGGCATATCAGGAGTTTTTGGCAGTTTCCAGGGATCAATTTGATGACTTGCACTGAATTTTATAATAATATTAATTTATAGTGATCTGAAATTGTTTTTCTTATATGAATTCGAGGAAAGACTAGATTAATTTTGAAGGTTTGATAGGAACTTTCAACTTTTCTCTTCTGTTGTAAAAATCCCGGCATATTAGGAGTTTTTGGCAGTTTCCAGGGATGAATTTGATGTCTTTCACCGAATTTTATGATAATATTAATTTATAGTGATCTGAAATTGTTTTTCTTTTTTAATTCGAGGAAATTCTGGATTGATTTTAATGGTTTGGAAGGAAGTTCAAACTTTTCCTTTCTGTTTCGAAATTCCTGGAGTTTTGGGACTTTTTGACGGTTTCCAAGGGTAAGTTCAATGATTTTCACAGAATTTTATAATAATAATAATTTGCAGTGATCTGGAATTGTTTTTCTGGTTGAATTCGAGGGAATTCTGGATTTATTTTCATAATTTCAAAGGAAGTTAAAAACTTCTCTGTTCTGTATGAAAAATCCTGGTACTCTGGGACATTTTGACGGGTTCCAGGGATCAGTTTAATGATTTTCACTGGATTGTAGTATAATATTAATTTGTAGCCATCTGTAGTTGTTTTTCTTTTTGAATTCGAGGGAATTCTGGATTGATTTTCATGATTTCAAAGGAAGTTAAAAACTTCTCTGTTCTGTTTGAAAAATCCTGGCATTTTGGGACATTTTGACGGGTTCCAGGGATCAGTTTAATGATTTTCACTAGATTTAAAAATAATATTAATTCAGAGTCATCTGGAATTGTCTTTCTTTTTGAATTTGAAGGAATTCTGGATTGATTTTAGAGGTTTGAAAGGAAGTTCAAAACTTTTCTTTTCTGTTTTAAACATCCTTGCATTTTGAGACTCTTTGACAGGTTTCGGGGATCAATTTAATGACATTCACTGAATTTTATGATAATATTAATTTATAGTATGGAACCGGCCGTCAGATAGTACTGGGCGAATCGCCGATTATCTGTACTGTTGATCAGTACTGGGCCGATACTGCGCCGGCGGTTAACTCAGGCGGACTAATGAATTTTCCACCTGGGAAATTATTAAATATTTTGGAAGCTTATCCCGTGATTTTTGTTTTGAAGCTTTCTCCAGTTGAAGTTAAGGTTCTTTTCGAATACATTTTTCTATAAGAGGCTGTTCCGATTAAATTTACAGATTGTGCACAGATGTGAAGATTTTTTTAAGAAGTGGAAAAAAAAACAATCGAGAGTAAGAGAATATTCACGTATATGGTTCGAGAGAAACAAATAACAGTACAAAGTATGCAGATTGTCAACGTCAATATCTAGAAAGAAAAATGTGTAGCAGGTAGACTACATGTTTTGTAAATAAAAATGGGCTTTCTCGTCATTCATTTGACCTAGGTGATTTTATTTAGGTCTATGCTAAAATGTAAGTTGCACTGATAATTGCACATAACTTTATATCGAATGGGTTTTAATTTTGAAATCAAATAACTATTTATTGTTTTTATATTTGACATTTAGACTTGGAAAATTACATTAACCTGATGAGGCCCTACATTTAGTGTGCGAAACGTCGTTTTTATAACATGAAATACATAACCACAAAACCCAGAAACCTACCATCATTATATTGATACAAATAATTCGTATATATATAAGGATTATAAGCACCAATCGTTCATATCATGTTTGTGACATTATTTCTCAATTTCGTTTTGTAAATTTGTATTCGGGGACATGTTAGATACTTAATTAAATTCTTTTACCTTATTCAATTTTCTAACTCCTAAATGAAGGCAACGAAAATTTTCAAAAATTTTACAACTTTTTAGCAATATCCGATATATGAACTCGAAGAAATATCCTCTTGTGTCAAACAGATGTTTTCCTTTGCGTTGAACCAAAACCTTATGTTACTCTCATATAATTCGATTTGTATCAAAAAAATCTGCATGGGGATAAAAAACAGGAAAAACGTTGCTTTTGCCGTAGTTTCTGTCATCAAAGAAAACTGGCCGGGACGGTGAAGCTAGTAATATTCTAGTTTCAGCTATTTTGAATAATAAACGAGCAATATTCTTAACTAGTATATGAAATAATTCTATATTGACTTACGTGTTCCTCGAGGACACGAGATTGAACCAATGCCTCAGGTGTAAAACACACATCTTCTCCGGGAAGTCTGGGTTTTCCAGTACTTTAGGGTTTCTGGAGTGAGTTCCTCAAGGATAAGAGATTGATCCAATGCCCCAGGTGTAAAACACACATCTTCTCCGGGAAAGGCTGGGTTTTCCAGTGCTTTAGGGTTTCTGGAGTGAGTTCCTCGAGGACACGAGATTGAACCAATGCCTCAGGTGTAAAACACACATCTTCTCCGGGAAGTCTGGGTTTTCCATTACTTTACGGTTCCTGGAGTGAGTTCCTCGAGTACACGAGATTGAACCAATGCCCAAGGTTTTAAAAACACATCTTTTCCGGGGGAGTCTAGTTTTTACAATACTTTAGGATGCTTGGAGTAAGTTCCTCGAGGACACGAGATTGATCCAATGCCCTAGGTGTAAAACACACATCGTTTCCGGGGAAGTCTGGGTTTTCCAGTACTTTAGGGTTTCTGGAGCGAGTTCCTCGTGGACACGAGATTGAACCAATGCCCTGGGTGTCAAAAACACATCTTTTCTGGGGAAGTCCGGTTTTTCCAGTTCTTTAGGGTTTCTGGAGTGAGTTCCTCGAGAACACGAGATTGAACCAATGCCCCAGATGTAAAAAACACATTTTCGCTGGGGATGTCTGGTTTTTCCAGTTCATTAGGGTTTCTGGAGTAAGTTCCTAGAGGACACGAGATTGAACAAATGCCCCAGGTGTAAAAACAGCATCTTCTCCGGGAATGTCTGGTTTTTACAGTACTTCAGGGTTTCTGGAGTGAGTTCTTTGAGGACACGAGATTGAACTAATGCCCAAGGTGTAAAAAACACATCTTCTCCGGGGGAGTCTAGTTTTTACAGCACTTTAGGTTGCTTGGAGTAAGTTCCTCGAGGACACGAGATTGATCCAATGCCCCAGGTGTAAACCACACATCTTCGCCGGGGAAGTCTGGGTTCTCCGCAGTACTTTAGGGTTCCTGGAGCAGGTTCCTCGAGGACACGAGATTGATCCGATGCCCCAGGTGTAAAAGACACATCTCCTCTGGCGAAGTCTGGGTTTGCCAGTACTTTAGGGTTTCTGGAGTGAGTTCCTCGAGGACACGAGATTGATCCAATGCCCCAGGTGTAAAACACACATCGTCTCATGGATGACCTGAAGATCTATGCCTCTGGTAAAGGCAAACTTCAAACTGCCACAAATATCGTCAAGAAGTACACAGGAGAGATTGGGATGGACTTCGGATTGGATAAATGTGCCAAAGTTCATCTGAGGAAAGGAAAGATTGTTGGCGTTCCCAAGGATGCTGAGCTTGTGGATATAAGTATTATTAGACATCTTAACACTGGAGAGACCTATACATATCTGGGCGTGCCTTAAAGCCGCATTCAGAACGTAACATCAGTAGAACATGTATAGTAAAACGCAGTGCGTGAAAGTTGAAATTTCTTTGATGCACCCGAATCTGGTCAAATATTTGAAACTAAAGTAATAACCTAAAGCTCAATGATTAAATTTTTATTCATAATTGAACTTTTCCACCTAAAACCTAGTATGATTTATGTCTAACTAGAAAAAAAAATATTATGCTTCGTCATATAGAATTGACAAGTACTGACATAATTATTTTTAATTTGTTGAAAGTGAAATTACCTGACTTTTCTAAAAGTTGATCAATAAACATGTACATGAAATTTAATATACAGCCTCTTAGTTAGTATATCATAGTTCGAGTTTCTAGATTTAATATACAAATGTATAGTAAATCTATATTATTATTGCAAAACATTTTTAACAGTAAACTCTACTCGTTTGGGGTGGTTCAATGGACGAAGAACGAACTTCAGGCTCTTGATGTCACCACACGTAAGATCGTGCGTACATGCTTAAAAGCTTGCATATCATTTCGTCAGTTCCGCGATTATACATTTTACGCCGTCAAGGCGAAATCAGACTTCTGGATCACCAGTGTCTTCATAACCGAATTGTCTTAAGTACAGCTTATATCGTTGCCAATGGCAGAGGCCCTCTTCTAAAAATGGTCAGGAACCACGAGATGATTGGTGAAGGAGCGTTCCCTTACAAAGCAGCGGAGCAAGCGGCCGAGACCCTTGGCCTGAATTTTAACTTCAGAAGTGAGTAAAATGCATTACTACATCTAGATGCAGCTACTCGACAAGAAAATGCATGGAAACTTTCACATACTCGAGGCCTGACATTGTTCTCCAAGAATTCGTGAAACGAACTATATTCGTGATCGAATTCTCGGCTCCTTCCGAATACAACATCACTGCCAAGGAGAAAGAAAAGGAGGAAATATGACTTTTACCATAAAAGGTAAATGTTCTATGAAAAATAAAGGAAGTTGAACAAAACAGTTGAATTTTCGACATAAAAAGATGAAATTAATAAAATGGTGAATTTTCAGCAAAATAATTAAATTTTTAACAAAACAGTTGAATTTTTAACCAAATTGCTGAATTTTTAACCTAGAAAGATGACATTTCAACCAAGAAAATTAATTTTCTATCAGAAAACGAATTTTCAACAAAATACGTCAGTTTACAACCAAATAGTTAAGTTTTCAAATAAAAAAGATAAGCTTTCAACGAAGAATGGAATATTTAATATTTCAATTTAAAAAGTTAATTTTTAGTAAGTTGGATTCAACCCAAAAAGACGAATTTTTAACAAAATAGTTTAATCCTCAACCAAAAACATAAATTTTCAACAAAAAGATTAATTTTCTATCCAAATAGACAAATTCTCAACCAAATACATGAATTTTCAACCAAATATTTAAATTATCAAATAAAAAATATGAAATTTTAAATAAAAGTGTAATAGTTAAAATTTCAGATATAGAAATTAAATTTCAAATAAAAAAAAAAGTTTTCCACAAAATAATTAAACTTTCAACCAAATTGTTGAATTTTTAAACAAAAACATGAGTTTTCAACCAAGAAGATTAACTTTCTAGCAAAATGCTGAATTTTCCAGCCAAAGAATACGAATTTGTCACAAAAAAGTTGCATTTGCAACCCGAAAATATGAATTTTGAATGAAAAAATTAATTTTTAACCAAATAGTTTAATTTCCAACTAAAATGTTGAATTTTCAAGCCATAAAGACGAATTTTGCACAACAGTTGAATCTTCAACAAAAAAAAGGTTATTCACAACCAAATAGTTGAATTTTCGACTAAAACTATTAATCTTTAATAAAAAAACTGTTTTTTACAAAGTAGTTCAACTTTTAAACAAGTAGTGGATTTTTCAGCCACAAAAGATTTTAATTAAAAACCAAAAACAGCTGAATTCGATCAAAAAGACGAATTTTCAACAAAATAGTGGAATTTTCAGCCGAAAGGATTTTTGAAGCAAGAAGGAAAAAGAATGCCAACTAAATTGTGGAATTGTGAATAAAAAAGTCAATTTTGAACTAAATAGTTGAATTTTCAACTAAAATGATAAATCTTCAACCTACAGACAGACAGACACCTTCGTAAAAACCGTTTTTTCTGACTCAGGGGGCCTCAAAACGTCGACATTTGATTGAATACGCGAAAGTCAATTTTCACATAAAACCAATACCTTCTCATTGAAATGAGAATGTAAAAAATGAAATAATCAAAGTTTTGATGAGAATGTGCTCACTACTCGGGCCGATTTTTTCACTAGTAATTTTATTTTTTACGAATGAAACAGAATCTACACATCCTATCAAAAAGTGACCAGAAACAAATTTGTAGATCTTTTTGAAATGCACAGTTTTTGTACGATCATCATTTGTCGTATCTTCAATAGTTGGACCGAGGAATGAAATTTTTGATTTTTCATTATTTTGTGTGCAATAAAAATGATAATTTTCGATTTTTCGAGAAAATTCAGAAAGTCGTTATGATTATCCTGTAGGGCGTGCGTAAAGAAAAACTTTCTTTGCCCTGACTTTTTTCCGTGTCGTGCGTTGTTTGACTGAAAATGTTAATTTTCGTTTCCTTTTGTGGATTTTGAAAATGCTGTAAGTCTGAAAATTTTCAATTTATCAAAAAATGTCATAGAATTGAATTGTTTGAATTTTTGGGTACTATGAACAGACGTACACAAAATTTTCAAATCGTGAAAAAAATGGCCTCAAAAATTTTCAAAATGCGCTCACTTTTTGAATTTTAATTCAAAATGGCTGGCTAACGAACTTGACCTTACGTTAAAGAGACTAAAAGAATATACCAAAGGCCAATCCAATGGGTCAATTCTTCCGAAAGTTATCGTGCTCACAGACAGACATACATACATACATACATACATACATACTTACAGACACATTCGTAAAAACCTGTTTTTTGGGTTCAGGGGGTCTCAAAATGTGGACGTTTGACAAAAAACGTGGGCGGGGGGGTCAAATTTTACACAAATCTAATACCTTCTCTGGATGAGAATGTAAAAATCAATTACGAACCAGAAATAAAATTTATATCATTGAAATTCATAATATATATATTAAGTCAAAAGAAGTTGAAAAAAGTTACATAGCACAGTTTTTTTTAAATTCTTCCGACTCTTTTTTCGATTTTGTTGTTGTTTTCTCTGTTCTTTTCTCAACTTTCAGTATAACTTAAACAAATTTGAGGAAGTGCTCACACTGAGTGAAGAAAAAATATAATTATTTTGTTGAAAATTCCTCTTTTTGGTAGAAAATTAATCTTCTTTGTTGGAAATTAATCTTTTTCGTCGAAAATTCGACAATTGGTTGAAAATTAACTTTTTGGTTGAAAATTTCTATTTTCGAATTGAAAATTCAACTATTTGGTTGAGAATTAACTTTCTTGATGGAAATTCAACTGTTGTATACAAGAATTGTCTTGTTTACAGAAAAATTCAACAATGTAAAAGAAAATTCAACCATTTGGTTCACAGTTGTTGTATTTTGTTGAAAATTAATCTTTTTGGATGAAAATTCATCTTTTTGGTAAAAAAATTAATTTTCTTGGTTAAAAATAATCTTTTTGGTTAAAAGTTCAATTATTTAGTTGAAAAAATAACTCGTTTATAGAAAGCTCGTTTTTTTTATTCGAAAATTTTAACTACTTTGTTGAAAAATCAATTTTTGTTGGGTAAAAATTATTTTTTACAACTGCAATTTAACAATTTGGTAGAAAATTCAACGATTTGGTTGAGAATGAACTTTTTTGAATTGCATTTAACAGTTTTGTAGAAGACTCGTCTTGTTGACTGAAAAATTCAACAATTTGAAAGGAAATTCAACTATGTGGTTCAAAGCTGTTGTATTTTGTTGAAAATTCATCTTTTCGGTAGAAAATTAATATCCTTGATCGAAAATTGATCTTTTTGGTTGAAAAATTATTTTTTTGGTTGATAGTTCAACCACTTCGTCGAAAATTTCTTTTTCGTTGAAAATTAATTTTTTTATTGAAACTTTAACAATTTGTTGGAAAATTCAACCGTTTGGTTAAAAATGAACTTTATGGTTGAAAATTCCTATTTTCCAGTTGAAAATTCCACTGTTTTTTTGAAAATTAACATTTTTCTTGAAATCTCCTATTTTCGATTTAAAAATTCAAATATTTGTAGAAAAATCGTCTTCTTGGCTGCAAAATTCAACAATTCAGTTAAAAAATCAACTATTTGGTAGAAGATTCAACTGATTTGTAGCAATTCTCTTTTATGAAATAAATTTTTGATAATACAAATTTAACTATTGCATTTTTGGTTAAAAATGGATCTTTTTTAATTTAAAAATCTGACTATTTGTTTGAAGATTTGCCTTTTTGGTAGAAAATTAATCTTCTTGGTTAAAAATTTTTCAATATTCAGGAATTTCATTATTCTTGAATTTTATAATTCGGAAAGTTTTTTACATATTCAGGAATTTTATGATTCGGGAATTTCATTATTCTGAAGTTTTCCAATTCGGGAATTTTATTATTCTGCAATTTTATTATTCCGGAATTTTCTAATTAAGGAATTTTATTATTCTGGAATTTTATCATTCGGGAATTTTATTATTCTGGAATTTTATTATTCTACAGTTTTCCAATTTAGGAATTTCAATATTCAGGAATTTTATTATTCTTGAATTTTATAATTCGGGAATTTCATTATTCTGAAGTTTTCCAATTCGGGAATTTTATTATTCTGGAATTTCGTTATTCCGGAATTTTATTATTCCGGAATTTTCGAATTCGGGAAGTTTATTATTCTGGAATTTTCCCATTTGGAAATTTTATTATTCAGGAATTTTATCATTCGGGAATTTTATTATTCTGGAATTTTATTATACAGAAATTTTATCATTCGGGAATTTTATTGTTCTGCAGTTTTCCAATTCAGGAATTTCAATATTCAGGAATTTTACCATTTGGGAATTTTTTATTCAGGAATTTTATCATTCAGGAATTTTATTATTCTGGAACGTTCCAATTCGGGAATTTTATTATTCTGGAATTTTACCATTTGGGAATTTGATTATTCTTGAATTTTTCAATTCGGGAGTTTTGTTACATATTCAGGAATTTTATCTTTCGGGAATTTCATTATTCTGAAGTTTTCCAATTCGGGAATTATATTATTCTGGAAATTACCCATTTGGGAATTTTATTATTCAGGAATTTTATCATTCGGGAATTTTATTATTCTGGAAGTTTCTATTTCGGGAATTTTATTATTCTGGAATTTTATCATTTAAAAATTTTCCCAATTTGGGAATTTTATTATTCTGGAATTTTATCATTCGGAAGTTTTTTGTCGGGAATTTTTTTTACGAAAATTTTAGAATTCGGCAACATTATAAACTGTCGGGAATTTCATTATTCAGGAATTTTCCCATTCGGGAATTTTATTATTCAGGAATTTCATTATTCGGGACTTTTCGAAATCGAGAAATTTCTTATTCAGGAATTTCATTATTCGCGAATTTTTCAATCAGGGAATTTTATTATTCTGGAATTTCCCCATTCGGGAAGTTTATTATATTTATGTATTTCGTCATATTATTATTTACAATAATATAGATGATTTATGTTAGTTCAATTTTTAAGAATAACATTTTTTAATTTTAATTTTTCAAATAAGGAGAATTTGGTTTTAAAGCCAAAATTTTTCAAGGATCACGCTTTTTTGGTAGAAAATTATTTTTTTCGAATTGAAAATTAATTTTTCTTTGGTTAAAAATTAGTGGTTTTGTTGAAAATTAGTGTTTTTGTTGGATATCAATTTTTTCAACTAAAAATTTAACCTATCTTTTCGTCAAAATTTTTGTTTTCATAGGTATTTAATCTTTTTTGTAGAACATTCATTTGTTTGGTCAAAAATTAAAATATTTCGCTGTAAATATATTTTATTTGTTCAAAAAATTATTAATCTAACTAGAAATTAAACTATTCTATTTCTTGATGAAAATTGATCTTTTCAATGGAAAATTCATCTATTTTGTTGAAAATTTGTCTTTTTTTGGTAGAAAATTAACATTTTTGGTGAAAAATTTCATTAAAAATTAAAATATTTGTTCGAAAATTTATTTATATTTTTTATAGTTATTCAG
>JAABKJ010075445.1:205500139-205590173 GCA_011634705.1 Andricus grossulariae | reverse complement strand
GTTGAATTTTCAATTAAAAGACACACATTTTCATTCAAATTGTTGAATTTTGAACTAGAAAATATCAGTTTTTAAATGGAATAGTTAAATTTTCAGTTGAAGAAATTAATTTTCAAGAAAATTGATGAATTTTCAACTAAAATAATGAATCTTCAACTGGAATAGCTGAAATTTATACCTACCAAAAAGATGAATTTTTAACCATAACCAAAAAAAAGCGAATTTTCAGCAAAATAGTTCAATTTTGTACTGGAATAGAAATATTTTTAGTCAAAAAAAATTAATTTTAAACCAAACATAAGAGTTTTTAACTAAAACAATGAATCTTCAACTGAAATAGTTCAATTTTGAAACAAAAAATTAATTTGTACTAAAAAAGATAAATTGTCAACCAGAACTAAAATAATTAAATTTCAAGTTAAATTAATGTTTAACCAAACAGATGAATTTTTAACTACAACTATGGAATTTTCAATTGGAATAAGTTAAATTTAATTAAAACAATGAATCTTCATCCAAACAAAAAAGTTAATTTTTACAAAAGAGTTTAACTTTCAACTAAATAATTTCATTTCCAACCTAAAAGATGAATTTTTAACTAAAATGATAAACATTTAACTGGAATACTTGAATTTTTAACCGAAGAATTTTTAATCAAGAGCATTAACTTTCAAAGAAAAAGGTAATTTTCTACAATAACAAAAAATCGATTTTTTTACCAAAACACGTGGATTTTCAATGAAATAATTGATTTTTCAATTAAAAAAGACAAGTTTCTATCAAAATTGTTGAATTTTGAACTAGAAAAGATCGATTTTCAATTTATATTGCTGCACGTTTCTGCGAAGTTTGATATCAAAGGCGATGAATTGGTTTTGTCTGTAGGTGCGTCTGCATGTTAAAAAGAATGAATTTCTTCTCGAATTTGAAGCTCATAGTTTAAATTGCTTATCTCACGTTATACTGATAAAAGGACGCATATCAGTCACGATACTTGGAATGAATATTATCTGACAATAATGTTTCCTAGCCCTGGTTAAGCGAAATATCACAGAAAATTAGGGGGGGGGGGGCATCAAAATTGGAACGGACATTAATGTATACCTTCTAATTATTTTACAAAAATGACAAAAAATATTTAGCGATGTCGATATAACCAGCAATCGGAAAAGCCTAAGAATTTGTGAACCATGTATTCTTTAAACTAGAAATATTCTTAACGTGTGGAGCAGGGTTAACAGGTGTCACCAATAACAAAGGTTCATCGCATAAACCAAAATTATACACAGTTTTGTTGAATCATGTTTAGAGTGAAATATTTGGTGTATTAAATTAACTCGGTCGTTTTTAAGGCCAACGATTTCTTTGTTCACGAAATTCCCGGAGTTTTCACATTACTGGAGAAACCGACAGCGCTAAATATTATTTTGCAATTTCGAAAAAATTGACTGCGATATCACAAGATGAAGTCAGTATAGAAAATTGATGCGTTCGTTTGCGTCACATCACTCACATCAGACACACATGATTTTTAGTTAGTGAAGCTTTCAGTAATGCAGAACTAAACTGTTAAAAACTAACTTGACCAAGGTCAAATGCATTGTAGTTTGGGGGTCCTGGTTTTCAGCAAACATTACTTCAACAAAAAGAGTTATCTTTTTCGATGTATTTTACTTGGCATTTGTTGACAACTTCATAATCAAACCCGCTTCATTTTCTCAATGAACTTTCCCATCTGAAGATGATACCGATTAACAGGTCGACCTGCACTTGGTGTGCACTATATGTCTAAGTATTATTCGTACAACATGTACGGGTAGGTTCATGTCCAAGAGGTTGTACTGTTCATCGGGTTGAACACAAAAGTCAAATTAACGTCAAGGTATTATTGATGGAACTTCTCCGGAAACTTTTACCATCAGGAGATTATACCAATCACCAGGTCGACCTGAAAGGTCAACTCGGTATCCAGGTATTTTTCATGAACCTTCTCCAAATCTTAAAAATTCCTTGGATCCTAATATCTTTAAACTTATTTGAAATCACTTTAAAACATTGAAATAAATTCGAAATTCCTTGGCATCTTTTAAAATATTCTAAAATATTTCAAATCTTTTGAAATCCCACTAAATTACTGAATCAGTTGAAAATTCCCTGGAATTTTTAAAAATACACTAAAACCTTTCGAATCCCTTGGAATCTTTTAAAATGCCCTAAAATATTGAAAATCCTTTTAAATCCCATTAAATTACTAAAGGAAACTGAAAAATCCTTGGAATATTTTTAAAAACCCTACAATATTTCAACTCCTTTGAAATACCATTAAATTACTGAAATAAATTGAAAATTCCTTAGAATCTTTTAAAATGCCTTAAAACGTTTCAAATCCTTTGAAATACCTTGCAACTTTTTAAAGCTCTTGAAAATTCCTTGGAAGTTTTTAAAATACACTAAAATCTTTTGAATCCCTTGGAATCTTTTCAAATACCCTAAAATATTTCAAATATTTTGAAATCCTGTTAATTTACTGAAAGAAATTGAAAAATCCTTAGAATCTTTTAAAACACCCTACAATATTTCAAATCCTTTAAAAATCCCATTAAATTACTCAAAGAAATTTAAAATTCCTTTGAATCTTTGAAAATACCCTAAAATATTTAAAATCTTTTGAAATACCTTGCAACTTTTTAAAGCTCCTGAAAATTCCTTAGAATTGTTAAAAATACCCTGAAATCTTTCGAATCCCTTGGAATCTTTTAAAATACCCTAAAATATTTCAAATCCTTTGAAATCCTATTAAATTACTGAAAGAAATTGAAAAATCCTTAGAATCTTTTAAAACACCCTACAATATTTAAAATTCTTTGAAATCCCATTAAATTACTGAAAGAAATTAAAAATTCCTTAGAATCTTTTCAAATACCCTAAAACGTTTCAAATCCTTTCAAATACCTTGGAAATTTTTAAAGCCCCTGAAAATTTCTTGGAATTTTTAAAAATACACTAAAATATTTCAAATCCTTTGCAATCCCATTAACTTACTGAAGGAAATTGCAAAATCCTTAGAATCTTTTCAATTACCCTACAATATTTTTAATCCTTTTAAATTCTATTAAATTACTGAAAGAAATTGCAAATTCCTTAGTCTTTTAAAATACCCTAAAATAAATTTAACTATTTGGTTAAAAATTTGATTTTTTTATTGAAAACGCATCATTTTAGTTAGAAATTCATTTATTTGTTTGAAAATGTAACAAATTTGGTTGGAAATTCGTTTTTTTTGTTGGTTGAAAATGATTTTTTTTTACTGAAAATGTAGTTATTTCATTTTTGCTAGAAAATGGATCTTTTCACTTGAAAATTCACTTATTTGGTTGAAAACTCGTCTTTTTTAATCGAAAATGCAATTATTTTGGTAGAAAATATATTTTTTTGGGTTGCAAATTCAACTTTTTTCCAAAAATTCGTCGTCATGAGTCAAAAACTCAACATTTTGGATGAGATTTTTTTCTTTTTTGATCGGAAAATCTTTCTTGGTTGAAAATTCTACTTTTCTGTTGAAAATTCATATGTTTTGGTTTATGTTAAGTTTTTCATTGAAAATTTAAAAAAAAAGTGGAAATATCGACTACTACACTAATTTGATTTTTTATGAATTTCATCTAATTCTTCTCATTTCCATCAAATTTGTCTAAATTTACTCAAAATTTATTGTAACCGATCGAATTTTTTCGATTTTTCGAATTGTTCCAATTCATTTGAATTCTATCGGATTCAACTTGAATTCTTTTCAATTCTTTGGAATTCTCGTAGATTTTTTTAATTTACTTGCATTTTTCTGAATTCACTCGAATTCTTCTAAATTCACTCAATTCTATTTAATTCAATGGATTTTTGGGAATTTTTGAAAGTTTTTATTTAATTGATCCTAATTTCTTTTAACCTCATCTTGAATTCTTAGGCTTTTCATCAATTTAAACATGTTTTTCAATTCAGTTGAATTTGTATGAATTTCGTCGAATTCTTCTTGTTTATCTTCAATTCCTCTAAATTCATTCCAATTTTACGGAAAGAAATGTAATTTTTTTATTAAAAATTTTTTTTTCTAATTCATCTGAATTCTTTGGAATTTACCTGGAATTTTTTTGAAGTCTTATGAATTTATCCTGAATTTGATACCCTTTGAGCGCGAAAAAAGTACCCTAGGAGCGTGACAAAAAGTACCCTTTGGTATCACCTAATCTAATCTTCTATTTTCTATAAATTAAGATTGAAAAGAAATCCATTTTATCATGAATAATTTTTGCAGAATAAGCAACAAATTGATTCACAATTATTAGATAAAGATATCAAATTCAGAGTGTCCATAGGTCAGAAAAAACCTGAAAACCAGGGGAAAGTCAGGGATTTTGAAGCAAAAAATGGCAAATCTTTTTTGCAAATCACTTTTAGTCCCTTTTTTAGGATGAAGTCACTATAGTCAATTTTTAAATGATATTTTAAAAGATTCTAAAGCATTTTCAAAATATTTAAAAAAGGCTGTGGGTATTCAGGGTATCCAGCGACCTTGAAAACCTGGAAATCTCCTTGAATTTTTCACAAGAACCTTGAATCTGAATTTTTTCGCTTCTAAAACTGTCATTTTATTGAAATGTAAAGAATAATTTAAATCTTTTAGTCTGTTATGAAAGAAACATCTGGTTTAGAATTAGAAGAAATCTTTGAACTGAAAAGTTTTTTATTGATCAAGATAAATCTTTTGTTTATTACAGAATGAATAAAGAGATTCCAGGGTACTTTTTGTAGACTACTAATTATTTTATAGATTGCAATGTACAGAATGTAATATTGTACTTACAAATTATAAAGATTATTTGTTGAAAATATCGATATTGATTCAGTTTCAGAATTAAAATGAACCATGGCAATACAATGGGTTTTTCAAAGGTTTTTGAGTATACACGAGATTGCAAAAGGTTACAAAATAAATCTAAAGATTTCACAATAATTCAAAACTTTTATAATATTTAAAAGGATTTTGAACATTTCAAAAAGATTGCATAGATTTCAAAGAATTAAAAAGGGTGTGCACACTAGATTTCAAAGGTTTCACACATATTTCACAAAGATTTAAAAACTTTCAAAACATTTAAAGGATTTGAAAAAGAGTACAGTACACATGATTTCAAGATTTCAAAACATTGCAAAGATTTGAAACGATTTCAAAAGATTTCACAATGATTTCAAATATTTTATTGATTCTAAATGAATACAAAAGATTTCAGAAAGATATTAAAAATATTTCAAAGAATTCACAAGGATTTCAAAAGCTTTCAAGAATTTCAAAATAGGTGCATTACACTCCATTTCAAAGATTTTAAACAATTTCAAAAGGTTTCAATAAACTTGAGAAGATTTCAAACGATTATTGCAATGATCTTAAATGAACACAAAAGATTTCACAAACAAAGATTAAAGAAAGATTTTACAAATATTAGAAAGCTATAAGGATAAATTTTGAACCAAAAATGGAATAGTTAATTTTTCAGATAATAAAAATAATTTTTAACCAAAAGAAAATAGGATTTTCAACAAAATGATTTAATTTTCAATTAAATAGTTTTGTTTCCTATAAAAATAATTGCATTTCCAACCAAAAAGTCAATTTTAACCTAATAGTTTAATTTCTACTGAATTGTTGAATTTTAAAGCTACAAAGATAAATTTTCTTCAAAAAGTTGAAGTTTCTACCCGAAAATACGATTTTTTCACTAAAAAGGTTGTCCAATCAAAAAAGAGGAATTTTCAACAAAATAGTTAAATCTTCAACCAAAAAAGATTAATTTTCAACTAGGAAGTTGAATTTTTAAGCAAAAAGAATGAATTTTTAACAAAAAAGTCAATTTTTAATCAAATAGTTCAATTTTATATCAAATTGTTGCATTTTTAAATCAAATAGACGATTTTTTCTCAAAACAGATGAATTTTCGACAAAATAGTTTAATTTCTCACTAAATAAGATAATTTTTCAACAAAAAATATAATAGTCAAATTTGCATTGAAAAAAGTTAATTTTCAACAAAAAATGAAACGAATTTGAGTAAAATACAACAATTTCTCAAATACATAGTTGAATTTTCAACTATAAAAGATAAGATTTCAAATAAAAATTAAATAGTTAAATTTTCCGCTCAACAAATTACTTTACCACAACAACAACAAAAAAATCAATTTTAACAAAATAAGGATGAATTTTGAATTTTCAAAAAAATAGTTGAATCTTCAACCAAAAAAGATTAATTTTCAACTAAGAAGTTGAATTTTCAACCGAAAAGAATGAATTTTCAACAAAAAATTCCATTTTTAACCAAATAATTTAATTTTATATCAAATTGTTGCATTTTCAACTCAAATATACAAATTTTCCTCAAAACAGATGAATTGTCGATCAAATAGTTGAATTTGTTACTAAAAATGATAATTTTTCAACAAAAATGAAATAGTCAAATTTCCCTTGGAAAAAGTTAATTTTCAACAAAAAATGAAACAAATTTGAACAAAATACACCAATTTGTCAAATACATAGTTTAATTTTCAACTATAAAAGATAAGATTTCAACTAAAAATTGAATAGTTAAATTTTCCGCTCAACAAATTACTTTCCAACCAAAAATAAGGAATCTTCAACCAAAAATATAAATTTTTTAATTCAAAACTAGAAACTGTTGAATTTATCCAAAAAGACGAATTTTCAACAAAACAGTTGAATCCTTAAACAAAAAAGATTGATTTTCAACCAGGAAGATGAATTTTCGACTAAAAAGATTAGTTTTCTTTCAGAAATTTCTTTTTAACAAAATATATGAATTTTCAAGAAAATTGTTTCATTTCTAAGCCTGGATATGAATTTTCATCTAAAATGATGAATCTTCAACCACAAATATAAATTTTCCATTTTTAACCAAGTAGTTGAATTTTCAACTAAAACAGATTAATTTTCTACCAAAAAAATAAACTTTCCAGCAAGAAGATTACATTTCTGTGAAAAAAACTAATTTAAAGAAAATTAATTTTGAAGAAAATAGTAACATCTTTAAACAAAAAGATGAATTTTTAACTAAAATGAGGAATCTTCAACCAAAAATATAAATGTCTAATAAATCATTTTAATTTTTAATTCAAAATTAGAAACTGCTGAATGCATCCAAAAAGACGAATTTTCAACAAAACAGTTGAATCCTCAACAAAAACGATTGATTTTCAACCTGAAAGATGAATTTTCGATTAAAAAGATTAATTTTCTGTCAGAAATTTTTTTTTCAATGAAATACATGAATTTTCAAGAAAATATTTAAATTTTTTACCAGGATATGAATTTCCAACTAAAATGATGAATCTTCTACCAAAACTTATTCAACCAAAACAGAATAATTTTCAACCAGGAAGATCAATTTTCGTCTAAAAAGATTAATTTTCTTTCAGACATTTTTCTTATCAACAAAATATATGAATTTTCAAGAAAATACTGACATTTTTAAACCAGGATATGAATTTTCATCTAAAATGATGAATCTTCAAACAAAAATATAAATTTTTAACCATGGAGTTGAATTTTCAACTGAAATAGATTGATTTTCAACCAAAAAAAATGAACTTTCGACGAAGATGATTACTATTGTATAAGAAAATGAATTTTCAAGAAAATAAAAAAAAATTCAGAAAATATAGTTATATTTTGAATGAAGGGATGAATTTTCAACTAAATTAAGGAATCTTCAACCAAAAATATAAATTTTTTAATTCAAAACTAGAAACTGTTGAATTTATCCAAAAAGACGAATTGTAGAACTTCAAAATGGTTTTCCCCAAGGATCAGTACTCAGTGTAACACAGTTCCTAGTATCCTTTAATGATGTCGAAAAATGCTTAAAAAAACTATTTAAGAGCAGTAAGTTCGCAGATGACAAAACGTTTTTCTACAAAGGAAGGAATCTTCACACTACAGAAAAGCTTATGCAAAAACGTCTCAACGGTCTTCAAGAATGGTCAGATATTACCGGTTACAAATTGTCAGCAACAAATTCAATGTGCATACTTTTCTCAAGAGGACGATCCCAACTCAGGAATCCAGCCCTCTAGCTTAATAATTAAGAACTAATGGTTACGGACTCCATAAAAATTCTTGGATTAGTTTTCGACAAGCATTTCACATGGGAAGCCTACATTAGAAAACTCAAGGACAACTGCAACCATAGATTGAATATTATCAAAACTCTAGCGAAAAGAAACTGGGGAGCTGATCCAGAACTCCTCATTAAAACATACGACGCAATAGTGAGATCCAAACTAGACTATGGTTTAGTAGTTTACAAATCTGCTAGATCTAGCGTCTTAGGTAAACTATCCCCAATTCATAATGCAGAAATTAGATTGGCATTGGAAGCTTTCTGTTCAAGTCCTGCTAGTATTATTCTCAGCGAATGAGGTGAACGTCCATTGGATATTAGAAGAAAAAAAGTAAGCTTGATTTTTGCCGCAAAATTAGCTTCTACACCAGAATATCCTGCCCATAATGTCACCTTCAAAGGAAACCATCAAGAGAAGTATGAGTTACGCCCTAACTACCCACGCCCCTTCTACGTTAGAATGGAAGAAGAATTGAAGCATGCTAATCTAAAATTACAAAAAATTTCTCAAAAAAGATCTCATGTAAATCCACCTTGGGAATTGCCTCTGCCTGAAATAAACTTGGAACTACAGGAATTACCAAAAAGTCAAACCAATCCTGTTGAATACAGAGGTGCCTTCGAGAACATCACTCTGAATCTCCCCACTTATGTATCTATCTATTCGGACAAATCAAAGTCAAAAAACAGGATCCGGATGCAGTGTAGTCACACCTGAAACAATTCTATAATTCAAGCTACCTGAAGGCTACCCAATTTTCCGATGTGAAACTTACGCTATACTGAAAGCTCTGGAATACATTGAAAAGTCAAACCAAACCAAATAGGTATTTTTAATAAAAAAATGATTAGATTTAATTCATTAAAAATTCTTCGACAATTTTTTCCCCGTTATTAGCGTTTTTTTACCGCAAATTAACATTTTTAAACAAAAATCATTGGATTTTGAAGGTTCATAATTTTTTAACAATTTTAGGTTACGTTGGCATTTTTTACCAAATATTGGTATTTGAAACAAGAATCATTATATAGTTCTAACGAGATTTTCAATGTTTGGACAATTTCAGGTTATTTTGTCGTTTTTCACAAAAATGATTAGATTTCGAAAAATATTTAGGATTTTGATTAACAAATGATTAGATTAAAAAAATTGTATCCAATAATTTTTGTTATAAATAATAAAATTTAGAATTAGGAACGCAATTTTGGACTGTGTTAGTGTTTTCGTCGGGAATTGTGATTTGTATTGAAAAATCATTGGATTTCAAAGAAGATTCATAATTTTGTTTAAAACAATTTTAGGTTATCTTGGGCCTTTACATTGAAAATTGGTATCTTTAATTTTAATATAAATTCAAATAAAATTCATATCCTTTTAACAATTTCATGTTATATTATTGTTATTTATTACTATATAATTATAACATTATATATAACATGAAATTGTTAAAAAAAAATGAATTTTATTTTAAATATTTACTTTTAATTTTAAAAAAATATATATACATATTTCGAAGAAAATTAACGATTTTTTAACAATTTTAGGTTATGTTGACATTTTCCATCAAAATTCGGTGTTTAAAAAACATTTATTGCTAGTATTTATTCAGTAAAATAAGGTAATTGAATTTCAAGGTTAGAGCTTGATTTACTATCTGAAATCAATTTTTTTATATACTATTTTAGTTGGATTTTTTTCTTCTAAAATGATATTATTATTAAAGAATCATTAGATTTCAAAGAATATTTACAATATTTGAAAAATTATTGGGCATCTGAGCATTTTCACCGTAAATCGATTAAAAAAAAATTAGCTTTAAAAATTAAATTCATAATTTTGAACAAATTTAGGTTATGTAAGCATTTTTCTTCGGAAATTGCTTTTTTTGAAGTTGAGGTTACGGTGGAGTTTCACATAAAAAAATAATATTTTTAAACTAAAATCACTATACTTTGAGCAAAATTTAGAAACTTTCAACAATTATGGACTATGTCAAAAAATTAATTAATTAATTAAGTAATTTTAACAAAATATTTGAATTTCGAACCTAATAGTTAAATTTTCAAGCCAAAAAGATGAATTTTTGACCAAGAAGATCAATTTTATACCAAAAACGACGAATTTTCAACGAAAAAATTAATACTCAATAAAAAAGTTAATTTTTTAGCAAACATTTGAATGTTAAAACAAATAGTTGGAAAAACAAATGGTAGAAAATTAAACTATTTGGTTAAAATTAAAACATTCGTTTGAAAATTTAACTATTTTGTCATTAATTGCCTTTTTTTAAATTCATATATATTTTCGGGTTGAAAATTCAACTATTTTGCAGAAAATTCGTCTTTTCGTTCCGAAAATTCAACTAAGTTGGTAGAAAATGAGACGATTTGATAAAAAGTTATCAGATTTATTTGAAAATTCCATTATATTATTTTGTTGTGTTTTTTTTTTTTGGTAAAAATTAATTTTTTGATCTGAAAATGTAGCTGTTTCTTTTTTGATTGATAATTTTTCTTTTAAAACATGATAAGTCAACTATATGGTTGAAAGTAAAATTTGTTGTTGAAAATGCATATTATTGGGTGGAAAATAAAATAAGAATAAAACTGCTTTGTAGAATTTTTTTTTTTTTTTGCTTAGAAATGCAATCATTTGGTTGAAAATTAACTTTATAGTTGAAAATTTAACATTTTCATGGAAAATTCGTCCTTTTGGTTTGAAAATCTAACATTTTGATTTAGATTTTTTCTTTTTTGACTGAAATTTTTTTTTATGACGATTTATCTTTTAGGTTGAAAATCCAACTGTTTTGATAGAAAATTAATTTTATTGTTACTGAAAATTCATCTATTTCGTTGGGTATTCAACTATTTTGTTAGAAATTGGTTTTTAGCTAAAAATTTAGCAATTTCATTTCTGGTTGTATTTACAATTTTTGGTTGGACATTAAACTATTTGGTTGAAAATAAACTTTTTTGTACAAAATTCATCTTTTTGGATTAAAAATTCAACAATTTAGTTGAATTTTTTTTCTTTCTTGACTAAAAATTCATATTTGTTTGAAAACTTAACTATTTTGATAATAAATTACCTCGTTTTCTATTAATTTCAATTTTTTGGTTAAAAATGTGACTGCCTGGTTGAAAATTAATCATTTTTCTTTTGATTGTAAATTATCTAAGGAAAAATTTTCTAAAGGAAACATTTTTTCCCAAAAATGTCAAAAGCACTATCGACTTCAATGACAACAATAACATTAAAAATTTCGATAGTAAATTATATAAGGAAAAATTTTCTGGAGAAAAATTTTTTTCCCAAAAATTTCGTAAGCCCTTCAATGTCTTCAATGGCTTCAATGACAACAATAACATCAAAAATTTTGATATTAAATTTTCTAAGGAAAAATTTTCGGAAGAAAAAATTGTTCCCCAAAATTGTCCAAAGCACTATCGGCTTCAATAACATTAAAAATTTTGATTGTATATTTTCTAAGGAAAAATTTTCTAAAGGAAAAATTTTTTCCCAAAAATGACAAAAGCGCTATCGGCTACAATATAAACAATAACATTAAAAATTTCGATTGTGAATTTTCTGAGGAAACATTTTCTAAAGAAAAATTTTTTTCCCAAAAATGTCAAAAGCACTATCGGCGTCAATAACAAGAATAACATTAAAAATTTCGAGAGTAAATTTTCTGAGAAAAATTTTTTGAAGAAAAAATTTTTTCCGAAAAATGTCAAAAGCGCTGTCGGCTTCAGTAACCCCAATAATATTAAAAATTTCGATAGTGAATTTTCCAAGGAAATATTTTCTAAAGAAAAAATTTTTTCCAAAAAATGTCAAAAGCACTATCGGCTTCAATAACAACAATAACATTAAAAATTTCGATAGTAAATTTTCTAAGAAAAATTTTTCTGAAGAAAAATTTTTTTCCAAAAATGTCAAAGGCACTATTGGCGTCAATAACAACAATAACATTAAAAATTTCGAGAGTAAATTTTCTGAGGAAAAATTTTTTGAAGAACAAATTTTTTTCCAAAAATGTCAAAAGCACTATCGGCTTCAATAACAACAATAACATAGGGTATTTCGAGAGTAAATTTTCTGAGTAAAAATTTTCTGAAGAAAAAATTTTTTGACAATGATGTCAAAAGCACTATCGGCATCAATAACAACAATAACATAAAAAATTTTGATAGTGAATTATCTGACGAAAAATCTTCTGAAGAAAAAGTTTTTTCCCAATAACGTCAGAAGCACTATCGGCTTCAATAGCAACAATAACATTAACAATTTCGAGAGTAAATTTTCTAAGGAAAAATTTTCTGAAGCGAAAAAACCATGTTTTTGTTCTATTTGTAGAAAACAGCATAAAAAATAACAAAAAATTAAATTTTTGGACAAACTATACAAGCTACAAAAAAAGACAAAAGTTGTTCACCCAAACAAGTAAACATATAAGATTCTTCCATAAACGACACAAGGTACAATAAAATGGTTCACAATAAAACTGTTGCTGAATCAGATTTCAAAACTAGCCAGATTAGAATATGTCCGTTGAAGCCAAAGAAGCTTTAACAAAAGAGAGTCCACAATCACTAAACTTTAGTTTTTGATGGGTTTCCCCTTATTTCTAAGTCATGTGACTAAAATTTGAGAGCGAAAAGCGAGACGCAACAGGTAGCCGGCCTAAGTGCGCTCAAATTTGCGAGCGAAGTAGATTTTTGAAACCTAAAACGTACAATTCAAAAATAATTAATCTGCATTCGTTTACATTCAATAAATTCCGTTTGCAGCATGAATTTGTTTTCAATAAGAAATATTAGTATCAGATGAAGTTTATAAAAATGTAGTCCGTTAAAGTTGAAATGTTTCACTACAATAAATCTCCAAACAATGGAGATTTAAAAACATCATTTTGTTTCAAGTAGGAAACAATTTTGCATATAAATTTTCCAATTTAAATGCTTTAAAATTGTAGAATCTGAAATTGAAAGCGTACTTCTTACCTTAAATATACGTCTAAAATTAAAGTATTTTACATAAAAAAACTTGCAAACTATAAAAATGGAGGCATTTTTACCTGTAGGCTTATAATTTAGAATAATCTTGCTACTAATAGACCACTTGCCAAATTCTAAATCTTATGAAATTAAAAAATGTTGAACTGATTACTGACACATATTTTAACTTGAACTATTTAACTAATTATTAGCTTCAAATTTAAATCCTGTAGAATGGACAATTCTGTAAAATAAATAAACCAAAATATTTGTAGAGCAGCATGTGAAAAAATTAAACAAAAATCCCAAAAGCAAGAACGTGGTATGCAAAATTGAATTATTTTTAAATTAATAAGGTTCGAGAGTGAATAGTTTAAACTCAATGCTTGGCACATCTTTTCAATGGAAATAAAATGCTTAATTTGAAATTATAATCAAGTTAATCTTGTTTTATGTTTTTATACTTTATTAATTGAAAAATTAATGTTTTCAGTGCGAAAAATATTTGCTTTTAGAAGAAATTGCGCACCAAGAAGAACGTGCATTAGGTGACTTTTAACGATGCGTCAGTTTTCATCCTCTATCTCTATTGCGAATGCATGCCAGAGAGAAAGTTGAAGTGACTTCGGTGGCATACGAAAGAATTTCATAAAAGATACTTCAACAAACTTTTATAAATTAAGAAATATTTATCCAACTTAGTAAATTGGAAGTTAAGAGAGCTCGAAACGAATTTACCAGAATTTTAGCTGTTTAACAAACTCTCATCCAATTAATCTTTGAAAAGTTATCCAGTTCACAGACGAAAACAATAACGACAGCGACAGATAGACACCATTGGAAAACCTGTTTTTTGTTAGTTTTTGCGATAGTGAGTTTTAAAATGAAACTAATATACCTTCTATATATGAAGAAAATGTAAAAATATAAAAAAAATCCTAAAGCTCAGACATGAACCCGGACAAATTTAAGAACCATTTATGAAATGAATTGCAAGCCTCCAGAAGAGGATTTTTTCTGGCAATCCCGACGTATGAAAATCTAATTACACTTACCAGCAAAATCCAGGTAAACCGATAAGGTAAAAATTAGAATGAATGTAGCGATCTTCATTTCATCTATATAGATTTCGTGATCAGCGGCTGAGAATTTGAAATGGATACACTGCTATATATACCAAGCTTCATCAGATTACTCAGATTTACTTAAGACGATGAAGTCCTTGTCATATCTTCTACGCAATTACAGAAGTTCTAAATAATGTTTACTATCTTTCATCACTGTATCATGAGGAAATTACATAAAAATTAAGAATTTTGTCTCTAATAACAGAACTAAAATATATGCTTGGATTTAAAGTACTGTAAAATTGATAGAAGTAAAAATCATGAGTTGATTTGCAGGTTTTTCGTTTGAAACTCTAGATAAAATGGAGCAAACCTTAAAAAGCAAGTTGCAAATCAAGAAATTATTAATTTTTAATGAACTAGGTTCAAGATTCCAATTTAAGGATACTTCAATTTTAACCTTTGAAGATGGACGTGAACTCGTTATAGGATAAGGGCAATCTATTATTGATAATACTTGGACTTCCAGCTTGATAGCAATTTCGTGTTTCCAACATTCTTAAAAACTATTTTTATGACACATAAATGCTTAAAAGAAAGCTGAAACATTTCACGCAATCAGCACTAGCGGAGCATCATATCGGAACAGGACATAAAATTTTATTTGACAAAACAACCGTCATCGCAAAAACGTACAAAATTTTTCCAAGAAAATAGAGAGAAGCAATCAAAATCTGAAAACACCCTGATAACATCAATAGGGACAATGGATATAATACATCAAGTCCGACCAGCCCCCATGGTGGGGTGCTCCGGCCAATCATAGGCATCGTGCAGAGTATATATAAGAAAAACATCACCTGGAGCTCCAGTTCCAAGTCAGCCTTGCAGAAATGAACTGCAATTAATGAAAAATAAAGAAAAAAATTAATTTTATACGAAACAGTTGAATTTTGTATCAAATGGTTGAATTTTCTACTCAAGTGTTGAACTTTCAAACCCAGAGTACAAATTCTCAACAAAAAAGTTATTTTTCAATGAATTAGTGGAATTTTCAACCAAAATCATAAATCTTCAGTTAACAAACTTTAATTTGAAAAAATATTTGGATTTAACCAACAAAAACGAACATTCAACAAAATACATTAATCCTCAACTAAAAAGATTAGCTTCCAGTCAATCCGGTCAATCAAATTGTTTTGTTTGTTTTTGACAAAATTTTTGAATTTTCAACAAATTATTCCAATTTCGAACCAACAAATAAAATTTTTCAATTAAAAAATATAAATTTATTACCAAGTCTCAGGCTTGTGATTAATGAATCAAAAAATAATAATGAAAAATCATACACAGTAATTAAATAAAGAGATAATTATAATTATTCATCCATATAGCACACCATGTAGAAAAAAACTAGACGTTTTGGAAAAATGTTCTAATATTTGTTATAGATCGTATTTTAGTTTTTAAATTACCTTGACTGGGTGGCCTTGATGATGATGGATTGGATGATGATGATTCTGTGAAAAGAAATATAGGGATTTTTTGTTAAAAAATTTTTCAACGAATCCCAAAGTTAGTGGTGGAAATAAAGATGTCCTCTTCGATCGCTTTTTTCTTTTCATAAATTAAAAAATATATTAAATATATTATAGAATTAATATTGTTAATCCAATATTTATTTGATGTATTATTTCACTTTTTGAATGACCTGAAGTAGTTGTCCTTGATATTGATAAATTGGATAATGATGATTCTGTAAAAAGAAGGGGGGGGGGGGGTAAAATAATTTTTATCAGTATGGTTTTATATCATAGGTACTCCTCTTCAATCCCTAAAAAATTTGACACGTTTCGATCAAACTATGGAGTATGAGCTCGATTTTTCGAAAATCCAAAATTTGCCTATGTTAATTGAATGGGATTTTTAAGTGCCCGGTGGCACGTGTTAATATTCGAATTAGGAAAAAAAACATTACGGATTTTCTTTCTCCGGAAATGGAAACATTTTTTTTGTGGTTCTGCATTTCGAAAAGCATTTTTTGGACCACCCTGTTATTTATACTTTATACTTTTTCCTATTTTTATTTTTATCGAAAATTAACTTAAAGTTTGTATTAATGAATTTCATAATATTCTTGGCACGATATTAATATTACTAATTGTTTAATTTACACACATGCTACACGAGTTTTATTCGTTTTTCTCTTTTTAATTATTATGAAGTATGAAAACTCACTTAGGACCTCCATGATGATTTTTACTCTATAATTTATATTAATTTTGCAATTATAATATCCATTAGTCATCTTTACGATTTTACACATTTTTTTTATCTGCAGAAACATTATTTTGTACAAATATGTAGCCTTTGAAGGTTCCAATAGTGTTTCACAGTTCTAATGTATACAGATTTTTAGGATATTGCAATTATTATATTCTTCACTTGTACAGACAAAAATAATTGATTCTTTGACATGAAATTATTATTTAGTTCAAGTAGTATTTAACAATAAACAAAGTGTCTGAAAAAAGGCATGTCCACTGCGTGCACGATATCTCCATTCAGAATCATCTGAAACAAATAAATCAGTAATTTTCTTTATAAGTATGACCATAGCTCTGGTGTGACAAAGCGGATTTTTTAAAATTTTTTCAAAATAACAAAATGACGGTAGTTTAAACCAAAAATTTCGAAAAATCATGTTTTTTGCTCTTTTTTTTGCCAATTTACCTATGATAAAATCGAAAATTTCAAAAACCGCTTCGTCACACTTTAGATATTTATGTTTAGAATAATCGTAAAAAGTTTGAGAGTAATAGTTTGAAAACTGTTTGAGAAATCGTGCACGCAGACCGCAAAAACGTTGTTTTGAGAAAAACGCGTTTAAACTTTTTGGAACATAAAAATTGTAAGAAAAAGTTACTTCACTTAATCGGACAAATCCTTATAAATATTTTTATATAGAAGGTGCACAAACCTGCGCTTATGCACGAATGCCGAATGGAAATGTCTACACTCAATATTTTGAATTTTTGTGTAAAAAACGGAAAGATTTGGTTTCGCATTTTGACATTTTTCGGTAATGCATGTTAGAAGTTCCCTCCTATAAATGTGCAGTAACGGATATTGGTTTGATAATGCTTACTCATTGGGTAGGATTTTTAGGCTTCCGAGATATGTAGTCACATCGTGTCCATCTGGCATTCGTATAAAAATGAGCGTTTGTTCAACAAACTGTGGATATAAAATCCATTGAGGAAATATATTATGTCCGAACTCAAGGACGCGTTCATGGACCTCAGAGACATCCAATAATTTTACAGTAACGTGACTATTCAGAAAAACATCAATTACAGGAGCATTGCGTGGACGTGGTACTTGAAATTTTTTAGTATTCTTCCTAACCCTACTGCTTCTATCCAGATCCTCCTGCACCTATATTTTCAAGATGAAAACTTAGTATTGATGAAAGTTTCTGCACATTGTGAGGATGCGCAATCTTTCTTATAAATATGAATGAATAAGAATGTTACACTTACAGTTTAAATAAGAGAAAGCCAGAAATTTAAGTAGTAGAATACCAATTGCTATCTTCATTTTTTTATCTGGATAACTAATGATGGAGAATTATAAAACTGATATTCTAAGAACTCAGTGAAAGAGACTGCGCGATATTTGAAATGTCTTAACTGATATGTATGCTTACGAATATCCGATTACTTAGCTTTATTGATTCTACAATAAGTATATCTATAGTCAACCTTCAGTTTATCTGAAAACTTTTTATAATGACTTACTTTTGAAGAATTCTCGAAATATAGTATTTTTCTGTAATTGTAAAATACAAACCGGCTTTTGTTAAGGTCTGAAAAATTTGACCTCCCCCCCCCTCCAAATTACCTAATTTTTGCAGACTGCATTTTCTTCGTGAATTTGTTTTGGGCCTATGCAAAGACCATGAATAGATTTTATTTTTAAAAGAAAAAAACAGTTGAATTGAACCAAAAAAGACGAATTTCAAACAAAATAGTTGAATCTCTTAACAAAACAGATTAATATTCAACCAGGCAGTTGCATGTTCAACAAACAACAGAAAATTTAACCAACTCGAGGGAAAACTGATTTATACGTCAGTGAATAATTGGGTTAATAGTGTATTTAATTATTACTCTGGTATTTTATAAGAGATCATAAAGATATTTTCTTAGATTCCATAAGAGATAAGATTCATATACATCGCATCCTAATGGCAATCTCATATGTTATAGGCAGCAATCTTCTCATTCTTTGATATTTACGTTTATATTGTCAATTTCAATCCAAATGATAAAATTTATTTTCCTTAATAGAGGCTACTTTGGAAGTATTACTGTCGCTTTTATTTTTTATTTCTCATCGCTAAAGTGATAAAAGATTAAGTTTTAATGAATACCAGAAAAATTTTATCTAAAATTGTGTAAATCGTAGCACACTATCGTTGTCGGTTTCCAGATGCCAGAGAAAAAAAAACGTCGAGGGAGAAATATGTATTCAGCGCTCATTAGTGAAAACAATTTTGCTGAAACTATTCAAAAAAAATTTGTTTTAAGAAATTGAACTATGAGACAAAAAGATCATTTTTAATGAAGAACAATAATTAAATATCCCGAAAGATGAATTTCCAACAAAATGCATGAACTTTCAACCAATCGGTCGACCATTTAAATAAAAAATACCAGCTTCCAAACAAGAATAGAATGGACAAATTATTAGTTAAAAATTTCAGTTTTTAACGCGAAAAATCAACCACTGAAAATTTGACGATTCCATTTTTCGTTCAGGAAGGATCTTTTTTAGTTTAAAATTCTCTCCACACACTGCTTATATAAGTGGGGGGAAGGACGGGGGTGACTGAAGGCCGACCTTCATGACTCAGGACACGAAAATATTTTGAGCGGATACCGACGGTGGAATCGGTGTGCTCGGCTTGAGTACGGGGCTGACAGAAGGCCGACCACCAGGACCCAAGGAGAAGAACATTCGGTGAGCATAAAGGCGGATGAAACGGGAAAGGCAAATCAGGAAAGGACATGAGAAAATTGAAAAAATAAGAATAGATTAGAAATTTATAAAGGTAGAAAGAGGAAATGAGCTGGCTTACTGATTGGTGCAGAAATGACGATGGAAGCAGATGTGACCCCTGTCACTGATTGGCATAGATCGTGGCAAAAGAAAGAGAAACTGTCACTTTAGATTGAAAACATTCTGGCTGTTTATTCAGTGAGGGCAGAGCGATTTCAAAGGTTTTACAAAAATTTCAATGATTTCACAGCGATTTCAGTGATTTCCCAAAGATCTCAGAAAGATTTCCATAATTTCCCAAAGATTTCGTAAAGATTTCAGATAGATTTCAAAGATTGTGAAAAGATTTCAAAGGTTTCCCAAGATTTCACAAAGATTTTAAATATTTCGCAAAGACTTCAAATATTCAGCACAGATTTCGGATGAATTTATAAGATTTCACAAAGACTTCAATAATTTTTCAAAGATTTCACAAATTTCTCAAATATTCAAAAGTATTTTAAATATTTCGTGAAGATTTCTAAACATTTCAGAAAGATTTCAAATATTTCGGAAGGATTTAGAAGATTTTACAAAGACTTTAATCATTTCACAAAGATTTCAATGATTTCACAGCGATTGCAACGATTTTCCAAATGATTTCACAAAAATTTCAATAATTTCACAAATATTACTAAATATTTGTATAACATTTCAAATATTTTCAAAGATTTCAGAAAGTTTTCACAAATATTTCGATGATTTCTCAGCGATTTCAATGATTTCCCAAAGATTTCTCAAAGATTTCAAATATTGTGAAAGATTTTAATTATTTTCCAAAGATTTCGCGAAGATTTACAATTTATAAGATTTCACAAAGACTTCAATGATTTTTTGAAGATTTCACAAATTTCTCAAATATTTAAAAGTATTTTAAATATTTCCCAAAGATTTCACAAAAATTTCAATTATTGCCCGAAGATTTCAATGATTTTTAAAAGATTTCGCATAAATGTCTGATAGATTTAAAGGACTTCTCAAACGCTTAAATGATTTCCCAAAGATTTCAATGATTCCACAAATATTACCAAATATTTCAAAAAAATTCTAAATATTTCGCAAATAACTTTCAAAGATTTTGGAAAGATTTTTCAAAGATTTCGCATACATGTCTGATAGATTTAAAGGACTTCTCAAACGCTTAAATGATTTCCCAAAGATTTCAATAATTCCACAAATATTACCAAATATTTCAAAAATATTCCAAATATTTCGCAAATAACTTTGAAAGATTTTGGAAAGATTTTTCAAAGATTTCGCATAAATGTCTGATAGATTTAAAGGACTTCTCAAACGCTTAAATGATTTCCCAAAGATTTCAATAATTCCACAAATATTACCTTCCGAGTGCTACGAATAGCCACACATAGAATTTTGGAATCATAACAAATGGTCCAAAAATTTTGAAAATGCTCTAACTTTTCACATCTTCATTCAAAATAGCTGTCCAACAAACTTGTCCTTTTCTTTTAAGCCTCGTTCAAGTGTGCCAAAACTAAATGAAACCTCATCATGTTTTTATAATTCATTGTGTCTAAAGATCACTACTATAGACAGACATTCGTAAAAAAAATTTTTCTGGTTCAGCGGGTCTCAAAACGTGGAGATTTCATGAAAACCCGCGAAGTCAAGTTTGCATAAAACTAATACCTTCTCAACATTCATCCAAGTAGCTACATTTTTGACCAAAAACAAAAACTCTCAAAGAAAATAGTAGCATTTTCAACAAAATAATATAATTTTATGATAAAGTTCCGAAAGGGAAAATTGGCGCAAATTTGATTTTCATGAGAAAAAGAAACGTATAATAACATTATGTTTGATTCAAAATCAATTGGAAGAGTTACTTTTCATTTTTGATTGAAAATTCATCTTTCTAAATTGGAAATGCACAAATTTTGTTGAAAATTGAAGCGTTTGGTTACAAATTCATCTATTTTATCACAAATCGGCATAGTTTATTTGCAGGTAAACACTTACAAGTAATTAAGAATTTATTATACACATATAATATGTATCAGAAGCGTTATTATATTCTATAGGTATGACAAAATGGACCTTCAAATAATTAATATTAGCTCAGTAAACTTGAATAAGACTCGTTTCCAATAACATCTCGATTTTATTCCATGTGTCTTGTACGTGAAAAAATTTGATTTTCTGAATTGAAATTACTTTTTTTTTAATATTTCTTGAAAGAACAATTTTTCCCCGAATTAAAACATTTCATGAAAAATTTAAAACTTCGATCTTTACAGGTGAGCATAAAAATATTTTTAAATTTAAATGATTTTAGCATGTTCAAATTTTTTTTGACATTTAGAACAAGAGTCGTGATTTCCACTCAAATTTCCTTCACAATGACTCATTTGTTTCCCTGAATGATTTTTTACTATTTGTGAGGTTTTCATGAAAATTAATATTTTATTTAGTAAAGAGTAGAATTATTCACAGTTCCTTTTCTATCCAATTAAAATTAAATTTCATTGAAAGCATAATAAATTAGGCAATATAATTCCCACGTTCAACACAAATAAAAATCTCAAATGGTTTAGCCGTACGAACATAAGTTCATAAACCTGGCGAATGTTTAAGATATGAATTACTGGTTATATAGTTTGGAGTGTTTGCCCATTGTGCGTTGACAACCTTTGAGATCAGAAAGTGATACCTCCGTGTTTTCCAATTATTTTGAAACATGACGGAACCTGCATACGAACTAACGTCAAATTGAGTACCAATAAGAAATAATTTCAGATTTGTGAAAAGATCTGTAATATAACTAAAACATTTAGGTAAAGGGTAGTATACCATAAGGACCAAACCCAAATTTTCACGATTTGGACAGTGATAATAAATACAGTCATATTTTAAAAAATAAGAATTTTCTTTGTAGCTAGTGAGTATCAAAAACGATTCCAAAGAAGTTTGCTCAAACGTTTGTTTGTGGAATGTTTGTTTGTTAATCAGGTTTCTAGAAAAGGGAGGGAGATTTCTTTTCCCTCCGAAGCACGTTTTCGAAACTTTGAACGTCAATGAAAAGTGTAATATTGGTTTCAAAGGAAGTATATTTTGGACCCAGGCGCGTAAATTGCCACTTTCACTTAAACTCAATGTACTTTTAGGTGCTGAAATTAAAAAAATTTCTGTGTCAATAGGCAATTTTTTTAGAATTTTATTTTTTAAAGCACATACAGTCTGGATTCCCCCCGAATACATTCAGATTAAATTCATGCTCATTTCAGACAAACTTGAATAGTGTTTGAAAAAGGATAGCAATCAGAATAAATACGAATTATTTCAGAAAAATCGTTCTTTAATTATCTTCTAAAGCATTTACATGTCTGAGTTAGGACCATGTATCATGCTGAAAACGCTCATTTGACAACAAATGTAAGCATGACACGAATTAAGGTCGACAATTTACCACTTCCATTTTCACTCAAAGTACTTTCTGGTTTGAAAATTCATAACGATACTGTATCAATAGGGAATTTTGTTAGAATTTAATTTTGTATAACGGTATTGTAAATCTAAGGACTCTGGGATCCAAAGGTTTGAGCTAGGCGTTAACACTCTTTTTTTATTTTTTTTTTATGTTTATCGTTCTTGGGGTTAGTTGTGTTTTCTAATGTGCTCTTTGCGGTATGGGTTATGAGAACCTTAATTAATTTTTTTTAAAATAAATAACTTTTCAAACGAATAGTTAATTTCTCTCCAAAATGTTAAATTTTCGAGCCGAAAATATAAATTTTCAACAAAAAATTTGAATTTTCAACCAAAAAGTTCATTTTCTACCAAAAAGTTAATTTTCTATCAAAAAATACGAATTTTCTACAAAATAAATAGTTAAACCAAATAGTGAATTTGTCTACAAAATTGTTGAATTTTTAAGCCGAAAATACTAATTTTCTACAAAAAAAGACGAATTTTCAAGAAAGTAAGTAAATTTTCTACCAAATTGTTGAATTTTCGAGTCGAAAATACGAATTTTGAAGAAAACAGTTGAATTTTCAACAAAAAAGTTAGTTTTTTGCCGAAAAAGAGGAATTTTCAAGAAAATAAATTAATTTTCAAGTAATTATTGAAATTTACTAACAAATTGTTTAATTTTCTTGTCGAAAATACGAAATTTCTACAAAACAGTTGAATTTTCAACAAAAAAGTTAATTTTCAACAAAAATAGATTAATTTCCAATAAAAAATTGCATTTTTAACCAAAAAGGTGAAATTTCTACAGTAAGAGGTTAAGTTTCAAACCAATAAGATAAATGTTCAGCAAAATAGTTGAATTTTCAACCAAAGAAAATTTGTTGGTCAAGAAATAAAAAAAATGTTCATCATATTGTTGAATTTTCAAGTCGGAAAGACGATTTTTCTACAAACCGATTGAATTTTAAAGCCGAGAATATAAATTTTCAATAAAAAGTTAATTTATAGCCCATCAGTTGATTGTTTAACAAAATGGTTAAATTTTGTTAAAAAATTACATTTTAATTAAAAAACACGAATTTTCAACTAAAATTTTGTATCTTCAACAAACAAACAAACTTTTAAGAAAGTAGTTTAATTTTCAACCAAGGATTTTAATTTTCAACCTAAAAAGATGAATTTTCAACGAAAAATGTAATAGTTGAAATTCCCACAAAAAATGATTTTAATTAAAAATAAAAAACAGTTGTATTCAACCAGCAAAGGCAAATTTTCAACCAAACACTTTAATTTTCAACAAAAAAAATTGATTTTCTACCAAAAATGACGAATTTTGATAAAAATAAATAACTTTTCAAACGAATAGTTAATTTCTCTCCAAAATGTTAAATTTTCGAGCCGAAAATATAAATTTTCCACAACTCTGAAGAGGCACAAGCTAATCCCCTACATTACACAGTGACCGAGACAAGGTCCTGGGAAGGCGCAGACCTGAAAGTATGTGGGGCTGAGTTGCTCCAAAAAATGGTGTGGGCTACAGCGTGATTTCCAGGAAAGGTGAAGACCCGTATGTGGTCCTTCGGCGATTGAAGGGATTCGTCCTTTCACTAAGGACAGCGTTCTGGCGAATCTGTGATAGCCACAGATCTAAAAGGAATAGGGAAGCTAGTCATGGGATCAGCCTACTTTCCATAAGACAGCGATACCAACCCACCGGTAAAGGTACGTAAACTGGTGGATTAATGCAAGTTAAGGGATCTTCCTCTTCTGCTGGGCTACGACGCTAATTCCCATCATACTCTGTGAGGCAGCACGGACATCAACTCATGAGGTAATGCTTTATTGGAATACCTAATCACTACTGACCATGATATTAATACAGCTTATTGAAGAGTTAGGAAGTTATGGTTATTTACAATATTTAAATAATATGTTTTTAAAAGTAAAACTATTTTCATCACCATAATTCAACGTTGATGCAAAAATGAAAAATACTCTTTGAATCGAGACGAAATGATTGCCCTAATTGTATTTTTGTATTTTTATGATATGGTAAAACCCCGTCATAGCACCTCTTGATATTTGAGTTTGAAATATTGTTTGAAATATTCTTATTAATAAAAAGAAATAATTTTTCGAAAATGTTTTTGCATCCTAAATGAGAAGGTGAATATATTTTCTGATTAATCATAATCATTTGAATAATATTAATCTAAGACTGGGTAACTTCTCTAAACCCAAAATTAAATTAAAAATACTTATGAAAAAGTCGACTGTATAGTGTAGATTACAATTAGTGACTAAAGCTAATTAAATCCAAAAAAAAACACTTTGTTTGAAAAACGTGTTATTGAATGGAGAAAATTACTTATTCAGTGAAATATCCGCAAATACTCGTTATACCTCAAGGACTTACGGTAATTTCTGAGAAAAACATCGAGATTCATTGAGGATAGACCTGTCAAGCTATTTTTTCCATTTTTCTTCACTGTGCCACACTAGAAGAGTAGCGTGGTAGCGCACAAGCAGCGTGGAAAAAAGGTTTCTATGGACAAATCAATGTTTAGCCTACGCTATTCATTCGAAGAGGCTCATCTGATCTGCTTATGATGTCGTTCGGATGCTCCCCCACTGGCAATATTCCAGGATGACAAACTAAAATGTTGAGAAAAATTTTTTATTATTATTATTATTATCATTCGCGTGTTTTGTTCTAAGCTCGTCATATTACCGGGGAACAAGAAATTCATATGGTAAGGTGAGGTGCCATCCATAAACTGCGTTACCAATTTGAGGGGGGTAAGGAGAGGGTGTCGCGCCAAAATCTACGGTTGGTAACTGGGGCGAGTCAGTGGTAATAGCGTTATGAGCTTAAATCACATATAGTGCGTTTCCTGGTTGTAATTTTAAAGAAAGTATCCGAATTTTGAAAAAGTTGGCCCTGCAGCGGTTAGATTCAAAAATAACTTATTGCACTTAATTTATAAGTTTAAAAATCAATTTTCAGATTTCACACTCTTTTTCCTTTTTAGACGAATTTGACTAATTTCGGTTGAAAGGTCTTCGATAAAATTTCTTATTCCAAATTCATCTCGCTTTGTTAAAAATTCTACTATCTTGTTCAGAATTTGATTATTTTGTCGAAAAGACAACTATGTTATTAAAAGTAAAAATGTAAGAAAAAATGTTTGCGTAATTTCTGCACGGTCCTTTGGTTCAAAAATACTAATTGCTAGGTCAAAATATACGAATCATTTTAGGTCATTAGAATAGAAAATAATTTACATTTTTTTTAATAAATTAAAATACATTCTAATAATACGAAACGAGAGAAATAAAAAGTTATTGTCGGATATAATTGAAGCAATAAGAAGATAGTATTGTTAACTTTATGAATAAACTTCTATACCAACATAATTACAAGTAATTATTCCATAGTAGACAAATTTAAATTTACAGAAGACCTAATCTATATTTAACCTTGCCATATTTACTATAATGATAAAGAAAATAAAAGCTGTGAAATAAAAAATGTATAATATAAATTTTTAGACTAATATTTTAGAACTACCGAAAGTATTTATAAATATTACAGGATTGCGTTATCCAGAAATGTAAATTTTTCATTTTTGACTGAGAAGTGATTTTTTTCATTCAAAATCGTTTTTTTGTAGTTGAAAATACAATCAGTTGATAATAAGTTTATGTATTTGGTTGAAAATTCGTATTGTTGTGAAAAAATCAATCTGTTTCAGAAGCAATTCACGCAAAAACATTCAAAATGACTTTTTTTTCAATTGGTCTGTATAATTTTTTTGTCAGAACATAACATGTTTAATGTATTAGATACCTCTCAGTAAGAGGAATAGATGAATAACGCTTCTTTATAACAATTTATGCGTTATGATCTGCCGTTTTTGAAAAAATGGACTTTTCCGTGAAAAAAAGACAAACCAGCGATAAGCGACCTCTAAATATTATTCGATTTATTTATGTATTCACGTGGTTCATTTGGACATCCTTTACTTTTGGCCTTCCTATTTATGAGCAAAATAATTAATTTCGAATCGTGCGACGAATTATCTTGGCATTCTAGCAAAATATAATTTTGCAGATTCTTATTTCAGTAATCTTAATATTATCATGGATTTAAATTTGTTACATATTCTGCAGATCTTAACAGTCTCCACATGCACGATTGAAACAAAAACAACGCGTCTTATAAAAAAATGATCGATTACAAATTTTTAACTCTTTTTCGAGTCAAAAACTTTGGCAATTTATTTTTCTCATAGATTGTGTCGTTGATCTAAAAATTTTATTTCTTTATTTTTAGCGTTCTTATACGAATCGAAAAAAAACTACGCGTCGCATCCAAATGTGATTACTAACCAATTTGTAGATCTCTTCTTATTGCGTAATTTCTGTCTCGCCATCTTTTTTTTTGTGTATCTTGCATAGTTTGACCATGAAATGAAATATTTTATTTTTAGTTATTTTTTGTGCAATCAAAATTTCAATTTTCGAAAAAATGAAAAAAGTCGTTAAGATAATATCGAAGGACTTTTGAACAGCAACGTTTTTCTTTCAATGTATTTTTTCATACAGTGCCTTGTTTGGCTAAAGACTTTCATGTTCGATTTTTTTCAAAATTTTGAAAATGCTATAACTCTGATAATAATTTGCTTTCTACCAAAAGAAATTTCACAGATAAATTGTTTGATATTCTGACTACTACACATAGCTTTTAAATAAATTTTCAAACATTAAAAGAAAAATGTTTTTGAAAATATAGAAGATGCTCGAAATTTTTGATTCTTCATACAAAATAACTTCCTAACTAACTTTTTTTTCCATGCCTCAAGAAAGTGTACCAAAACTCAATCCAATCTGATAATTCTTACAAAAGTTATCTTGCCTACAGTAATGCATACTATTTGCAAACACGGGTTTTTATGGTAAAACTTTTTTCACTAACATAATTCAAAATTGATGCATGAACGGAAAAGATTCCTTGGTTCAAGACGAATCGATTGACCTATAATATTAATACATTTTATTAAAGAGTATGGAAGTTATCGTCATTTATATTATACTAAAAATCGATTTTTATAGTAAAAATGTTTCCATTCTCATAATTTAAAGTTGATGCGAGAAAAGAAAAGAAGTGTTGATTAAAGACGAATCGATTGACCCATAATATTAAAACATCTTATCGAAGAATAAGAAAACTATGTTAATGCATAATATTTAAAAACAAGGTTTTTGATAGTAAAACTTTTTCACTAACATAATTCAAAGTTGATACAAGAACATAAAAAATTCCTTGGTTCGAGAGGAATAGATTGATCTATAATATTGATATATTTTATTGAAAAGTGAGGAAACTATGATAATGTATAATATTTGAAAACACGTTTTTTATGGTAAAACTTCTTTCACTAACATAATTCAAAGTTGATACAAGAACATAAAAGATTCCTTGGTTTGAAACGAATAGACTGACCTACAATATTGATATATTTTATTGAACAGTGAGGAAGCTATGGTAATGCATAACATTTGAAACACAGTTTTTTATGGTGAAACTTGTTTCACTAATATAATTCAAAATTGACGAACGGAAAAGATTCCTTACTTCGGGACGAATCGATTGACCTATAATATTAATACATTTTATTGAAGAGTAAGGAAGTTATCGTCATTTACATTATATTTAAAATCGATTTTAATAGTAAAAATTTTTTCATCCTCCTAATTTGAAGTGGATGCGAGAATAGAAAAGATGTGTTGATTCGAGACGAAATGATTGACCTATAATACTGATACATTTGATTAAACAGTAATGAAGCTATGGTAACGCATAATATTTGAAAAACGGTATTTCTTGTAAAATTTTTATCATTAACATATTTCACAATTGATTTTGAATTTTTGTTGAAAATTCGTCTTTTATCGATGAATTCCTCTGTTTTTTATTTAAAAATTCAAATAATTTTTTTTTTCAATTCAACTCCTTGGTTGAAAGTTAATTTTTTAAATTGATAACTGAACACTTAACTTCAATTAACTTAGCATAAAGCTTGCAAATGTAATGCAAACATGTGTATTTTCAAATTATGTTTTTCATGTACTACTTTTTGAAATAAATATATTACTCATTGGGAATCTTATAATTATGGTATTTCCTATTTTTTCGACTGTATTTATTATAATAGAGTACCGTTAAACGGAGAAAAGACGCTCATGTGGGGTTAGTCATTTCAATAAACGTTGAATTTAAAAAAAAAACTTTTTAGCTAAGACAAAAAACGAATTTTTGACAAAACAGTTAAAAGTTTAACTAAATGTATGAATTTTCACCTAAAACAATGAATTTTCAACAGAAAAATCAAATTGTTAACAAAATAGTTGAATGTACAACAAATGCAGGTGTAAAAAGGAATACAGTATAAAAATTACATGTATTCACATTCAAAGAGATCAATTTTCCACTCAGGTGATATGACGAATTTTCAACAAGATAGTTAGATTTTCAGCTGAAGTAGATAAATAGTCAACCAAAAATGGAACAGTTCAATTTTCAGTTAAAAAATTGATAAGTTTGCCAAAGTAAAAAATGTTCAACAAAATTATTAAATCTAAAATCAAAAACAATTGATCAAACTGTATACCATTTGATTGAAAATCCGGCTATTTGGTTACTTAGTTAGTTTTAAAACGGGCGAGAGGCCCCTCGGAGCCTAATGTGCCTAGTATGCCTAGTATGTCAATCCCTGTTCGCGTTGTAATTTCCTCACGTTCCATAAAAAATAGGCTTTAAGGTTTTGCGGTCTGAGCCTAGCTAATGTCGAGCACTGGCAAAATAGGTGCGAGGATATTTCTCCATCCCTGCCGCATCTCCTGCACCCTGTCGTGGGGTTATATCTCATTGTGTGCATATGATAGTTCAACTGGTTGTGCCCTGTAAGCATCTGAACCACTGTCCCTATCTCTTTCTTGGGTGAACCTAGGATATCCCTGGCTCTGTCCATACTGTACGCATAGCACAGGGTCGCTTTCGCCTGTCGGCAACCCTGGATTTGTTCCCAGTATTCCCAGTGCTTTGTTCGAATCCAGTTTTTGATGACTATCCCGATGCAGCAAGACGCTAGTCCCCGTACCGATTCCAGTCCTATGTGTTCACTTGCTTCGCCACCTTTTGCCAACAGATCCGCCTTTCCTTTGCCCTTGATCTTTGTGTGACCAGGCACCTATATAATCGATGTCTGCGCAAAAGTTGGTCCAGCTTTCATGCTTCGCCTTACGTATTGCAGCCCTGTATTCATCCATCATCGTGGTAAATCAGGTCTATAGTTCATCTGTTTCGTTAGTACTGACACGTGTAAAGCTAACTCTAATCTCCCTGCGAAGCGCTTCTAGTAACCTGTTCCACCAGTGTACTCCCAAGCCTTTCGGACTCTTGTGTTCGACAATTACTTTCATTAGTTCATTTGATGGCTTTTGTGAAAATCGTGTATGCCGTCTCCAGGATGTCCACGTCTATAATTGACCTAGGTACCTCCAAGATTGCACTACTTAGTGTCGTGGAAAACTGGTCCTAGTCCGTTCTTCTTGGATTTCTGACCCACTAAGGGCCCGTGGGTACAAAGGAGTTCAACTCGAGCTCTATCTGTGCGTGATCTGAGAGAGTAGGTTCATCTTAGAAACTCCAGTTCTTGATATTGTCTCTAAAGCTAGCGGTACAGAGGGTCGTGTAGATGACTTCATCTCTGACCGAGTTACGAAACGTCGGGGTACTCTCCTTCTTAAGAATATCCAAATCAGTAGTGATAAGGTATTCCGAAAGGTCATTCCTCTTGAGCTAATTTCCGTGCTGCCCCACAAAGAATGGTGAGAAATAACATCGTACCCTAGCAGAAGAGGAAGATCCCTTACCTTGCAGTAATCCACCAGTGTACATACCTCCACTGGTTGGTTGGTATCGCTGCCATATGGAAAGCAGGCCGATCCCATGACTATCTTTTCTATTCTTTTATGGTTTGTAGATATCACCATTATGTCTTTCGAACGTAACTCTAGCAGGTGGCAACGTTAACTCCCTTCGCCAGTATGCAGGCTCTTGGTTTGGCCTCCTTGGGGTCTCTGTAACAAAAACCAGTCTCCCCTAATCCCCTCCTGTTATCTCAAATTAACCAAGGTTCTTGAATATGCGAGATACCTGTTTTCCTCGCAGCCATGCCCATCTGCAGAACCGCAGAGGCGCCTTTGCTGTGATGCACGTTCATGCAAGTTAGGCCAGGAACAGTGATTTTGGGTCTGCTCCCGGTCTTCCTGTGTCCCGACAAGCTCCTCTTGTCCTTAGCCGGCAACCTCAAAGTTGACCCGTCCGAAGTGGTAGAAGGGCCTGTTGTCGAGGACGGCAAGAGCTGTGCACTTTCGAGGATAAGCTGACTGTAATGTAGAAAAAGCCGAAACTTCTGATCTTTTTAAACATTCAGCTTGCACGCATGAATTCATTAAAATTGATATACTAATATAAATGTTTTTTTATGATTTTCCCAAATTTTGCTTTAGTTTTATCTATTGTACGTTGTACATTCTACTTAAATCTACACACGTATACATATAGAAAAACATAATAAATACCTATACCTATTCAATCTTATCTGCATTTACACACGGAATAAATAATCATCTCAAAATTGTGACACTTTAAACAATTTTGCAAATATAGTAAAACGTCCTATACGGTCAACAACATCTCACAAGTGTTGAAAAAGACTGAAAAGTTGAGAAGACGACTCTATACATACTATCTTCGACTCTTATTTGTAGCTCCGGGAAAATATTTTTCGTGAAATAATGAGGATTTTGTTTATTTAAATCACAGCGAGTATAAATTATTTGCAAAGGTAATTCGTGCGGTTTTTTTTCTTTCAAAATTTGAACGTTTATTTAAGAAAAAAATGTAAAATAGTACAGAAGTAGGGTATTATTCAAAGTATTGCCCATCTGAAGCTATGACTTTTTCCCATCTTTCTGACAATTTGTGAATTCCATCCCAAAAGAACTGCGCCGGCTTGGCGGCTACGAATGAATCAAGCCAATTTTTGATACCCTGTTCTGATGTGAACCGTATTCCAGTGAGGGCGTTCTGCATCGACCGGAACAAATGGTAGTCCGAAGGGGCAAGGTCTGGGCTATAAGGAGGGTGGGGTAAAATTTCCCATCCACTGTTTCCCAAATAGTTCTTAACCGGAATAGCAACATGGGGCCGAGCGTTGTCATGATGGAAAATTATTGCCTCGTGTCTGGTCACATATTCCGGGCGTTTTTCAGATATTGCTCTCTTCAAACGGATCAATTGTGTTCAGTAGCGTTCTCCATTGATGGTTTCACCCGGTTTTAGAAGCTCATAATACAGCACACGCTTCTGATCCCACCACATACAGAGCATGACCTTCGCGCCATGGATATTCGGCGTTGCCGTTGATTTGGCTGGTTGGCCGGGTTTCACATATGATTTTTTGCGCTTGGGGCTGTGTGAAAAATACCTGGCCCCCGTTTCAACGCATGAAAATTAAATTTCATGAAATTTCCGCGATTATACATTTCACGCCGTCAAGGCGGACGCGGACTTCTGAATCTCCAGTGTCTTCATAACCAAATTGTTCTGAGTACAGCTCATATCGTTGCCGATGGCAGAGATCTTTCCCTAAAAATAGTTAGAAACTACAAGATGATTGGTGAAGGAGCGTTCCTTTACAAAGCCGCGGCCGAGACCCTGGGCCTAACTTCAAGCATCAGAAGTGAGGAAAATGCATTACTTCATCTAGATTCTTCACTTCTAAAAGCTGACGTGAAGGAAGCAGAAGTTCAAAAATTCCATCAAGAGCTACTCGACAAGAAAATCCATGAGAATTTGCACAGTAATGTAGAAAAACAGTCCTTGTCGAAGGAGCAAACTTTCGCTACCTCAGATAACCAGGTCTGAATTCAGATACAGAGGGTTTTATTTTCGCATGCCATGATGGTGTCATTTGCACGTTAGCGTACCGTGACCGCATTTATGTCAAGAAGTTCCCAGCGAAAGGTGCGGAGCGTGTCATGCACAGGCTGAGTCCCTAGAACACATACTATTGGGGTGTCCCAGCCACGCAGAAACGACGTATATCTACAGACATAATGCGGCCCTAAGAGTGCTTTATTAACATCTTTGTCGCTCTCACGGTTTCGGCCACGAACCTCCAGTCTCTGTTGCACACTCGAGGCCTAACATCGTTTTCCAAGACTTCAAAAAACGAACAATATTCGTGATCGAATTCTCGGCTCCTTCCAAATACAACATCACTGCCAAGGAGAAAGAAAACGAGGAGAGGTGTCCAGACCTTAAAAGGAAGCTGCAAAGACTGTTCCCAAAATATTCGGCACACGTAATCGTCCTTGTGATAGGTGCTCTCGGAGGTGCGAAACTATCACTGGTTCGTAACCTCAAGGCTATTCCCGCGTGCCAAATATATGCCAAGGCACTTGCGAAATGGATTCAGAACGATGTCATCCTCGGGTCGCTTCGTGTCTTCAAGAGACACGAGAGTTTTCCCGGCCTGTCGTTGTGATTTCGTCGTGTCCTGACCGCCCATCTCACGTTTGAGACGTGGCCATGAGTGTAATTTACCGCGTCCTACTGAGAGCTGGTGTCATTTTTAGATGGCAGTTGCTCCCAGTGGCACCCTGCGGTGGCTATATATATTAATGAGCCTGAATGTCATTTTAATTCAAATTTTTAATTGCGCGCCAACTGCGGCCAACCAGTGCGCGGCCCGAACGCAAGCGCAGTAGCAAAAAGCGCCCACATTGGCATCACTGCTTGAGGTTGAACATCTGTTCCAGTCAAGTCGGTTCGTGAAAGTTTTTTCGGGGATAATTACATTTTTATATTTTTATGTTAAATACGGATAAATAATAATTGGTGCTTCTTGTTATTAAAATTCCGTAAGGAGAGTGTGTGTGAGAAACAGGATGAAAGTCACAATTAAAAGTAAGTATGAGTTGTGTGTTTACGTTTTTTTGGGTCGCTTTTATTGGATTTTTAAGTGAAAATAGGTTCTAATTTGGGAGAGTAGGTACAAAAAATATTAATTAATAATTTTTTGGTGGTAGGAATTGATGGTACATTCTTATTTAACTCGATTTGGCGTATTGGGAGACTTTTTTGAAACCTAACCTAAAAACTTGTCTATTTTTCACAGGGGGATGGCTCTTCTATAAAGGCCTGTAGAATAAATGTGTCATGAGATTTGAAGACGGCTAGAAAATAATTTATTTTGTTTCGTTATAAATATTTTGAAATAATTTTCAACTTGATCTTAAAATTAATTTTTCGAAATAAAAAATAATTTAAATCTTCCCAGGAATTTTAAGAAGATTTTTTTATTCTCTTGGAACCCTTCAAAAGTTTAAAAACCCTTTTTTTTTAATTTTCCAAAATTCTTCATTTTTCCTTAATTTTCTTGAAATTGTTTCAAGTTTGAAATTATTTTTGTTGGAAATCTTTTGAAATGTTGAAAACTTTTTTCTATTTTTCCCTTGAAATTAAGATTTTTAAATAAAAAATCATATTCTTTCCAGGAATTTTTAAAAGAAAAATTTTTCATTGTCTAGAAAGCTTTCAAAACTCTTAAAAAGCTTTGTGTTCCGAAGGCTTTAAAAATCTACTTTTTGTTTTAAATTTCTTGAAATTATTTTGAAAATTGTTCCACATTTCTAAATATAGTTTAAAACGTGTTCGACTTTTTCTAAAATTTTTTCAAAATTCTCCAAAATACAAAAAATTGCCTTAAAATCTCCCGGATTCAACTTTGGAAATATTTTGAAATAATTTTCAATTTTATCTTAAATTTAATTTTTCAAAGTAAAAAATCATTTTTTGAAAAAATTTTGAACAAAAAAAAGTTTCTCAGTCGTTATTCACGATTAGAAAAAATTTTAAAAATTTAATCAAATAGTTATATCAGAAGAAAAATCCTGAAACTAAACTCAAATTTACAGGATGATTCGAACAACTGATTTAAATACCCTGTAAATTCCAGATTTTTCCGTTTTCATCATCAATGATTTAAAAAAATTGTATATTTTTACTTTTAGTAGTGAAATTCGACGGTTTTCCCTCAGGAATGTAATAAAAATTAAAAAAAATAAACTTATTAAAAACAGTCTGGGTAATAATTTGAAAGACAACATTTGTTTACAAATTCCAACTTTTAAAACGTTGTAAATGTAATTAATCAATTCTTCCTCAAATTAATTGGTCAGTTTTTAATAAAGCGAGATGAAGTGGATCTTTCCTAAAATTGTCAATACAAACTTTTTTGCAGGAACCACAATATCCGACATCGATAAGTGAAGCCTGGAACGGTGTTAATTGCCAAATATCTGGTTTGTTTGCACACAAATTCGGATTATCGTACCTGCAAATTCTGACGAGCTAAGAATTTTGAGGGGGAAAAAAAACAAGACTTCCGCAAACTTTAAATAATGAGAATATGACGTTAAAGTACGTTAAAATTTATAAATTTACACTCTCGCTGACGACGCGACGTGCGACTATCTAAAAATATGGGATCTCGTGACTGCTAAACAGGCCAAGTCATGAATGCACCCCTTCTTCGAGCTACGAGTAATGACGCCTGCGTTGTCATACTCCCAACGCCCAACTCATTTTCAATTTACGATCACCTTCTAATGTTCTCAAGTTTTTTTTACAGAAACAGAAAGTTCGAGGCGTTAACCACTTCGATTTTTCGTTTAAACTAGATCACAAGATAACAATATGAGATTGCACAGATTACATTTAGGGGAGACCACCCTACAGTAGATAATCATCAATTAAAAATACTAATGGACGTCAAATAATTTACTTAATGTAATCAATATTCAAGACAGGATACGTGTTAAATATATGAAAATTATCATTAATTATTTTACTTATGATTGTGCTTATAATTAAGGATTATAAAAAAAAAACTCAAATAACCTTATATAATACTTTATTTGTGCCGGCTGTACTATACGGCAGCGAGACATGGACATGTCAAGAAAAGGACCGTAACCGCATTTTAGGTCAAGAAGTTTCAAGCGATAGGTGCAGAGCGTGTCATACACACGTTGAGTACCTAGAACAGATACTATCGGGGTGTCCTATCAACGCAAGAACGACGTATATCTACAGACACAATGCGGCCCTAAGAGTGCTTTATTACCAACTTTGTCGCTCTTACGGTGATGGCCGCGATCCTGCTCTGCCGAACGCTCCATGGGAGATAGAGTCAATTGCACAAAACGAAAAGTGCCAAATTTTCTGGAACTACGATTTTCGGAGAGCAGTCTCCGTTGCACACTCAAGGCCTGACATTATTCTCCAAGACTTCGAGAAACGAACTATATTCGTGATCAAATTCTCGGCTACTTCCGAATACAATATCACTGCAGAAAGCTGTGATCCTTGGGTCGCTTCGTGTCCTCAAAACACACGAAGGTTTCGCCGGCCTGACGTTGTGATTTCGTCGTGTCCTGTGACCTCCCATCTCACAGTTGTGAAACGTGGCCATAATAAGTTCAACAACCACCGCAGGGTCCTACTGGGAGCAACTGCCATCTAAAAAATGACACCGGCTCCCAATAGGACCGCGTTAAGTCCCACTCATGGCCACGTCTCACAACCGTGATATGGGTCGTCACAGGATACGACGAAATCACAACGACAGGCCGGCGAAGCCCTCGTGTGTTTTAAGGACACGAAGCGACCCAAGTATGACAGCTTTCTGCATCCATCTCGCAAGTGCCGTGGCATATTTTTGGCACGTGGGTATGGAATATATATCTTTTTCTTTTGCGTTATTTTAGATCGTTTTCGAGCAGAAATCAAAAACCTATACATTTAAAAATCAGTTTGTGAAGAGGGCAGCAAGCGCCCGCACTTAATGGTTTCCTAGAAACGGGTGCAGTGAAGAATTTTCTGCATTTTGGAAATTTTCTCATTTAGTAAACAAAGTTTTTTCACGTTTCGAAATAGTTCGGTGTCAATGGAGTCTCTGATTTTTGGACTCCTCAAAAATAACAGCATCAATTAGAGTCCGAGACGGGACACCGAAGCGAGCAGACGTGTTTTATTTACGTGCTCTATCGGCAGTTTACTCGTGTTGTGATTGTGCTATTTCTTCCAACTCTGTGTGATTTGTGCTGCGTATTTTGTGAAATTTAAGTGCAGTGGCGTTTTTTAAAATATATCTTTATGAATAAAGTCTCTTATCGCGTTTGATTCAAAAATATGGTGCAAAAAGTAAGTATATAGATAATTTAAGACAAGTAGCACACGAAAATTACCTGTCAAGGGCCAGCCGAGGGAAAGCCTAGATTTTTCTAGCTAGAAAATCTGGCTGCGGCCTCGTAAGAGCCAATATGTAGTTTAGACATAAAGAAGCAGTTTCTACCCGGGCTGTGGTTGAAGTGCATTATATTATTGACTGCAAAATTTATCAAATTTAAAAACTTATGAACGTAAAAAAATTTTTCTGAAAAATATACATTACAATGAATTTAGATCAATTCAAATGTATATGGTAGGACTGATTCACATAGCTCTACTGACGAGTCCAGTAAGTCAGTCCGGGACGAAACATAGAAAATCTAAATTTAATTTACGCAAAAAAATATATATATTATTATTAATTGTAGAACAAAAAACAAATAAACATTATCGACCCTAATGCCAATTAAAAGAATCTTCTGTGTCCTTTAGAGACTTCATCCCATATTACGCGTCGCTTGGACCAAAATTTGAATTTTGGATTTTTTTTTACCATTTTAGATAAATAAAACCAAAATGACAAGTCCTATCAAAAAATGGTTTGAACAAAATTTTGTAAGATTTTTTAAAATACTTTTTTACTTATCTGACGTTGTTTGGCTTAACATTAGAATTTTCGACTTATTCATTTTCGGTGCATAAAATCAAAAATACGAGTCCTATAAAGAAAAATGGTTGAAACAAAAATTGTAGACATTTTGAAAAATTCAATTCTTCCTTTTAACTTTTTTTTACGTATCTGTCATCGTTTAGCGTAAAAATGGAATATTCGAGTCAGAGCTCGATTTGATCCGTTCATTTTTTCGAGAGCTATCGTCTTTACGGACGGACGGATAGACAAACGCCATCGTCTAAATTTGATTTTTGGCTTCAGGGGGTCTTAAAACGTAGAGATCCGTTGAAAACTGAGGTGTGACATGTCGGAAAATTCTAATACTAATAATGACAATAGGAAGAATTTAATCTTGGGAATGGACAATATGAGCGTACTCGATGATTGTGGCCTTTATATATATATATATATATATATATATATATATAATTAAAAACTAAAGGTTAACAACCACCGCAGGGTCAATTAATTGAAAAGGTTTCTTGTTTTTGAACACAGTCTAGGAATTCGAAACACGAATGAGAATAACTTCCGAAGGTAGAGATAAATACACACAATAATCTACAAATTAATCGAAATACAATTGTACATATAATATTTGAGTTTACTAAACATAGAAAATTACAAAGTTGAAGAGAGATAGCTGATATGAATTTTAAAAAAGAAAAGGGTTATTGTTTTCTGAATTGAGTTTCAGTTTACTTGATGTACTTGATTTCAAATTTTAACTTCCACTGGAGCCTCTCAGGTAGCGATAACTCCTCATCCAGATTTCCACCTTAAAATAAAGCACGACCTTAATGACGAATTTTGAAGAAATTTGAAATATGATGGGTAACTAACTCATTGATCAAAACTTACCAAATGATAGTCCAATCGTTTACTTAGAAACTGGCGAGTAGCTATAATAGGGATCCACAGATAATTAGAAGATTCCTTGACAAAACTGGTTTTTCGAATGGTTAATAGTTCTTTTCTATTTCACTGGAAGATACTGGTACTGGTGCTGGTGGTTACTGCTTTATCACAGGTAGGGTTGATCGACCTTCTGGCGATTAACAGTTGCAATGGTTTGACAACGAGAAATCGCCAAAGGTGTCTATTAGTAGGCAGGTGGGCAGAGGTCTCCTGCTGTTGTTCAAGGGTAATAATGTTCGAGTCCAAGGGTCTGGCCATTGTGCCACCCCCTTTAGTGTTTCGTGTCTGATTTTTATGAGCTGCATTCGGAGATTTGTAGGCAAGGAGTCATTGTATTTTAGTGGTGAATAGAAAAGTCAAGATTTTCAAACTGCATGGTTAGTACTGCGGAGTTTGGACTACTGATTTTATCATGATGGATAAAAGTGAATATGCACGAGTTCCTTCATTTTTAAAAGAACATATAATCCTTTTATATCATAATTATCAATATAAATTATAAGTATAAATGTAGCAATTATTAATAATACAAGTATAAAAAATCTCTCCGCCGCGCGGGCACATTCTCATCGCGCGCGGATCGCTTCGATCGCGGGTTTGAGCACACCTAGGGCGCGTGACTGTTGGTTCTTGCGCGTCGCGCTCGATAACGTATGTACCTCGCGCTACGCGCTCGGTTATTGTATTTTCCCCACTTTTAAAATTAAAGGTCAATAAAGTATAGCATAATATAGAAAAGATGGTATTGAAAAAAGATAGAAGAAAATTTTGATTAGCAGAGGTATAGAAAAAGATTGACGTGAATAGATGAAGGATATGATGAGATAGAGAAGAGGGAATTGAGAATATAGACGTAAATTCAGATTAACAAAGAGAAAGAAAAATATAGACTTTTATAGAGAAAGGATAGGTTAAAATAAAGAAGAGGAGATTGAAAAAGATAGACGGGAATTTAGAACGATTGAGATAGAAAAATGAGGGGATTGAATCAGATGAGAGAAATTTAGATTGAAAGAATGATAGAAAAAGATTGACAGGAATAGAAAAAGGATAGGATGAGATAGAGAAAAGAAGATTAAAGATGATATACGAAAATTCAAATTAGGAGAGAAAGAGAGAGATAGAAAAATATGGACGTGTGTAGATAAGGGATAGGATAAGATGGAAATAAGAGGATTGAAACAGATGGAGAGAAATTTAGATGGGCAGAATGATAGAAAAAGATTGACAAGAATTGATGGAGGATAGGATTAGATAGAGAAGAAGAGATTAAGAAAAAAATGGACGGGAATTTAAATTGACAGAATAATAGAAAAATATTAACTCGTAGAAATAAAGAATAGGATGAGAATGAGAACAGGAGATTGAAAAAATAGACGGAAATTTAGATTGACGAAGAGAAAGAAAAAATTCAATATAAATAGATAAAGAATAGGATGAGATAGAGAAGACGGTATTAAAAAAGATAGACAAAAATTAAGATTAACAAAGCGATAGAAAAAGATTGTCGTGGATAGAAAAGGATAGGATGAGATAGAGAGAGGGTCTTGAACAAGATGCAAATTAATTCAGATTGACGAAGAGATAGAAAAAGATTAAGGTGGATTCACAAAGAATAGGGTGAAATAGCGAAAAGGGTACTGAAAAAAAATGAATTCAAAGTGAATTCAGATTGCAAAGGAGATAGAAAAAGATTCGCGTGAATAGACAAAAGAAAGGATATGATAAAGAGAAGAGGGGATTGAAAAAGATAGACTGGAATTTAGACTGGCAGAGATAGAAAAATATTGTCGTGGATAGATAAGAGATAGGATGAGATAGAAAAGACAATATTGAAAAAGATAGACGGTAATTTAAATTCGCATAGAGATAGGAAATGATTTCGAATTTTTAACAAAACAGTGGAATTTTCAACGAAAAAGGATGAATTTTTAACAAAATTATTGACTTTTCAACAAAAGAAGGTGTTGAAATTTCCGTTGCACATCTTTGCATCTGACCATAGTTTATATAAAACAAACAGAAACAAGTTTTACAAAAAAGTTTCTTTGAACCCGATTATAGGCGACATTTATTAAAATGTGTACTTTTTCTCTCATTCTGTTAAAGGACCCACCGAGGAGAAAAAATTACCTGAGAATTGTTTTCATCTCTCCAAACATTTATTCAAGGAATATGAAATTAATTTAAAATAAAAGAAATCTGTAAAGATCAACTAGGATTTGAAATATGAACCGATATTCAAAATCTTTCTTTGACTTTCTCGTGAAAAAATGTCGAAGGTAATGCAGCATATTCAAATTCCGTTGGAAAATATATTACTAAATTTTCATTTTTCCAAACCGACTACAATCGTGTAACAATGGGAAAGTCTTTCGAGGTGTTGCTTCCTTCGTGCCAGCGGAGAAAAATCAAAATTTTTTCACAGGGATGTATTAACCCCCCCCCCCCCCCCCCCTCTTTTTTGTGGGAATTTTTGCAATTTTTGGAAAAATTATAAAATTTGTAAAAATGTATTAAACTCGTTAAAAATTTATGAAGTTTGTAGACATTTATGAAGTTTGTGGAAATTTATGAAATTCGTGGAAATTTATGAAATTTGTGGAAATGTATGAAATATGTGGGAATTTTTAAGGTGGGTGTTGCAAAAAAATATTTATTCCATGCCAAAGGTCGACATAATCATTGCTATAAAATAATTATTTTTGATTAAAAAATGTTTTAAAAAATAAAACCTTGATTCATTTGAATGAAAGAAATTTCATTAAAACTCAAACATTTTACAAATGATCGTTTAAAGTCAATCACATTTTAAATTTGAGGTTAATTTTTTTTAATCTAAAGTCGTTTGAAATCAATAATTTTTCAGTTGTTACTTAAAAATTAAAATTGAAAAACTTCACTTGCAATTTTAAAATTTAACAAAATTAAACAATTAAATTTCTTACATTAAAAGGTTAAATTTTGCACTCTGGAATTTTGCCGATTCAAGACTTTCTATTTGAAACAATTCACTTTCAAATTGTTTAGTTTTGAATATTTGATTTATAATATTGTTTTTGTAATTTGAAACAAAATTTTTACAATTCATTTACACATCTACTGTTTTTGTCTCTTATGTAAGATACCTTTTTTCTTTAAATTAATTTTTTAAGCATTGGGGGAAGAGCAAAAATAATTCACTTAGGTACGTAAAATACTATTTATTAATTATTTTAGTTGAGGGTCACTTATTATTTGTTTACAAGTGAAAAGTCAAAGCAAAACTTAAGAAATGGACAAAAAGTTTAAGAGTTCAGAAAAAACCGCAACTTTTTAGCACTTATCCAAGAGAAGATAGTTATAAACAATTATAAATTGTTTCAACAACTGTTTTTGTTAACTTGCATTATTTACTATTTTACTAAGTAAAAAGTGGGTAAAAATTTGAACATTTCAGAGAAAGCTGCAACTATATTGCATTAATAAAGAAGAAGATAGTTATAAGCAATAAGAATTTGTTTAAATAATTATCTTTGCTAAATTGAAATAATTAATTACTCATCTCGTGTAAAGAGTAGACAAATAGTTGTAAATTTCAGAAAAAAACGCAACTTTCTATCATTATCCAAATTGAATATTATTATTAATAATCATACATTTTTCAAACAAATGAATTTGTTAACTTCAATTATTTAGCTCACTCCGTGTGAAAAGTGAACGAAAAGTTAAAAATGTTAGAAAAGACTGCAATTTTCTAGCATTATTCTTAGAGAATACTATTATTAAAAGTAATAAATTGTTTAAACAATCATGTTTGTTAACATTAATGAAAATTAACCTCTCTAATTGAAAATTAGACAAAAAGAGGAAAGTTTCTGAAAAAGCTACGACTTTCTATCTTCATTCAAAGAGAAAATTGCTAAAAACAATTATAAATTGTTTAAACAATTAATTAATTGATCTAATTATTAGTATAAAGTAGCATTTTATGTATTATAGACCATTTTCATGTTAAAAAACGCAAAAAACTCATAATCAGCGCCAAAAACTCGCAAAATACATTTGTTCACTTATGGGGTTTTTTTTGGGACCATATAAAACAGACTTATGGGGGTGATATTCGAAAAGTAATATTTTATTTGTATTCCATGGCTGACTGTGAAGACAAATGTTGAATTTCAACTCGATTCAGCTAATATTGAGGATTCTGAGTAAAATTTACAAAAATGTATTTTTTTTGTCCGAAGAAACAAAATTTTATTTTGTTTTCAGGAATTACAATAGGAGCATTTTGTGGTATTTGTCCAAATTTCATCAGAAGATTCTTGGTTTATTTTCAAGAATTTATACATTGACTTGAGTGTTGGACGTTAAATGGGATTTTTCATTTGATTTTATTCTAATTTATGATTCTTAAATTTCAAAAGTAAAAGATGGAGGTGAATCTTTTTCTGCTAGTGAGGCACGTTTTTAAAAGTTAAAGCAGTGATGAAGAATGGCAATTGAGATAGAATACGGATTACGTCAGACAAATCGTTATTTGCGTAAAGTTAAAATTTTATTTTTCTTAATTACAGATATATTATAGCATTATATTTATCAACTTAATTCAGGATGTCTATGAAAGAAAAAACCAGAGTATAAAAGATCCCAAATAATAAGGGGATCTTCTCAAATATAAAAAATATTTAATTGAAGATGGAAAAAATATAACCAGTTAAAATATAAGAGTATTCGTCTAACAATGTTCGAATAACAAGGGTCTACTAGATAAGACTTATCTCCTACGGATCAGTAAATGAGAACAGCAACAGTTCATGGAGACTGCTAAGATTTCCTGATACGTGCAAAAATTGGCATCCATTGAAAGATTAGAATTGTGAAAATGAGAATTTTTAAAACATATTTTACTAACTAGAATTCATAACTGAATAAATCATTCAACTAGATTCAAAAAGGTTCAGAAACCTTAGCCATTCACAATTTTTTACTATAGATTTTTAATCTGTTTATATTTTTAAAACGAGAAACCAGATTCAATAAGTTGCGTTTTATACTATTATTCTTCTTTATATAGGTTTTTCTCTTCCTCTAAAAGTCTTTAATTTTTCTAGAATGAAACTTTCGGCATAAAGTTTCAACTTTTATTTAAATTAACCTTTAAAACCCCGGTGAAAGAACTGGTTTTCGGAAACGAAAATTCTGTAAAATAGCTCGTATAAGCAAAGTTTTATACCAAGTTTCATACAAACATGAAAAAAGCACACACACACACACACACACACACACACACACATATATATATATATATATTCAGTTTAGAGTTAATTATTTCTAAAACTTTTATTCTGTATTGCAATGGAAAGAAATTTTTCTCCGATCCCTCAAACATAAATCCTTCACTGAACTAATGCCATATTACTTTAGCATTACTTTAGCATTACGCTGTAGCGTAATGCTTGCGTTCGGCCGGTCCGCCAGGGAACAAAAACAAATTTTCAGCAATATATATTCCTGGAGATGAATCTTGAATAGATAGAATTATGTTTTAAGAAAGTACTAAGAACTTTCAATAATGATTTATTTATAATCTAAAAGATGAATTTTCAGCGAAAAAGACAGTATAGGTGACATGTCAGACAAACAATATTTGGATTTTGAATGAGAAATAGTCCAATTCAACCAAAAAGGAGACATATTCAAAAAAATGGTTTCATTTTCAACCAAGTAGTAGAATTTTCCACCACAATGGATGCATTTTCACCAAAAATTTAATAATAGAATTCTCAACCAAAGAAGACCCCGAGTGCAATACCATTATTCGAAACACTTTCAACGAAAAACAATTTTTAATCAAGAAAGATGAATTTTCAATTACAACGATGACTCTTTAAGAAAATAATTCAATTTTCAGGAAAGTAATTGGAATTGAAAGAAAATAGTTACATTTTCATGTTAAACAGTTCAGTTTTTAACCTATAGAGATGAATGTTCAAAGAAAAGGTCAAATTTCCCAACGAAACAATTCTAGTTCAACCAAAAAGCAAATAGTCGAATGTTTAAGCCAAAAGTTGAATTACAAAATTCATCATTGTAGTGCAAATCGAACTATTTTTTTTTATTTACATTATTGTCGAAAATTCACATTTTCGGGTTGAAAATGCAACTGTTTCATAGGAAATTCCCCTATTTGGCTTACAAATTCACGAATTTTGTATAAAATTTAAGTACTTCATTGAAAACTTAAATTTTTAGTTGAAACTTTGCCTTTTTGGGTAGAATATTAATCTTTTATTTTTAAAACTCTTCCGTTTGGTTCAAGATTGAACTATTCTGTTGAAAATTTATCTGTTTTGTTGAATTCAACCGGTCGAAAATTCATTTTTCAACGTAATTTGTTATACTGCAAATTCCAATATTCCATGTTTGATAGAAAACTTTGTTTTTAGTTGAAAATTCAAAAATATGTTTCGAAATTTATGTATTTTTATAATAATTCATATTTAGGCAGAAGATTATTTTTTTTTTTTTTTTGTTAGGAAATCATATCTGTGGTGAAAATCAAATTATTTGTTTTCATGTTAAATATTTTTCGACGCTCTATCGATTTATACTAGTCTTATCTCAAAGTCAATGTCGCAAAGCAGACCCTCCCCTAAGGCTAAAAAAAACTGAAAAAACCGACATCTTCCCGACTTGTACCCTAGGGTACTTTGGGTTCCAGTGAATACTGATAAAATTAAGTAGTTTTTAATAACTTTAGACATATCGGCACTCAATGATTTTTATTCTGAACAATGTTCATAAATGTGGGAATAATAAAACAATTTCGATATCTGAATCATCTGCGCACATGTAGGTATAACAAAATTTGTTATTATTCATAAAACAACCTGTGATAACGTATTGTTAGGATTGTTCTTCATTCATTATGTGTCCCGTCACGGCTGACATGACCTCACTTTCTTATAACATTGTCACTTACATACATGTTTCATATGATTTTATTCTCTCTATTCACAACTATTCATATACATTCTTATATCTGGATCCTTACTTGTATTTTCTCCTTCAAGCAACTGTTCTTTCCTTTTTTGTTCTCTTCTCTTCTAGTTTTTCGTTTTTCAAATTCACTATTTTACTCTTTCTAATGCATTCCTCTAGCCCCCCTAGAAAACCAAAAATTAATTTTTTTCATTCTACCAAATGTATCGTCTGATGTTCCCGACGATTCGCTCTGGAACTGTAAGTCTATCATCACATACTCAATAAGTAAAAGCTGCTGAAAATCAATCAGCATATTGCTAACAGAATCCTAACTCTTTCGAAACCCTTCATTTTATATAAACGGCTCTCCCAAACCAGAGAAGGTCGAAGCATTTCGGAGAGAAGTTCCTGAAGTCCAGCATCCACTGAATGAAGGCACGAAGAACACAAATAGCTTCAAAGAGCTTGCTGTGTCCTCATAGAATCTGGAAGGGAATGCCTACGAGGTGAAAAAAGTATTAGGAGGCATCAAGAACTATTACGCACCGGGACCATATAGTATCAAGACTTACTGGTGAAAAGTTTTCTTCAACCGACCTGTTCTGGCCCGCATTTTCACCCTATAGCTGAAGTCGGAAGAGCATTTTAAAGCAACTTGTCTGACCCAATCAGTAACAGGCTTGTTAATTGTCTGATCACGCTGTATAAGATCTTCACAGATGTCCTAAATGATAAGATTGTTCGCAAAATCGGATGGACTCACTGTGTTTCTTGCACTCCTGCGTTGCTTCTTCACTTTTCTGATGTACACCTGCGTGGCTTTTTTAATACTCCCCTGCATTTCTGCTTTCCTATTTCACTTTTCTACTACATTCCTGCGTTTATTTTTTAGTGTTCTCTTCTACTGGTACGTTAGTTTTTTACTTTCATTCTGTATTCCTCTGTTACTTCTCAACTTTTCTCCTCTATTCCTGCATTTATTTTCTAACTTTCCTTCTGGAGTCTTTTGTTCCTTTTTCACTTTGCTTCTGTATTCCTGCATTCCCTTTTTACTTTTCTTCTTCATTTCTGCTTTCCTTTTACACCTTTTTCGTGCACTTCTGCTTTCCTTTTCTACCTTTATTTTACATTCCTGCGTTTCTTTTTCACTTTCCTTCTTCACTCCGGCGTTCCTTTCTCAATCTTCTCCTACATTTCTCCGTTCACTTCTCACTTTTTTTGGACCTTGGAGCTAGTGGGCGGGCATATGGGTCTCTTCGGACTGTAGATCTGGAATCGATGAACCAAAGGTGCTGCATCTCGAGGTGTCACAACACTGGGGAACTGACAAACTCTGAACTGTGGGACCTAAACTAAGGACCGATCCTTCCGGGGGGTGGGGGATATCAAAGCCTCCTAAATTATGGAGAGCGCGGGTTCTTATGCTCCCAAGCAAAGGAGATTTAGGGACACCAGGTCAAATCCCATAATATGTGAACCCGCCCCTACAAGCGGGGCTCTGCAGTGGGTGTTTCTTATTTCCCTAGCTTCTTGTGGAAGCAAAATATGCAACTCACAGAAAACAAACAAAGCTAATAATCTCTCCGTTTCGGGACCCTCATTCAACCCAGAGCTAAAGGTGGGCAGCTCTTCATTGGACCAACCACCAGGTGCGGTGCACATTTCTGACACCAATCACAACAATTTCGTTGACAGGGTGGAATAGCAGCTAACGGGAACCTCTATAAGGAAGAAGAACCGTGGTGGTAAAAAATATTTAGAGCCCACTTAGCGTGGCTTGCAAAACGCAGCCATGGCACATCACAGCGCGCCATGAATGCGGGAAAATCATTGGGAGTAAGTTCTCAGGTTTGCTCGTCAGAGGAGGCAGGACTCCAAAAATTAATTTTCGAAAAGAGAGTTGGAACGGCAAAAGGCTGTGGAAACACAATGAAAATTTCTTTCAGATTTGCGCGGACTCATTCGGAATGAACCTGAGACACCAATTCGGACTGAAAAAGAATCACTTGTAATCGGACAGAATTATTCGGACTGGATTTAGCTTCCAACGAGAAGATCGGAAGCAGTCGGAAACAGATTTCGCATTCGTTAGTAATCGATCGGAATGAATCGGAGTTGTTCGGATTCAAACGGAATCAATTTCATTCCGAAACTTCCACCAGGAGATTTCGGTGTAGTTCGGAATAGCACTCACCTCCGATTTTCTTGATACTCCGTATATTTATGTATTTTGACATGCTGATTTCGAAACACATAGTAAAAATTAGCGCAAAGTTGATTATCATGGCAAAAACGATGAGAACCCCTTAAAGTTGCAGATTTTCAAATTTATTTCAGTGAAGACTGGAAATTTCGAAACAGTTTTCAGACAAGAGTTATAGATTCATTCAAAGTATACATTTTTCATCCTAAACACTTTCCCTTTAGGATGATTAGTTTCTGATAAAATCGCTGTCAGAGAAATGATGTTAGTCAAGCCCACTCTCCTTTACAACTTTTTGTAGGGAGACCTACTAACAAACTTTTCCAAAACTAACCGCCACAATTCAAATAATAAAAAATATAAAAATATTTGCAAAAGCAATAAAATCTATTTAATGGTCATAAACAAGCCTTTTGAACTATATTTCGAAATCAACTATAAAAGTAACGATTTTTCTCATTACTGTCGATCAAGAAAATATCTCGAAAAATGTAACTATTCACCAAATATTTACTTTTTAACAAAAGTTACTTCGTTACCACACTATTTTTACCAAAAAAGTAATTAATTGGATGAAACTACTTACTTCCCATCACTGTCATTCGATGCTTGACAAAACTTTTAATTTAGAAAAGAGCCTTTCATTTTGAGATCGATTTTAATCTTTTTGAATTCACAAATCTCTATTTTCTATTGAAGCTGCAGACATCATGGAACCTAATCTTACAACTTGGTTTATCACTTATCGTAATACACACTTCAGAATAACGCTCGTTCATGGAACACACTTAGCAGAAGAAGTTGCGCTTGCAAGAGAGAATGTAATTGGACCATATAATATAATCGAAAGAGTGGAGTTTCGTCCCTATGTCACATTTTATGTATACAGAGGCGTTTCATTCTTTCAATCTGCAAATGACAGATACGCAATTCAAATTGACTCACTTTCTATCGGTTATTTTTTCCTGGGTTCTTCCTTTCAATTATAATCTAAAATTGTCAAGTACACCAAACATCCTCTATATTCTTCACATGCTTGTTTTCAAGGAGGGTAGGTCAAAATGTATGGTGTGTATCAAGGGCGTACGGCTAGCCTTCTTTACGCCCTCGATACACAATGTATTATTTTTAATTTTTAATGTTATTTTTCACGATTGAAACGAAAATTACACATCTTTTCGAAAAATGATTATTAACAAATTTTTATTTCTTTTTGGATGAACAAATTTTGTCTATTTATTTATTTCGTAGCTTGTGTCGTTTGTCCAAAAATTTAATTTATTATTTTCAATTATTTTTTTACGAATTTAAACAAAAACTGTGCGTCCTATCAAAAAATGATTATTAACAAATTTGTAGATCTTTTCTGAATGCACAATTTCTATTGATTTATCTTTTTTCGTATCTTGTATAGTTTGACCGAAAAATTGAATTTTTGATTTTTCATTATTTTTTTGTGCCATCAAAATTTGAATTTTCGATTTTTCAAGAAAATTAAGTAGTTATGACAATCTTGTAGCGTGTTTGGAAAGCAATGTTTTTACCCTCTTGACTTTTTTTTCATTTCGCGCGATGTTTGGCTTAAAATTTTCATTTTCGTTTGGTTTTGTTAATTTTGCAAATGCTATAACTCTGGTAATTTGTCTTCTATCAAAAAATGTCATGAGAATAAATCATTTGTCTTTATAAATACTACAAACAGGCGTACATAGAACTTTCAAGTTATAAAAGAGTGGTCTCAAAAACATTTGAAAATGCTCTTTTTGAATTTTTATCCAAAATGGCTGGCTAACGAACTTGACCTTCATTTGAGGGCAGTAAAAGAGTATACCAAAGGCCAATCCAATCTATCTATTCTTTCGAAAGTTATCATGCTCACAGTCTAAAAATCTACAGACGCAGCCTCAGACAGACAACACAGATTCGCAATAACCTGTTTTTCGGGTTTAGGAGGTCTCAAAACGTGGACATTTGACAAAAACGGGGGGGGGGGAGGGCCAAATTTTACACAAATCTAATACCTTCTCTGATGAGAATGTAAACAATGCTTATTCCGTGGTCCAATTGTGAATCTTTTTCATGCTTATTTTGCATAAAATTATTCATGATAAAATAGATTTCTTTTCGATCTTAATTCTAAGAATATTGTTTATAAATTTTCAGTCAGAAAGCTTTATTACGAACAGAAAAATAAATCGTGAAGTTATAGAGCATAAACATTGGTTCATAATTACGCCGGTTAACGGTACCTTCACCCATGAAAAATCTACTGCCATTAATAACTTCTTTATTATACCCCATTTTTGTGAAAAAGGATACTCTTTAAGCATGAGAAAGTACCCTATCAGCGGGAAAACGTACCCTTTGTACCCTATTTTCTATCCCATGGGGACTGTAGGGCCTAAATTTGTTTAGATTATTTTCAAGTTCAGAAATATTCTAGGACTTTATTGACTTTTCTAAAATATTTTAGAATGTTCTAGAACTGTATATATTATTCTGCAATTCTTGAATATTCTCCACACTTTCAGAATATTTAGAATATTCTCGAATATTCTGTTATCTTTTTTTAATATGTTTGAATTTTTTGCAAGCAATTTTATAGATTATTCTGAAATAGCATAGAATTTTTTTCTAGAATATTCCAGAATTGTCTAGAATTCTCGATTATTTAAGAGATTTCTGAACTTTTATAGAGTTTTCTGTAATGCAACTCTAGGAAATTGTGTTGAATACCTGAATAAAATTTTTACTAAAAAAAATATGATGCATAGAAAAAAGTTCTATTCAAAGAAAGAGGGGCATGTTTTACTTCAAAAGCAGGCTTAATTTAAGGCGTATAACAAAATTAATCCGTAGCAAAACTAAGACTTCCTTCTGTGCATAATAAAGAAAAAATATCAAATATAAGAAGACTATGCATATAATAAAATCTTTATATAAAAAATGTGATGAAGGAAAATTATTCTTAATGTCAATTAATCAAAGAATTTTACTCTAATTGCTTCCCAAGATGAACCGTGAGGGTCGAACCAAATATCAAGTTTTCCTGTGAAATTTTTAGGTTCATTTGTTTCTTGGTATTTAATATCCACCAGACAATATCTGCTACGAATTTCTTCAAATTCTCCATCTACTTCGTAATTTGGAATTTTTGTTTGAATTCGAAAACACTGATCGAAGTTTCCCAGATGTCGAAGATGTCCATCGAATATTCCGTAGGGATATTTTGATGCGAACTTTTCTACATTATTTTCAACTTTATTATATCAAATGTATATTATATTTATTTATGTACCTCGGTCTGGGGCTGCTTATTCAGATATTACAAAATAAGGTACACATTTTATTTTTCATGGTTACTTTAATATTTGCTTCTTATTTTGCATTAAATTTTATTCTCAGCTACCCTGAAGAATGTATCATTTTAATAAATTTATATTATTACAATTCATAGTATGCATGGGCATTAAAACATACGTATTTTCGTTATCTTGTTCTTATAATTTGAAAAAAGTGTATCCTGTTTTTAAAAAATAATTGTTAATAAACATTTTATTGCAACTTGTGTCGTTTTTCCATAAATTTAATTTATTTTTAATGTTATTGTTTACGATTTATACTAAAAATACACACCATAGCGTTAGGTTGTTCTAAGCAAATTTGTAGATATAATTTAGGCGCAAAATTTGGTTAAATAAAATGTTATTGTAGCTTGTGTCCTTTTTCCAAAAATTTAATTTTTTCATTTTCAATCTTATTTTTTACGATTAAAAGAAAGTCTACTCGTCCTATCTAAAAATTACTAATAACAAATTTGTAGATCTTCTTTGGGTGAACAACTTTTGTCAATTAACTTTTTTTCGTACCTTACGTCGCTTTTCAAAAAATTTAATTTTTTTACTTTGAATGTTATATTTTACGATTAAAACTAACACCACGCTTCATACCAAAAAATTGTTTATGGAAAATTTGGATGAGTTTTGAATATTTTTTGGAAGAGCAACTTTTGTCTATTAATATTTTGCATAGCATGCGTCGTTTGTCCAAAAATTTAATTTTTTAATGTTGAATGTTGTTTCTTATGAATAAATCAGGAACTACGCATCCCATGAAAAATGACTCATAACAAATTTGTAGCTCTTTTTTGGGTTAACAATATTTGTTAATTCATTTTTTTATGCACCTTGCATAGTTTGACCGCAAAATGTAATTTTTGATTATTTTTTGTGCGATCAAAATTTGAATTTTCGATGTTTCCAAAACATTCAAAAGGTTGTTTTGATAATCTTGTAAGGCATTCAAAAAGTATACAGACAGACACCCCAGCTAACACAGTTACCAGCCTGAGTAGTCACATGCTTGTAACAAGATTCAGAAAACCAGTCACTAGTGACTTCCCTACTGTTATATCAACTCCCAATAAATAAAGTGTAAGAAAATTTCTACTTCGTTTATCTTGCATGGCAAAACTTTCTGTATAATTATTTTAATTTAAATATTAATAGAGAACATGATAAATTAGGTTTTTAAAATTGATAAAATTAATTGTATAAATAATTTGTATTACTAGAATTTCATAGAATTAAATTATACACAAGGGAGAAAGTAATATACAAACTTAATAATTTTCTAGCTGTTTTTGCGTCAAAATTTCAAAAAATTCAAAATCAATCATTACAAAAAAATTAAATACAGAATCTTAGTTTTATATTTATTTGTACGGAGAATTAAAAATTGAATAAAATTCATGAGTAATAACTTGATGTTTTTTTATTTCATAAGTGTTTTGTCAACTTACTATCGTTGAATTGTTATTCACTAAGAAATTTAATTAATATCGTACTGTAAGCAAAAACTCACTAGCGCGAGAATGTGTCACGGCGGCAAGCCCCGCAGGCCTGTAGTACACTCGAAAGGTCCAGCGCTGACATTAACTAAAATCACAACTACTCCTAAACTATTGAATATTTTGATCTGAAACTTTCCCAAAAACTTTATCACAATTCTCTCCGCATTTTTGTCGCGAGAAGTCTTTCCTTGCTCAAAATTCCCTCGATAAACAAAACGCTGGAAGTTACAAAAGTCCGATTCACGCTGAGCATCGGAAAAAAATTAATAACAATTTTTCAAATTTTGTTGTTGTTGAATTCCTCTTATTCTACCAATTGAAGGATACCCTAAAGCGCATTTTCTGAAAATTGTATTTACAAATTCCACAAATTGACGAACGGAGCGCGAGTTGAAGTGAAAAAGTCAGTTTTTCGGCTTCAATTTGTAAACTAAAGCAGCTAAAACTTTTTATCTACAGGGAAAGATGCGCAATAAAATTTCACATCCAGATATATCCTTAAAAAATAAAAATTCGAAAATTTTGTTAAAAGCCTCCAGGGAACTTTGTTTTTGCACGAGAAAATTTTATGTGCCCTTATTGCACCCGGAAACTCAATTACTACTTCCTCTTAAGGTTCATGCATGCTCTATACACACGATACTATACACACGATTGAATATATTTAGGTATATTAACTGATTTTAATGATTTCACAGACAAAGCAAGATATCAAAAAATTTCGTTAATGTCAACATTTTCCGTACTAGAAAATTTAAGTCCGGCAAAATTTGCCGTACTAGAAAACTTAAATCCAGCAAAAAATGCTGGACTACAAAATTAAAATACGGAAAAAGATGCCGGACTACAAAATTAAAATACGGGAAAAAATGCGATGAGCAATTCTTTAGTGTGCAATGTTCTTGATTAGAAAACACTTTGTGTGTATTTATAACTTAATATTCCTCATTTTATGATAAAATAGTAAAATATTGTACTATTGTTCCAAAGTAGCAAAAAATATTATCGGAACAGAAAGTTCCTCGATGAAACAAAAATTTGCCGGACTAGAAACTGTAGATACGGCAAAATTTGCCGGACTAGAAACTGTAAATGCGGCAAAATTTGCCGGAGCTCATTACTCGACCTACTTTTCAAGGAAGGCAGTAGTCCTCTCATAAATCATGTTTTGCGCTCTATGCGCGCGATAAGTGTCTTATTAGCAGTAAAATTCTAACATTTAAATATTTCAGAGTGGCATTTAAGAACTAAACACAACTTCTGGGGATTTTCCGGTTACGAAACATTTTTCGAAGACATGCAAATTTAAAAGTTAAAACTTTGATGCCTGAAAGAAGGTTCAATTTAAATATCGAATACTTAACTACAAAATAAAAGCAGTAAAAAGTTTTATTAAAATTATTATTATATTATATTCGAAGGAAATGTTCCTTTTTCAATATCACCCCATGACTGTATATTATATAGTCCCAAGTAATCCCCATTAGTAAAAAATTATGATTTGCCCTAAACATTACCAGTCATTGTTAACAATTTTGACATATTTCAAGGAAATTCATAGGATTTAGAACGATTTTAATTATTATAAGACATTTTCAAAGCTTTTAAACATTTCAAGGCCATTTAAAAGATTTTAAGTTCATTACGTTCATGAATTTGAATATTACTTCAAAGATTTGAAGTCGCTCTTCACGGATTGCAATAGATACAAAACAGTTGTAAACATTTTATAATATTCCTAGAAACTGCAAATAATTTCATATATAAATGAAGGGATTTTGTAGCATTTCAGTAGATAAGGTGCACTATGGAGAATTTGGAGTGGGGGGGGGTCCGCCATGTTGTGTACTATGGAGAATTTGGAGTGGGGGGTCCGCCATGTTGTGTCCATGATTTTTATAAGAGGAAAAAAAGCGTTGAAACTTTCCTCAAAGCATTCAAATCAATCGAGAATTCCCTCTAATTCAAAAAGGATAACAATTTCAAATTCAAATCACTATAAATTGATTGAAAAAATAATCGAACATTATTATAGCATTCAGTGAAAACCATTAAATTAATCCCTGGAACCAGTAGAAAAGTCCTAAAAATGTCATGATTTTTATAAGACGAAAAAAAAGCTTTGAAACTTTCGTCAAACCATTAAAATCAATCGGGAATTCCCTCTCATTCAAAAATAGTAACAATTTCAAATTCAAATCACCATAAGTTGATTGGAAAAATATCTGAGCATTATTATAAAACTCAGTTAGAACCAATAAATTAATCCCTGGAACCAGTTAAAAAGTACTAAAAATGTCATGATTTTTATAAGACAAAAAAAAGCTGTGAAACATCCGTCAAACCATTAAAATCAATCGAGAATTTCCTCTCATTGAAAAAGAATAACAATTTCAAATCCAAATTACTATAAATCAATTAGAAAAATATTCGAACATTATTATAAAATTCAGTGAGAACCATTAAATTAATCCCTGGAACGAGTTAAAAAGTCCTAAAAATGTCACGATTTTTATAAGACGAGCAAAAGGCTTTGACAGTTCCGTCAAACCATTTAAATCAATTGAGAATTCCCTCTAATTCAATAAGAATAACAATTTAAAATCCAAATCACTATGAATCAATTAGAAAAATATTCGAACATTATTATAAAATTCAGTGAGAACCATTAAATTAATCCCTGGAACAAGTTAAAAAGTCCTAGAAATGTCACGATTTTTATAAGACGAGAAAAAAGCTTTGAATGTTCCGTCAAACCATTTAAATCAATTCAGAATTCCCTCTAATACAATAAGAATAACAATTTCAAATCCAAATGACTATAAATCAATTAGAAAAATATTCGAACATTTTTATAAAATTCAGTGAAAACCATTAAATTAATCCCTGGAAACTGTCAAAAAGTCCTAAAAATGACATGCTTTTTATAAGAGGAAAAAAAGCTTCGAAACTTCCGTCAAACCATTAAAATCAATCGATAATTCCCTCTAATCCAAAAAGAATAACAATTTCAAATTCAAATCACTATAAATCAATTAGAAAAATATTCGAACATTCGTGGTTACAGCTGAAATTTTACCGCGATTTCGCTGGGAGCAGGTGCAATTTTTAAGATTAGCACCTGCTCCCGGCGCAATCCTGCGGTTGTCCTTATGACAAACTTTTAAATATATATATATCTGGGTAATTTCAAATGGGAACCCCAATTTTTTATCATAGATTCAGATTCTCCTTTATGATGAAAAGTTTTTATTACGGATATTTTTTTCATAGGATAAGTGTTTTTTGAGATATTTCGATATCTTAAGTTTAAAAAAAACACCCTAGTTCAAAGTGTGTCATAAGGACAACCGCAGGATTTTGCCGGGCGCGGGTGCGAATCTGAAAAATTGCACCCGCTCTCAGCGAAATCGCGGAAAAGTTTCAGTTGTAACCACGCCTCACAATCGTGAGGTAAGTGGTTAGAGTCTGGGACGATTTTAATACGATGATCCGGCAAAAGTCTCGTGCGCCCTGAGGACACGAAGTGACCCAAGGACGACTGCCTTCTGCAGTAACCAGTGAAACCTTCGCAACTCCAAGAGCGCCGATGATCAAGACGATTAGCTTAACAGAATATTCCGGGTATAATAGTCGCAACTCCCTTATAAGGTCTTTATACCTCTCTTTCTTTTCTTCCTCCTTGGCTATGACGTTTTTGTCAGCTAGTGCCCAAAATTCGATAACGAACATGGTCCGTTTCTCGAAGTCAAGGAGAACTAGGTCAGGCACTTCTCATTTTCGAAAATTGACTCTATTTCCCTAGGAGCATTTAGCGGAGCGGTATTTGGGCTAATGCCGTAGGAGGGACAGAGGTGGTAATGAAGCACTCTAAGTGCCGCATTGTGCCTTTGCATTTAGTTCGTTCGTGAGGCAAAAGAGGAGAGGGCTCATGGTATCGCCCTGAAACTCACCTCTCTGAAAGGTGACACTGTTAGTGATCACACGATGTATTCCAGATGAGATAGTAAATCTGGTTTTCCCAAGCGGCTTCAATCTCTCTATGCACCTCACGATGTGTGGATGAACCTTTAAGCTTTCCAACAGACAGATGATAAGTCTATGGAGGTTGAATCAAAAGCTTCCCGTCAATCAATCCAAGCCATCCGTAGGTAACGCTGATAGAATGCTGCGTCTTTACAGACACATCTATCGATGAGCAGGTTCTCCCGACATCCTGCTACGCCATTAAAATCAGTCGAGTATTCCCTCGAATTCACAAAGAATAACAATTTCAAATTCAAATCACTATAAATTAATTAGGAAAATATTCGAACATTATTAGAAAATTCGGTGAAAACCATTAAACTAATCTCTGGAACCTGTCAAAAAGTCCTAAAAATGCCATGATTTTTATGAGAGGAAAAAAAAGCTCTGAAACATCCTTCAAACCATTAAAATCAATCGAGAATTCTCCCGAATTCAAAAAGAATATCAATTTCAAATTCAAATCACTATAAATTAATTAGAGAAATATTCGAACATTAATATAAAATTCAGTGAAAAACAATAAATTAATCTCCGGAACCTGTCAAAAAGTCCTGAAAATGCCATGATTTTTATTAGAGAAAAAAGAAGCTCTGGAACCTGCTTCAAACCATTAAAATCAATCAAGAATTCCCTCGAATTCAAAAAGAATAAGAATTTTAAGTTCAAATCACTATTAATTCGTTAGAAATATATTCGAACATTATTAAAAAATTCAGTGAAAACCAATAAATTAATTCCTGGAACCTGTCGAAAAGTCCTAAAAATGCCATGATTTTTTTAAGAGGAAGAAAAAGCTTTGAAACTTCCTTCTAACCATGAAAATCGATCGAGAATTCCGCAGAATTCAAAAGGAATAACAACTTAAAATTCCAATCACTACAAATTGATTAGGAAAATATTCGAACATTATCATAAAATTCAGTGAAATCCATTAAAATAATCTCTGGAACCTGTCAAAAAGTCCTAAAAATTTCATGATTCTTATGAGAGACAAAAAAGGTTTAAAACTGCCTTGTAACCCTCAAAATCAATCAAGAATTCCCTTGAATTCAAAAGGAATAACAATTTCAAATACCAATTACTATAAATTAATTAGAAAAATATTCGAACATTATTATAAAATTCAGTAAGAAACGTTAAATTAATCTCCGGAGCCTGTCAAAATGTCCTAAAAATGCCATGATTTTTATGAGAGAAAAAAGAAGCTCTGGAACCTGCTTCAAACCATTAAAATCAATCGAGAATTCCCTCGAATTCAAAAAGAATATCAATTTCAAATTCAAATCATTATAAATTGATTAGAAAAATATTCGAACATTATTATAGAATTCAGTGAAAACCATTAAATTAATCTCTGGAACCTGTCACACATCACTACTTTACCACCGAGCAATTCACGCCTACCCCGAAAGGGAAACGGCTTAATGATATAATAATAATCCTAATTTTTTCCTGTAAATAGTAACGTACTTTCTGTTCAGCCTTTCAAATCCCTTCCTTTATAAAATCCTGGCTGCGCCACTGTGTTCGCACTTGTGTGTGTAGACGTATTTGTCGATTAGAGAATTTGGTGATGTGTCACAGTTTTGTGAACACGATAACTGAAAGACGCTCACAGATAAATTGATAAAATTAATATGGCTTATTTCAACCTCTAATACTATAAAACTGAGACAAGGATTTCAAAAAAATTCCATTACGTTTTTTTAGAACTTTTCTAATATTTAAAATATGTTTTTTTTATAGTGAATTTTTTTTAATATTAAATTTGATGCAAGTACAAAAAAGATGACTCGAATCGAGAAGAATCAATTAATCCTTAATATTAATACATTTTATTGAAAAAATGTAGAAATCTCCTTGCTTAGAGATGAATTGATTTCCCTGTTTGTATTTTGGTTTTTCAATTTCCTTATGATATCGAATGCAAAGGTAGTTTAATATTCTTCTGAATATGCGTAAAAATAATATGGCATTTATGAAGTTTATTTTGGAAGTTAGCAAACTTTGTGAATAAATTGAAACACAAGTTTATTTCATGCTAGTTTAGAATGGCGAAATTTCTTCAGAAGTATTTCATTTTTAATCTTTCACTTCTTTTATTTGAGGATTTGTTATACAAGAATATAGTGTATTATTTTATAGATTTTCAAGCAATCTTTGTATCCGACAATTGTAAAATTACGATTGTAATTCGAAATCGAAGCATGTTTAGAATGTGATTCTTATAAAATCTTTTCTTAGAACATGTTTCTTTTGTAAAACAAAATTAATATTGTAAGGAGAAACTTTAATTTTTGGTAATTATTTTCTGCCGTATGCCTGCAAAATGTCTACATTAAAAATGTAATATTTTGTATCCAAATAAAGAAATTAAAAAACTTAAGCCCGTTTAACCTTAAGATTAAAACTATATTTTGTTAAAAATTGAACTTCTAAAACATAATCTACAGCTTAACTTACAGTTCAGAGAATGGGATAAAACTATTTTTTTATAAAATGTAAAAGATGTACTTCCATCCAAATTTCGATCTTTTATGTTCTAAAGTAAAATTATAATCAAATTAATGATTTCTCATTGACAAATTAATTATTTCTGGACTGAAAAATTTTTTTTTTTACTTAAAAATTTATTTTTAGAACAAAATTTGGTATGCTGATTAGAAAGAATTTTTTTTCAGACGAAAGATCAATGTAAAATAATTTAATTAATGATTTCACACTAACTTCGGGTTATCCTACCTTCACCTCACACTCGATTTTTAACTCTTCTTTTCATTACACAATCGTTTCCCCCTCACTTTCGCTTGAATCTTTATGATGAGATATGGAGAGTATAAGGTAATTGAAACGAAACTTTTAACTTTGACTTTGGAGTTAAACTCTCGCTTCAATTTCTCTACGCTATCGAATACCAGTAATGTAGACTATAAGGAAATTAAAACGATATTTAAAACTTTGACTCGGGACGACTCGTGCACTTTTTGAGTACTTTGTGCATAATGTACTAATTCTATTGTATAATGTTTATAATCTCATTTTCATCACAAAATACCGTAGGGCAATTAAGGCGGTAGTGAGTTTAGTGTCGATCAAAATACAAATTGAACGAAATTGCATTTCGGGAGCGATGCATGTAACAATTCGCGTACTTGAAGGCAAGAGCCTGGTGGCTGGTGAATTGTGGACCATGGGCTATGGTGTATTTGCCGCGCAATTGAGAAAAACAGCCTATTACGCGAAGTAGTTACGCGAACAATGCTTCGTCCTGCAACAATAGCAGCCACTTCGTAACCAGTTTTTGGTTGGGGGTGGGCTGCTTCTATTATATAGTTTAGGTCCCGCTTCTCTTATAGTAATTTCAGATTATATGCCATGGCTCGTTGCTTGCCATATTTTCCCTGTGGCTCCGGCTTTCTTATCTGCTTCAGGCGCGAATCTACAATGGTGGCAAAACCGGCGATCGCCCCCCCCCCCTGATTTGCTGACTTACCTTTATTTTTTATTTTTCAATGATAAATGAAGAAAAGCTATAAAAAGTATGCAATTTCATAATGGCAAAAATAATCAAAAATTGTTAATTAATTCTTATAAGAAGTTGTACCCGATATTTGGCATGATGACGCGATTTGAAAGATTGCAAAATAAATTCAATAATATTAAATATGTAAAATAGTATATATATATATCCACAGCACGTGTATGAAAATACGCATACTCGTGTAAAATGGTTCTAAGCAAATTTGTAGATATAATTTAGGCGAAAAATGTTGTTAAATATAAAGTTATTGCAGTTTGTATCGTTTTTCCAAAAAGACCATTTTTAATTTTTGATGTATTTTTATAGTAAGAGTTTATAAAAAATTTGTAGATCTTTTTTGGTTGGACAGTTTTTGTTTTTTCATTTTTTTTTCGTCTCTTGTGTCACTTTTAAAAAATTTAATTTTTTTATTTTTATGCCTATTTTTCACGATTGAAAAACATACTCGCCCTTTCTGAAAATTATGAATAACATATTTGTACATCCACTTTGAGTGAACAAGTTTGCATATTATTTTTTTTTCTTCCCTTGTGTTGTCTTCCAAAACATTCAATTTTTTATTTTTAGTGTTATTTTTCACAAATAAATACTACGCGTCCTATCAAAAAGTGATTAATAATAAATTTGTAGACCGTTTTTGGTTGCACTATTTTTGTATCTTCATTTTTTTTGTGTCTTGCATAGTTTGACCGCAAAATGGAATTTTAAAATTTTAATTATTTTTTTTGTGCGATAAAAATTTGAATTTTCGATTTTTCGAAAAAATTCAAAATGTTGTTATAACAATCTTGTAGGGCCCTTTAAAAAACGTTTTTCTTCCAAATACTTTTTTTAATATCATGCGTTGTTCCGCTTAAAATATTAATTTTCTTTTGTTTTCTGAGATTTTGAAAATGCTATAACTCTGATAATTTTGATTTTATAAAAAAATTTCACCAGAATAAATTGTTTGTCTCTTAGAGTACTACTCACAACCGTACATGGAATTTTCAAATTTTGAAAAAAGTGATCTCAACCATTTTCAAAATGTGCTCACTTCTTGAATTTTGATCCAAAATAGCTGGTTAACGAATTCGTTCTTTCTTTTTAGGCATTCAAAAAGTGTGCCAAAGCACAATCTAATCTGATCAATCTTTCGAAAGTTATCGTGCCTACACGAAGCTACAGACTACAGACAGACAGACAGGCGGACAGACAGACAGAAAGGCGGACAGACAGACAGACACCTTCGTAAAAACCGTTTTTTCTGACTCGGGGGGTCTCGAAACGTCGACATTTGATTGAATCCGCGAAAGTCATTTTTCACATAAAACCAATACCTTCTCATTGAGCATCTCACGGTTGTGAGACGTGGCCATGAGTGTGATTTACCGCGGTCCTACTGGGAGCCGGTGTCATTTTTTAGATGTTAGTTGCTCCCAGTGGGACCCTGCGGTGGTGTGCGTGTGTGTGTGTGCGTTGCAAGGATTGTAACGATAATTAGTTCTTGTGAACAGCTATACCTTCGTCAACTTTATAAAAGTATTAAAGAACATTCAATGGTTTTGGTACATTATGTTCAACTCTATTATATCAAATGTATATTATATTTATTTCTGTATCTCGGTCTGGGACTGCTCATTCAGATATTATAAAATAATGTTGAACTTTATTTTTCATGATTACGTCAATATGTGTTCCTTATATTTCACTAATTTTTATTATCAGCTACCCTGAAAAATGTATCATTTCAATAAATTTATATTATTACAATTTATAATATGCGTTTATATTGAAACAGACGTATTTTCATTGTATTGTTCTTATAATTTAAAAAGTGCGCATCCTATAAAAAACAATTTTGATATTAAACATTTTATTGCAGCTTGTGTCGTTTTTCCAAAAACTTAATTTTGTTGATTTAAATGTTATTTTTTACGATCTAAACAAAAAACATACATCCTATCAAAAAATAATAACCAATAAATTTGTATATCTTTTTTGGTTTAACAACTTTTGTCGAATCGTTTTTTTCGTGCTTTGTGTTGTTTTCCCAAAAGTTTAATTTTTCTAATGTTAATGTTATTTTTTACGATTGGAACAAAAACTAAGCGTCTTATAAAAAAAATGATTAATAATAAATTTTTAGCTTTTTTTGGGTGAACAACTTTTGTCTATTAATTTATGTTTTCGTAGCTCGTTTCGTTTGTCTTGAAATGTAATCTTTTTATTTTTAATGTTATTTTCCTAGTGGAAAAAATTATCTGCAAATTACTTCATAATACCCCTGCAATATCTCTGCAAATTGTCTGCAAACGTCTCCTGCATTACTGCTTAAATTGAAGCACTTTAGCAAAAATGCAGACATGCTCTGAATTACTCTGCGGCAGACAATTCGCTGCATTTTTCTGTCCGTTAAAAACAAAGTGCACCGTCGGAGGACACACGAGAGACACATTCTTAACTTATCGCAAACACATAGACTAACGTAACACATATATATATATATATATATATATATAAGTGAAATCTAAATTTATTTCAAGAAATACCAACACCAGTGTTTAAAGTAACCTATGCTAGTGTCTAAAGTACATCTTCTCGAAAGTGCGCATGCGCAGATTTTTCACCAGTGCCTAAAGTAAGCCATCTTCAAACTGCGCATGCGCGCAAATTGTTTTGCACGCGGTTTGCTCTAATAAGGTCCTTTAGGCACCATTTAGTAGCATGAAAACGTCAACTTTTGAGGTGGGTGTTGCAAAAAAACATTTAATGTTTTCTCTTGAATAGTTTAGGAGATATGACTTCCAAACGTAATTTTTAATAGAAAAATTGGCCTAAACAAAATTTAACTTTAGTTTCCGTAAAATATCTCATGTCTTGTACATTTTAGATAAAAATTGCACTCATATTAGTTCAAGCATACTAAATTTGCAGATCTAAAAAATAAATAAAATGCTCTGTTGAATTTAACGTCAAAATATATGCCCATATGAATAAAAGCACATAAATTTTCCAGCCAAATGTCAAATATTGAATGTCCTATCTTTAATATTTCGTAAAATTTTGCAAGAAATGTTGCTAAAAATTAAATCTGTGTTTTTTTTACTTATTCTGAACTGTATGCGTAAAAGCTTCCTGAGTGAGTTAAGCCTTAGAAAAATGTATACATTTTTATAGAAGAGCATGCTTTTCGTGGCATCAATATTTGATATTTTGCTGAAAAATGTATGTGCTTTTATTTATATAGGCATATTTTTTCACGGGAAATTCAACAGACCTAAGTTATATCCGAAAAACTTAATGTCAAATAAAACTGAATAAAGAGTGTGATTTCCAGGACGCAATAACTTGATACTTTAACTAATACTTTAACTAATATGAGTGTAACATTCATCCAAAATGTACAAGACATGAGATAGTTCACGATAAATAAAGTTAATTTTTTTTTAGGCCAATTTTTCATTGAAAAATCACTTCTGGAAGTCATATCTCCTAAACTATTCAAGGGAAAACATAAAATGTTTTTTTTTTTAATATCATAGGGAATTTTATGCACTTAAGTTATTGTTCAGACTATTTACGCGTGCGATGCAGTGAAAATGAAACATTTTAAAAAACTGCCTTTTTTCATCTGTTTCACAAGATTTTAAAGCCTTCTGAATGTTACTTGATTTTTTAACTATTAGATCGAATGAAGAGGTCATCACCGAAACAAACGCTTATTTTGAGGGCCTTGAGAAAACCTATTATTTGGAAGGAATAAAAAAAAGGAAAATCGCTGGATTATATGTATCGAGCTAAAAGGAGATTATGTTGAGAAGTGAAACGCTCATTTGCCGAAACAAAAATTTTTAGTCGAAAAGTCACTGACTTATCAAACAGCCCTCGTAGAAAAAGTATAAAATCTCCTATTTTGTTTTGAAAAAAAAATCGGTATGAAAATTAACAGATAGTGGAAAAATCCAAAGTAAAAAAATGTTTCTCTTTGAGTCATATTCTAAAAATTATATTTTTAGATCCCGAAATCCTCAAATTGAAAATGTAAATGAAAAAGAAGGAGCAGAACATATTAAACGATTGTAAAAAATAGGGTCTTCTACCAAGGCAATGCTTCCGCCTTTCAATGGAGTGGCCCACTAGGAAATACATATTTTTTTATAATATAGTTTTACCTTCTAAATTTACATATTTTAACAAAATAATGAACCGTATTTTTTGTAATATAAAATTTTTTCAATTTAAGTTGTGTGATATGCAAAACTGAAAATTGTAAAAGAAAACGAACAATAATTTGGGTATAATAATTCTTTCTTCTTATGTGAAAATATGATTGGATCAAAAGTTTTGAATATTAAAAACTGAGATATTACGAGTACACTCGAACTCCAAAGATACGAGCTCCAAAGATACGACCACACCACAGATACGAGCATCCCGACTCCAAACGAGCGAGCGGAATTTTTTCCCACCCTAGCTGAGAGTGAGGCGCGCGCGAATGCGCGCTGCTTTGAATTGGACGTTTGTTCATTGCGAATTGCATACGCGCGTATGCGCGCAGTAGGACTGCGTCTATGAAAAGGGTTGAATATAAAAAATATATGTATATATATATATAAAAATTGAAAAATAAAGGCCAACAACCACCGCAGGGTCCCACTGGGAGCAACTGTCATCTAAAAAATGGCCACAGGACACGACGAAATCACAACGACAGGTCGGCGAAACTTTCGTGTGTTTTGAGGACACGAAGCGACCTTCTAAGGTCTTGATACCTTTCCACCTTTTCTTTCTCCTTGGCAGTGATGTTGTATTCGGAAGGAGCCGAAAATTCGATCACGAATATAGTTCGTTTCTCGAAAAAGTTAGTATTGTTAATTATTTTTCATAAGAGTTTGAAGAAAATTGACCATTTTTTTATATAAAGTTAGATTTTCAGTTCTAGAGGGTAAATGCTGCTTATTCTTCCCCGCTTGACGTTTACAGTCCTTTGCTATGTGATTTATTACGTTACAACTCTGGCAAGAGTTTGCCCATGGTACGAGTTTGGGTCTTGAGTCCGTTTGAACGCTTATTTCTTGAGTTTTATTTTTCTTTGTAACTTTACTCAAATGCGGATCTTCGCAAAGATCATACATTTCCATTAGTAATTTTAAATTTAACAATGCTGCTTTATGTGTGGATATTTCTGAATTAATTCCGGTTGTAATTGTAAAATGAATTCCAACTCTAGAATAAGCAATGTATTTAAGGTATCTTGCATTTTTCAGATCTTTGTGTGTATGGAATTCTGTTTCTTCAAGGCCATATTTAATGTTAAAATCCTTATGAATGTCGATGTAATTCAGAATTCCCATTTTTTTTTTATTGTATTTATTTTGATCCATTCTTCGCGTTTAAAATCGCTTCCCTGTTGTAGAGGAAATTTAGTATTAATTTTTTATGTGTGAGAAATGCAAATATTTAATTCTGAATCAAGAAGAATAACGCAGAAAAATATTTTGTTGGATATGTGAGTTATCACAGTTCTTGTTTAATTATTACATTGTTTTGTTCTGTTTTAACTTGTAAAGGAAGGTAAAGAATTGTCAATTGGATTTTGAGGATTTCGAATGGGAATTCTTGTGATGGATTGGGTTTTACTTTTCATTAAATTTTTTATTGCATATAATAATTTAATTGCTGAATAATTTTTTGCGAGAGTATATGTGTGTGCATTTCCTGTTTGTTGTTCATTTTGTACATTACAAATTGCAGTGTATGTTTTGGTGAAAGTACTTGTTTCAATAAGTAGTATTATATACTTTGGTTTTTGAAATTTACTCTGAATGCAAAATTCTTCGAGTTTGTCTATCATTTCAGTCGAGATTGGTGGTACATAAAAATTTCCTGCTAAACTGTTATCTCCGTGCAGTATGTTACACCGTATTCTTGTTGCATTTTGTTTTGCCAGGTCTTCATTTTTTCCAGTACTAATTATAGTACGTTTTTTGTATTTTAAAGTCACTACAAATTGTATGTTATTTGTCATTTTTTTAGATGACAGTTACTCCCAGTGGGACCCTGCGGTGGTTGTTAACCTTTAGTTTTTATATATATGTATATCCATATTTTAACAGAAAATTTTTCTTTTACAAATAACTAGCAAAATCTTTAAAAAATTAAAATATTATAAATAATAAAATTTGGAAATTAGGGAAAATAAATAACAAAACATTATTACATTATAATTAAAATTTTATTCAAAAATACCTAAATCTCTAATATTAATAAAAATAGTCTTTATACATTAGTATAATCGGGAAGTCTGAAACAAAGAAACAAATTTTTATTAATTTCCGAACGTATATTTTTCAACAAATTTTTTTTTTCCTTTTAATTTAATTAGAATAAACATATCACCTTTTTTATAATTCTTCTTTCCAATTGGCACCTATGCCCCATGCAATTAAATATTCGGTCTAGGCCTTTATTCTGCGCTCGTTTTGCATACATTTGCCCTTTTCCAATCGCAGTTGGACTCCGCGAAATCCACTCCCAAGGAATGGCATACGTATTCCCGTTGAATGTAATGTCATGTGGCTGCAATATTTCATAACGTCCAGTTAGGTGCCATTCCAACTCCGGAAATCCCGCCTTAAACAAACAAAAAATTCGAATATAATTTCAATAATTAATAAAAATGTCTATCTAAAAATTGCATTTGTACAATAAAAAAAAGGGGGCAAATAAATAGTTACCTCTTTAAATTGACCATCTGAAATGCGTCATAAACTGCGCGCCACGATATAAACCCTGGTCAAAGCATCAGGTTCCTCTAATTGTTTGGCCACGGTTTGCATGCGTGACCACCTGAATCGCCTCATATCCCAGGCCCAGTCACCTGCCCAACGAATTCTTTTTCCATTTTTCATTACAAACAATATTTTCGGCACAGCTTGGAAAATATCATTATTCAATTTGAAATTTATTTTCCTAACAATTTAATTTTTGTTTAATACATTACTTATTCAAGAACTTTTTATATTATTTTATAAATTTTTTGAAATATACTTATAATCAATCTATATCAATTACTCTTATGGAAACCATGATCAAAACAAGAAAAAAGACAAGATAATTTTTTTTTATTATTTGAATGTTTATAGTCGCATCAACTGCCAGGGTCATTAGCGACTGTACTGTAGGGTTAATTATCCCTCATCCTCTCCGACATGAGTCCACTTACCCTCAATATCCCCATTCATTCTTCCATTCAGTATTCACATTCCAAATTCTTCACAAAATTTCAACAATTTCACTCCTTCTGAATTAACATCTTCGTCTTCTGATGTTCTGTTTTTGTAATAATTATTGGGTGGGTCATGCTTATCAAATTCACATTCTCCTTGCCATTATCAAATCATAATTGCATGGTAATTTATCTTCGTTTGCATAAAAAAATGGTATTTATTTCCTCACAAATAGCTGGAACGGATAATTGTATATAAAGTTTGTTTATTATATAACCAATTATTATTTATTTTCAATAATCCAACTCACAAGCCCCTTTTGTCTATACATTGTACAAATTTAGTTGGAATTATGTGACCACACATTGCTACTCCCAACGAAAACATTTTCCTCCACTTATTTGTTTATAACTTTAAGAATTTTTTAAACCCCTTCAGTTCTTCTGGAAAACATTTCTAAATATTTGTGAGAATTTTCTGCACCGACTCGTTATACCTGGAAAACCTAGGGTCATTAAAAAAAAACATCAAAATACATTGCAAATTGGCATGTAGACAGACTTTTGTCCACAAAACGTGCTTTTGGCAACACTGTATGACGCATTAACATTTTCAAATTCTTTTACAATGTATAAAATAGTGGTGTACAAAATGACCTTAGGTCGGGCCGGGGTTTAGGTTTTCAAAAATTTTGCAGGCCCATAATAAAAAATAACCATTGTTAGGTATGATCAAAATGAGTTTTAAGTGATTTACTTGATATACCAGGAGAATTTCAATATTTCTTTAACGCATTAAATTTAATTGCATTGTTAAATAGTAAGACTACATGAATTTTTTCTAGCTAAAGTGCTTAAGAATATTATATTTTCGATTACCTGCTTATTACATGTGCTCAGTTGACCTATTTGGTAATCATGATTGTCATAGATAGGATCGGCAAAAAGACCCTTACAATCTGAGTTGTACTTTGGGCATTTGTCTTCGCAACGACAGAAAGTCTAAGTGACAAAGAAAGAGGAATATAAAAATTGTTTAATGTTTTGAATGCTGAAACTTAAATAGTGTACTTTCATTCTTAGCGCATTTCAGAAAAATAAAAATTATTTTCGCCAACTGACCTGAATATCATTCTATTATATCAAATGTATATCATATTTATTTCTGTATCTCAAGCTGGTACTGCTTATTGAGATTTTGCAAAATAATGTACGAATGTTATTTTTCACGATTACTTTGATATTTGCTCCTTATTTTGCACTAATTTTTATCCTCAGCTATCCTGAAAAATCTATCGTTTCAATAATTTTATATTATCACAATTCATAATATGCATTGGCATTGGAACATACGTATTTTCATTGTCTTGCTTTTATAATTATTAAAAAGTGTGAATCCTATACAAAAAATGTTGTTATTATACATTTTATTGCAACTTGTGTCGTTTCTCCATAAAGTCAATTTTTAATTTTTGATGTATTTTTATAGAAAGAGTTTATATCACATTTGTAGACATTTTTTGGTTGAACAACTTTTGTCCTTTCATTTTTTTTTCGTCTTCTGTGTCATTTAAAAAAATTTAATTTGTTTATTCTTATGCTTATTTTTTATGATTGAAAAATATACTCGGCCTTTTTAAAAATTATAAATAACAAATTTGTACATCCTCTTTGAGTGAAAAAGTTTGCCTATTATTTTTGTTTCTTTCTTTGTGTCGTCTTCCAAAACATTAAATTTTTTTATTTTTAATGTTATTTTTCACGAATAAAACAAAAGCAACGTGTCTTATGAAAAAGTGATTATTAACAAAGCAGATCTTTTTTAGGGGCAAGATTTTCGTGTCTTCATATTTTTCTGTATCTTGCATAGTTTGACCGCAAAATGGAATTTTTAATTTTTTTCATTATTTTTTGTGTGTTCAAAATTTGAATTTTAGATTTTTCGAGAAAATTCAAAAAGTTGTTATCATAATCTTGTAGAACTTTCAAAAAGAAACGTTTTTCTTCGATTGACTTTTTTTCATGTCATGCCTTGTTCGGCTTAAAATATTAATTTTCATTTGTTTTTTAGGATTTTGAAAATGCTATAACTCCAATAATTTTCATTCTATCAAAAAATGTCACAAGGATGAATTGTTTTTTTTTTTTGGAGTACTACTAATAACCGTACATAGAATTTTCCAATTTTGAAAAAAGTGGTCTCAAACATTTTCAAAATGTGCTCACCTTTTGAATTTTGATCCAAAATAGCTGGTTGACGAACTTGTTCTTTCTTTTCAGGCCTTCAAAAAGTGTGCCAAAGCATAAATGGACGTCGGATTTCGATTCAGTGACCCCAAAAACATATGTAAAAGGTTTTTGAAGTTTGTGGAACGGCTTTTACTGTGTTTGACCTTGAAATGACCTTGAACCTGAAGCGTTTGAGGTAAATGGACCTCGGATTTCGATTCATCGACCCAAAAAACATATGTAAAAGGTTTTTGAAGTTTATTGCACGGCTTTTACTGTATTTGACCTTGAAATGATCTTGAACCTGACGTGGTGGAGGTAAATAGAACTCGGATTCGTATTTAGCGCGTCAAAATACATAAGGATAAAGTGGTCTTGTCAAATAGTCCTCATCCTTTTTTTTTTTTTTGTAAACCAGTGTTACCAAAGCCGATAAAGGGAATACCACGGTGGTTATGCACCAGACTCACTACGATAACAAACTCCATATAATGCTATCAGACAAAAGCACTTAGCGACCTTTAGATCATAATCCTACTGAAAAATATTGAAAAAAGAGTGAATAAAGTAGTTACAGAATGATAAACAAAAAAATACATTAACGAACACACTGCGAAACAATTAAAAGCCTCCAACAGCATTCCTTCCAGATGTTACGGGTTACCTAAAATTCACAAACCTAACGTTCCTCTTAGACGTATAGTCTCCACGAATGGCAGCCCTTCTTACAACCTGTCAAGGTATCTTAGTAAAACAATATCTTACAGCATAACCCCTCCTACTTTTCGGATAAAAAATAGTTTTGAATTTGTCCAACGCATTCAGAATATTAAAATCCCTCAAGACTTTGTGGTAATTTCACTTGACGCTGTTTCTTCGTTCACAAATGTTCAAATTGAGTTAGCACATGAGGCAATGAAAAAACGATACGACAAAATTAAAACCAAAACTGAAATACCCCTTACAGAGTTTCGAAATGGCCTCAGAGCGTGCACCACTAACTCCGAATTCAAATTTAAAGGTGTATCGTACACACAGAAATCGGGCTTTCCTATGGGGTCTCCCCTCTCCTCTATTGTTGCAGATATCGTCATGGACGATCTAGAAAAAGAATGCCTAGCAAAACTTCCATTCGAACTTCCATTCTATTTCCTTTATTTCGATGATATAACCGCAGTACCAGAACATGAAATTGATACAATTCTAACCATTTTCAACAATTACAATAATAAATTGAAATTCACGGGTGAGAATTGTTATGGCCACTTTTCACAAGTTTGGCCGGTATTTTGACGCGTTTATTACACCAGCGTTCCGAGAGATGTCGCTGCGGTCTAAGGTCTCCTGGTGCTATGGAAGCGCACTGTAATCAAAATCTTTCTTATCTACTGAGCCTGAAGTAGCGTTGCCGCTGCTCAATAGGTAGAGCTGCTGAATGCAATTATGGACATGTTTAAAGTGTCGCAAGTCGGCTACATTTCCGACGTGGTTGAGGAGGAAGTAAAAGTCAGGATTAAACTCAACTAAAATTTATTCAATCGAGTGCCTTGCTCGCCCTCGAGGAGAGACGACTACACAGCGTGACAGCAGACCAAAGAGTGAGTGTACAAAAATGGACGTAGCAAGGCGCGGAATCCCGTTAGTTACAGGGATAGGAAACTCAGTATGAGAAGCGCTGGATGTGTAGATCCCTACAATCCCCACAGTGGCGATGCGTTGGCGTACGAAGCTTGAGTCAAGCTTGGGTGAATATTTTGCCCAAGTCTGCCAATGTTGGTGCCAAGCTCGTGTTTTGCCGGTATGGCCCACGTGAGTGCCGCTTTTGAATACGTGGCGATACGCGGACGTACGAATTAGAGTGATCTAGCGTAAGAAGCAAGAAGTGTGCGGGGGAACCCACAATAGGTTGGAAGTGGGACTGAGCCGCCACTTCGCTTTGATTGTGTTAACATTCTCTAACGCTCTGCCCCCCCCCCCCTTCGAACTGATAGCGGGTCACCCCGTGCACCAGTCACGTTACCCAAGTGAAAAAAAACTATATATAGAAGAAAGGGACCTAATGCGGCAAAAATAGATTTTCATTTTCTTACGCCAATCGATCGCTTCTGAGTTACTCTTTCATTTCTAATAATCAGAAATTGTTTCAGTTAATTACTTTTCTTGTTATTAATCTACAAACATAAGCATGACAAGCGTACGCGGATACCGAACGAGAGGCCTACGAAAGTCAGCCCCACCACTTACCACGCAACTGTACGTGACGTGTCCGTGAGTTCCACTGGCTCGTGGCTAAAAGTGTGTGGCAAGTGTAGGGAGTGCTTTTCGTAGACGCATCCCCACTACTCAAATGCTGGCTTGCGGGCTCTGCTACGATCACCCGTCCTGTAAAATTCAGCTTTGACGCATTAGGTCCAATACATGGAGGAACTTAATTTTTCTCCAAGAGGATTTATTTTGCACTTCAAATTGTCAAAAAAAATTCACATTGTAATATCGCACTGAAATAAACTTCTTTCAAAGAGAATCAGAATTATACTTGCAATTTTGACGTTTTGAAAATTTAAATGATTCAATAATATAAATTGAAAAAAGATGATCGTAACAGAACTGATAAACTTAATTTTCGATAAAATTATTTACAATCATTTAATTAATAAAACATTTAATTATTTCAAATTTGATTTTTAGGTAATCTACATTTTAGATTAATTTTTGTTCATTTTTGATCTTTAAAGGATAAGTTAACTGGTCAGCTACTTTTCTGTAAACAATATTTCAGAAAGTGTCAGTCTGTAAAATAATTTATAGTTTATAAATAAACAAGGAGTTATTAAACCAATTTTAATTAAAATTTTGAACGCGACAAGTGCTTTTCACTTTCGCCATTTTTGATGATTTGAATCTCACTTTAATAATTAATAAAGACGATATCACAAAGACACTCGCCAACATAACCTCACACCAACCTACTTGTGTTCGAGAGGTTCAGGATGGAGCCCGACTGAAAATAGATGCACAGTCAAGTTGATGGCGCTACAATCGAGAGCTGTGAAACAGAGTTGGTACAAACTAGATTTAAGATATTAACCCTGCAGTAGCCATAAAATAATTTTCCAAGTTGGGGCCAGACTTGTAAATGGGCAAACATTTGGCAATTTCCACACGGGATAGAAAATGAAATTAAAAAATGCGTGGCTTGTAGCTACATTTTGTATGTCGACAATATGTAATGGCCCATTGCATATTTTCCATATCTCGTGCATACTTGCAATGACAAAGCAACTCCTTATACCCATGTTAAATTACCATTTACCCGGAAATGACGTTTGGTGTCGGGAATTAGGTGTCCTGAAAGAACATGATTTGTAATATATCTCCGTCTCTTTGGAAAGGAACCAATTCTAGTCTTCTCATTACAAGATTTAGTTGAGAACACGATATGAATGTGGCGGCCGCAAAAAAAACATCTTCCTCTTATGTTATAATTATGATACAGTCCATTATGATATTTATATAGCTGCTTTTATTTCATAAATTCTAACAAGAGCTTTCGAATTATATGTTCTTCATCCCAAAATAGTTCCTGTATACCTGAGAACCAAGTATGGGTCTAAAGGCAAATCCGTTATGAACAAACAAGAATGAACAAGTCAAGACAATATATATCTTTGTTGTTAGCATACAATTTTTCTAACATTATTCACATAAATTATAAGATGTAAAGTTAGATCTATGCATATTTTACAGCCATCCCAAAGCTTTAAGCTATACTTATTAGATTACAAAACATCGGAATTATACCGATAATTAAGTATATATAATTATTTGCAAGTTTATAGGTGGGCTATAATTATTGATTAAGATAAGAAGTGTCAAAAAAGCTTAAATATAAAAAGCTCTATTTCCAATATACAAAAGACCAATTTCATATATGAAATCAGTCATATATAAGTCTGGCCCTGGTGATGTTACGGAATTGTTTAGGGCTTAAATCGATTGTTTTCCTAGACAAAACATGAGACACGTATTGTCTGTTTTTCACAACAGAAATATTTTTACCAAAGTTAATTATTTTTATTTGAACAGTCTAATATTATACTCGTAGTTTGGGCTCAGAATTCTCTTTTGTTTCAAAATTCTACTGTTTGGTGGAAAATTTCATTAGTTTGATGAAAAAAGTAAAAGATGTTAATTACAAGAATTTATTTCCTTATTTTTTTACATTCTCATCATTCATGATTAAGAAAGTATTAAAATCGTTCGAAATTTCACACCTATGTTTTTTAACGGATCTCCACGTTTTGAGACCCCCTGTACCCAAAAATCATGTTTTGGCGATGGCGTCTGTTTTAATTTTTTGAAAATTTGTTAGACTATTAAGATGAGTTTTCTACAATTTAAAAAATTTCCCCTATATTATGTTCCTCAGCCAATCCTGCCCAAATCAGTTTGAAACACTCTCAAAAAAATTTTCAAACATTTTTTGCAATATACATACAGCTTTTGCACATTTCCAAAAGCTTTTTTTAAATCATTTGACCCAAATATAATGACCCAAATATTTGGCCGATTCCCGACTCGCTCCCGCTGACCTGGATAGTATACCCCCACCATTGCATTTAGCCCGCTACCCCTTGCTTGCTTGTTCTTGCCTAGGATTATTATAGAAGGCTAGCCTACCTGAGATATTTAAACTGGACATTGTAAATAGAATTGTAAACTTTATTATGGGGATTCCCGACAATAAAATTCCTTCCTCATATAATATTGACTTTATGTAAGTCTTAAACCAACATCTAGTAATGAAGAAATCTAATTTGATAATAATAATTATTAGCGAAGTATCAATCAAATTAAAATCTGCTTTTATATATAAGAGCTGTAAAATTATTATTTCCTTAGAAGCGACATTTAATTGTGGTTAAATAAATTCAGTTAAACAGATGAGGATTTCTGGTTAACACAATCATGAACATGCTATTGATTCATGTATGTCATCTTAGTAAACGAAAACTTAGTTTCATTAACAAAGGGTCTTGGATTAATAAAGATTATGATAGAGTGCACTACTATCGAGTACACTGCTTTTCTTATAGTTGTAACCACGTTGCTCCTCTTGAATTTTAAACTATTCTCAATTAAATAAACTATTAAAGCGTCGATGAATGGGGCGTAATGAAGGAGGAGGAGGAGGAGGGCAGAAGAGGAGGTAGGTATGATAATGATGTAGTTAAGACAAGCAGAGACTGAAAATATTAGATCCAATGATTATGTATACACTAAACTTATGATCCTGCTTATGATTTTTCGCTAAGCAAGAGTATTTCTCATGTCTCTTTAAATTATCGAGTCTTGAATCCTCCTCATGCCCTTCTCTTCAGACTCCTCCTGCTCCTCACGCCCGAGAAGGAGAAGTGGGAGTTGGCAGAGAAGAAAGAGGAGGAGTTGGAAGAGAAGGGGATGAGAAGCAGGAGTTGGAAGAGGAGGACATGAGGAGGAGGAGGAGTTGGAGGAGTTGGAAGAGGAGGGCATGAGGAGGAGTTGGAAGAAGAGGGCATGAGAAGGACGAGGAGTTGGAAGAGGAGGGCATGATGGGGACGAGGAGTTGGGAGAGGAGGGCACGAGGAGGAGAAGTTGGAAGAGGAGGGCATGAGAAGGAGGAGGAGTTGGAAGAGAAGGAAATGAGGAGGAGGAGGAGCTCGAAGAGGAGGGCATGAGGAGGATGAGGAGTTGGTAGAGAAGGGCATGAGGAGGAGGAGGAGTTGAAAGAGGAGGATATGAGGAGGAGGAGGACATAAAATCAGCTTTCATGAATGAGCAGCCATTTTTCACTGTGCCAGTGACAAGATGACTTCCACATGTTCAAGTTGTTCCAGAACTTATTCAAGATTCGATAATTTAAAGAGACATGAGAAATACTATTCGGAGAATTAGGAAAAAATGTTTCAGGAAGGTTTCCGAAAGTAGGTAAATGTCCGCGTATCAGAGGAGGTTACAAGCAAGGTTCGCGGAATGTTCGTAAAAACGTTCGCATTATAATAATTTTAACACATAAATTAATGAACTTCCTTGGCAACCTTCTTTGATACGTGCACATTTAGCTGCTTCTGGGAATCAAACTGGAATTTTTTTCGAAATTCTCCGAATCTTCCACTGGAATGTTCAAGAAAACTTTTGTACTATCCGTATTATAAGTGAAATAAGTTTAAACTGTGAATTTGTTTATGATATTAAAAAAATATATCATTATGTTGTTGACTGGCATATTTATTGTGTTAGAATTCTTCACATGGAAAGAAATGACTCTGTAGAAAAGAAAAATGTTCTCTAAAAATTGTGACATCAGTGTATTTGTATATAAAAGTTGCTGTTAACAATGGAAATTTTTGTTGAAAGACAATCTATTGTGACAAGATATCATTGTTTTGATGAAAAGAAATCATCCCACAGTATAGAAATTGGTTTAAGTATCTGTGCAATACGTAATTGTATACGACATTCAAATAACAATTTTTTAAAAGTTTATACGTCGTCCCATTCGTCTATGTTGAACTTATTTTATTGAACGATGTAAAGAGTGTGTAGCTTCAAAGTCCAGGCTTTTTCCAGAAAAATCATCGTTTCGAAACTTTGCGTTTCCCAAATCTATCAAATTGTTCGCAAAAATTTTTTAAGTTGATAAAATTAAGACCAAATCATACTGCTTAAATCTGGAACGAGGACACAAATAAATTTTACGTAATTGTTGAGTAATGAAAAGAGATGTTTACCCGTGGAATGAAAATTTCTGCGAAACTAAAAATACGCAATTCGTCGTGTACATTAATTTATGATAACAAATTAACCTACACATGAAGATCAAAAATAAACCTTATCTTTCCATAAATTGCCATACAATATGACTACAATTTGCTGAAGTTTGTGTCAATAACAAGGAAAGAATTTGACTACAATCTCTAATTTTATTATAGACAAACTGTTTTAAATAAGAAAATTAATGACGAAATTTGCTTCGAGATCTGACGTTGCACCTGATAACCGACAAATCTGGTATTTTTAGCTTCGTGGAAACTTCCATTTCACAAATTAATTTTCAGTATAAATTTATTTATTTTCAATCGCATGTAAACAAGTGGAATTCATCACTCAGGAATTGCCACTTTTGGGAAACAGATGGCGCCAGGCTGTTTCCGCGGCCGAACTCAATACCGTGACCACATTTTATGTCAAAACGTTCTCAGCGATAGGTGCAGAGCGTGTTATACACAAGCTGAGTACCTAGAACACATGTGTCCCACTCACGCGGGAACGACGTATCTCTGCAAACATAATGCGGCCCTAAGAGTGCCGCATCGATATCCAAGACTTCGAGAAACGAAGTATATTCGTGATCGAATTCTCGGCTCCTGCTGACTACACCATCACTGCCATGGAGAAGGAAATGGAGAGGTATCAAGATCTTAAAAGGGAGCTGCAACGACTGTAACCAAAATATTCGGTTAAAGTAATTGTCCTTGTGGTCGGTGCTCTCGTATAATTGCCTTTAGATTATATGGTAAAAATATTACGTTGAACAATTCATCCTTTTAGACGTATAGTGAATCAAGCGAAACCCAGACTCGTTTAAAGCGCCTTAAAGATATACCCGCGTGCCAAAAACATGCCAAGATGGATGCATTGCAAGATGGATGCAGAGAGCTGTCATCCTTCGGTCACTCCGTGCCCTCAAGACACACAAGGGTTTCGCTGGTACAGCGGTTCTACTGGGAGCCAGTGTCATTTACATAGGTGGTAGTTGCTCCTAGTGAGTCCCTGCTGTGATTGTTCAACCTGCTTATATAGGGGAAACCTCCCTACAGTGGATAATGCAACCTACAGTGTCCGGACTCATACAGGTTAGCAACGGGAGAACACTACGTTGGACTCCCGTTCACGCACACACGACTATTTATAAGGCGCTCCTGATTGGTCCAGCTTAAATATTTTATAAGTCAAAAACTAAAACTTCAACTGATTTTTGGAAAAGGAATTTTCGATTTATTTTTTTTTAATTTTTATACAGCTATGTAAGTCCGAAAACTTGAGTCTGGGACACCCAGTTTGTGTGTGTAATAGGATAATATGATAACCATCAACCTATGTATATATAGATAAAAGTTTATCATAAGGACAACCGCAGGCTTTCGCCGGGAGCAGGTGCTAATCTTAAAAATTGCACCCGCTCCCAGCGAAATCGCGGTAAAATTTCAGCTGTAACCTGGGATACCGGGCGACCTCTCAGAGTATGCAGCCTTATCCTTGCATGCGGGGCTCTACAAGGATGGACGTACCCTTTACCCTAGCTGCTCGTGGGAACAACAATGATAACACCAAACATAGTTGTAGTAGTGTAGTTCAAAACGATCGAACGCGCAGAGCACCCGACAATGTGTTGACAAACAATGCCGATCATCCTAGAGTTCTGGGTGCTGAAAATAATTTAGATGGGAACACGAGGACGAACCGGGCAAACACCCACATTGAGTGGACGAATCAACTCAAGGATGCCTTGCTAGAATGCTACGATGCCAGCATTATCTCTGTTCACCAAGGCTTTATGGCACGTATGCATACTCTGTGTTGCCAAAAACACCCGGAGCTTCCGCACGTTTCGCTGCAATCCTTACGAAATCAACGTGCCTACCTCTCGAAAAGTGGATATGTACGCGGAACGCTTCCCCAACCTCTGCTTGATCAAGCTGCAGCCGAAGATGAGAAAGCTACATTATTACCAACCGCGGAAAGCAGGCATCTTCTGAGAGATGATCACGATTTCAGGACAAGAAGGAATATTAACATGGAAGTTCCTCCTAAGCTCCAAGATCTGGCTGAAATGGATGCCTTCCTTCGTGGAGAAATCTCGCAAGATTCCGACCTCTGGACGGGAAGAGTTCGAAAGTTCGCTCAAAAACTGAGCATCTTGAATCACACACTGAACAAGGCAAAGCTGCTGACAATCAAGCAGCATATTGTTGACGCGATACGGCTGTTATCTGACGCAATAAGGGGAATACAGAAAAGGGAGATGTGGATCAGGGAGAATCAAAAATTTCTCGCTGACCCATCTCGCCTCTTTAGTAAACAGCCTGTTTCGTTCAAAAATCCACCCAAGCCCAACAAGGTAGAGACTTTTTGGAGAGAGGTATGCAAGATCCCGAAAACACTGAAGTTGAAAGAAGATACTGACAATATCATCTGCTTCAAGGAATTTTGTGACAACCTCATAAAATCTGAGGAGGAATGTCCATCAATCACTGCCAAAGAGGTGAAAAAAGCTCTCAGAAGCACAAAGAACTTTTCAGGTGCTGGATCAGATTGTATCAAGAACTTCTGGTGGAAGAAGTTTACTTCTACACACGAACATTTGGCCCGCATATTCACCTCATATGAAATAAATGCATGACACAAATGCATTTGCATGATGCAAATAAAGTACCGTTTTGAGGTTATGATCTCGTACGGCTGTCTTTGCAAAGATTTTGCATTGCTTCCTCTGCACCCTGCTCCCCGAATTCAGAACTGAGCTAACGCCATCTGTGTCGGGCAGTGAACTATTTCTGTACCCCTTAATCCCTCTCGCACCGCGCGCCATAGTTCGTGATTTTGCCGTTTTTGCCCATGGTAGTTGACCTAGCCTGTCTACGAGGTAGTACTTCGCAGAAGGCGTAATGGAAGACATAGTGGGGTTATGACAGAAGAACATTGGACCAGGGGTGGGATTCCGATGCCTTCTAATCTAGATGATCGGAACTCACTCTATCGCATGAAATTAGACGGAGATGTTCGATCGTTTTGAAAACGATCGACTGCAACTATCTCTTTCTTTCAGTGGGACTCCGATACAAAGTCGAAAATCGAACGGGCCTTTTATTCCAACGTGTGTATATAGAAAGAGAGGTTCTTTCGACTTCGAGACAGCATCGGAGTCCCATTGCAGGCCTAGTGCTCTAAACGCGGGCCCTCCGCGTTAATGCGCATACGATGCGTCATAAGGCGCTTCATTGGCTGCCGTTCGCGCGCTTATTTTAAATGTTAAAAAATACAATTTTCGTATTCATTATTAATAATTAAAAATAATTATATTTTACCATGTTCAAGTGGTACGTGCATGGTTCTTGATATATTCTGAGCATCAGGTTAAAAAATAAAATGAGTATTCAGTTAATCAAAAATATCATTTTATTTAATGTAATCCTCTTTTTAATATATATTTTTGTATTACTGTTACTAACTTACGCACCCAGCTAACACAGATAATAGCCTGAATAGTCACATATTTGTAACAAGATTCAGAAAACCCATCACTGGTGACTTCCTTGCTGGTCACCCAGTGACAATATATTTCCCACTCAAAGTAGTAACATTTTACAAGCAGAGCAGGTAACATTATCCCGCCATTGTAATAACATGCTTGTAACAAAGTGATGTTTGAAAACGCAACGTGTAATGACAGCTTATCTTAAAATATACATCGTTTCGAAATTATAATTATGAATACTCATGCAAAAATGTTGGAAAGGGACATAATTAAATGATAAATATGTTCCAGGAAAGTGATACCTATATACCCATCCACACATTACTACTGTCCAACCGAGCGATTCACGCCTACCCCGAAAGGGAAACGGCTTAATAATATAATAATAATAATAATATCGTCTCTGGATGAGAATGTAAAAAGTGAGGGGCCTCGACTTTTGGTCTTGACTTCAGTTCAATTTTTCACCAAAAAATTTGAATTTTCGACGAAGAAGATGAATTTTTGAGGACGAAGGTTAATTATCTAAAATGAGATGATTTTTAAAAGAATACATGAATCTCCAAACAATTCTCAAATTTTCAACTTTAAAAGATAGATTTTTCACCCGCAAAGGATTACTGACATGTGATCTTTCTTTTGACGACATTCTCTATTTCAATTGTTGTTGCGGCTAGGCTCTGCAACTATGAGAATTCCACAAACAATTCGAAAAAACGAACACAAAGAGTTACAGGTAATCCCACAATGATACTTAACAACAATCGTATAATAACAATTACAAAAAATCCCACAACACTTACAAACAATAGCACAACAACACTCACAAGCAATTCCCCCACAACAAGAACTTCAGCAATCATTTACACAGACAAGCTAGTATAGCTAAAATTGATATAATTTAGTTCGTTTGGTAATTTTGCTGTACACCGCACGGAGGTCAGTAAAAACTGAAAGAGGTCTGAAAGAAAATATTGCAGTACCCCCAAGCCTTCTAGGACTCCTTCCTGCATCTCCTACTATCCGTTCACGATACGAAGGCCCCTCCAAAACAGCTGCAAATTTGGGTAACTTACTCGTAAGAAAAAAATCGCACAAATACGCAGCTTATACCATGATAAAGCTTACTTTATTGCGATTAAAACATGTCCCCATTTTTCCATGTACAAAAGTTGGGTTGGAAAATATCCTTCGCGAAAAGATGAAAACCGTGTTTTTTTCGCGTCAGTCTCTCCTTACTTGACTTTCGATGACGACATCTTTGAACTGAACAGGGTGAAAAATTTGAAAAATATCGTATAGATGCATTCATATTTTGACTGTAAATACGTGAAAACAAAATTGCAATATCTTGATAACGATTAACGTAAAATGCATTTGAACATGACTATACTGTTAGAAATTTCTATAACGATTTTACTATAAATGTAATGGAAGCAATATGCATATACGTGTAGTAAATTTAATAAAGTCACAATCTTATGGATCTCAATGGTCCCAATCTTATAACTCAAATTGATACTATAGCTGATAGATACCGTGATTATTGTTAAGATTATCTGTTAAGATTGGAAAACAGTAATTTTAGTTATATATACAGTAACATTTTACACAATGATGCGCTACCCCAGCAATATCTGCTATTCAAAGCTCCTTTCCTTTTCAAGCGCATTTTCGCTCAATTAAGAACTTCCTCTAGATTCACCATTAAGGTAACCTCTAAAGCTGCAAGTACTGTAATCTTAATTTTATCGTTTTTGTAATAGTGGCCTTCCGTTGCCACAGAATCTTGTATTCTTAGAGACAATAAATATACATACATTCATGCATACATACATTCATACATTCAGACATATATATATACATACATACATACATACAAGAGAAACGTAAATTGTTCATCTGTCGGTAAAAAACAGTCTCTCTCTACCTCGCCCTCCTTTTCGCCTTCAAACAGAACGTCTCATATAATGCGGAATATGTTGTAAACAAATGGAGGTCGAATAACTGAACACTTAGAAATCTATAAAAAAAAAAAAAAAATCGTGAAAACCGCCGTAAAAAATAGTCGCAATAACGTGGCCTTTGTTTGTCGGCCTAGGCGCTTGCTTGCCTGCTTGTTGCTGGTCGCTCGACTGCTCGCGACTTCGGGGTATTCCACGATTTGTCGATCAGGCCCGAAACGTGCCTATATTAGTGGAAATGGCATACTGCATGTAATTTCGCTCTCTATCAAGCACTTCTACATTCCGTCAATTTAAATCACACAGAAAAATTGTAAATACGCTTTTATTTGTAAATTCAGTCTCATGCTCTATGTCTCTTTACGACGTATTATATAGGTCAAATAGATTCCAGTGTAATATGCTGCAATTTTACACGTCGCTCGTCAAAATACCGTTGTCACGGTTTTATCACAATGTTCATTACAGTTTAATTATAGCATAATTTTAATTAGAATTCAGGTCTCGTTAATTTGCTACTTTATTCACAGTCAAGTTCTGAAAGTCCGATAGGTTAAACAACGGTCGAATGTGATGTTCAAACAAACTTCGCACTCGCTCAAAAAGACCAATTACTCCCGCGTTACACACGCTATTTTTTCTCACACATGTAAAGTGAAGACAAGATTCTGAATGAATTCCATGAATTACATTAATTTCGTGGATTCCTTGTGCACAATTTTCGACTTATAAACGCTACAATACATGTAGTGGAATACTCGACGATGACTTTACGATTTACAATACTTACAATACATGTATTGCAATTTCGTCATTCCATTACCATGTTTGCAATTTTACCTTACGCTTGTATTGTAGAAGTGTTGGAGAATTCCGAACTTTTTTAACAGTGTACATTCCAAAAAACGCGAAGATTTTTTCTGTGATTTATTGGAATGAAAAAAACTAATTATGACAAATTGAATGTGGCCTACTTCAATTGGAAAGTAAACAAGTCATGTGACTACACACGTTTTCGGAAAACAGTGCTGAAATCAAAAGGAATTCATTTTAATAAAATTTGAATCAATTTCTTAATGAATGTACTTTTGTGATATTTCATACCACCTCTTAAGGAAACATGTTTGTTACTGTGACTAATTTAAAGGTTTCTTTTGTTTTGTTTCAATTTCAAATCCTAATATCATGATTATTAGATAAGTGACTGGTAAATAAGTATCGTGCTTTTCAAGATTTCGAAAGGTTTTTTTAATGATATGTTAGGCAGTTGAATAAACAGGATAATTAGGCGAAAATGCTAAAGTCGTTCCATGTCTTCATGAACTTGAATATAAGTGAGGTCTTATATTCGACCGCATTTTCCGCATTTTCTGACCCACATTAATATTCTAAAAAAGAAAATGCTTTGAATAAGAAAATTACTTAGTTATTGAAAAATATGTTTTCCTTACGCAAACTGGATTGATAACAGAACAAACGAAATTTCACTGTGAAATTCATTCACCAATTTCACTTTTTATCACAGACAAATTCTAAGACACACTGGAAATAGTAGATCTGAATTTTCCCAAATGAATTTGAAAGCCTATAACAATAATGTCAGCAAAAAAACCTTTGGTTGAACCTCAAAACGACCCAGTGGAAATCTAGTTATCATTACATACCTTCTGCGAACCGTGTCAAATATGTCTCTGTAGGAATTATGAGTGGTTTCTGCTAAACGTAACATTTCCTGTTCCATCATATACAGACGCAACGCATCATCTCTCATGTCATGTTCGTGTTCACCAGAACAATACACGACTACCCCGTTTTCTACAGTGATTCTTACTGTACAACCTGAATTCCAATAATATTTGCCCAACTTACGATGATTTATTTCTTAAAAAGTAATTGATTTTGGGGACAACATTTTTTCAGTTTTTCACGCTTATTATTAAAAATACTTACCTGATTAAAAAACCAGAAAATAGAAAAAAGTTTCGTCTCATCATTCTCTACATGCTTATATTTAAAAAAGATCAATTTTGTGACTTTTAAAATTTTCGACCTCCGAGACGTTTGGACAATAATTTCACCCGATCTTGAGCGCTGGGCGAGTTTCTCGATCCAGACCTCAATTGATTCAAAAACCCAAAATATTTTTTTTTAGTAAATTATATTGTAGTAAGTTATATTGTAGTATTGGTCTAGCATTGTCAAAATCAGCACCGATTGGAATTTTCTGCTTACCAGTTTTTTTTATCAGAGTTTGAATTGTTAGTTCAGGTCAAATTATCCCAAGTGAGCCACCATACATCGAAAGTCGCTTTTTTTTGCTGTAAAATGAATGTTTGAATAGCCCTTTTGCTCGAGAAGATTTCCCCAGGTTTTGGTCGCAAAAAATGTTTTTTTTTTATATTATTTACAATGAACATTTAATGTTATAATTTGTTGAAAATTTTTCTCGTGAATGGCTAAACGGATTTTGATGATTCTTACATTGAAGTTTTTGTTGAAAATCGTACATTCCAGAAATTTTTCCTGGTTATAGAAATAAACATTGAGTTTGTTAAAGAAATTACAATTGTTTATAAACAAATTGAACTCTTTTCCTTTTCAAAGAAACACATTTGTTGCCCGTTATTCTACATTTTTCTGAAGAGAATTGCGCAAAGAAATACTAAGTAGTCTCCATTATTTCAAAAAATATAAATTTCTTAGTGTGAGGCGCCTGCGCTCAGAGCATATTGTTACTATTCTTTCAAATAGACAGACGCACAACATGCTCTGAGCGTTCGCGCGTCACTCTACAAGAAGTTTATCTAGTGGAATAATATTAACAAATTGAGCAATTTGCAAAGCATCATTGACAAAAGTCATCGGAAAGGTATTCTTAGTTAATTCTGTAAAAAAATGTTGTATTTGTATTTATTTAAGAAAAGTTCCTAGGGTTAAATAGCCCTATAAGGAACAGGTGATACATATTACAATTAAAATGCGACGGCGATCAATTTGACGATTGAAATCAAAAAGTCTTGAATCGGCAAAATTTCAGAGTGCAAAATTTAACCTTTTAATGTAAGAAGTTTAATTGTTTAATTTTGTTCAATTTTAAAATTGCAAGTGAAGTTTTTCAAATTTGTTTTTCAAATAACAACTGAACAATTATTGATTGCAAACGACTTTAAATTTTAAAAAAATAACTTCTAATTTAAAATGTGATTGATTTTAAACGATTATTTGAAATTTTTTTGGAGTTTTAATGAGATTTTTTTCATTCAAATGAATCAAGGTTTTATTTTTTAAAACATTTTTTAAAAGATAATAATTATTTCATTGCAATGATTATGCCGACTTTTGGCATGGAATAAATATTTTTTGCAACAACCACCTCAAAAGTTCACACAAATTTCATAAATTTCTACAAATTTCATACATTGTCACAAATCTCATAAATCTCCATGAACTTCATAAATTTCCACAAACTTTATAAATGTCCACAAACTTCATAAATTTTTAACGAATTTCATACATTTTTACAAATTTTATCATTTTTCCAAAAATTGCATAAATTCCAAATGTGATGAGGTTGGGGGGGGGGGGGGGTTAAGGTACCCCTGTGACTGATTACAGAAATAATGTTGGTCTGGTCAAACTCCTACCCCTTTCTCACTCGTGACATATTTTTTCAAACATCAATTTTTTAACTCGTTGCAAATAATCTAGAATTGTTTGCAATTCATAATAAATTCTTTGGAATTCAATTTAGTACACGATAAAATATGCCGGAAGAGAAAAATAAATTCCTGCATATTTTGCCGGAACAGAATATTCAACATTAAAAAATAGTTTAAACAACGTAATAATATATCAAATGCAAAATCGAAATCACTATTTTAGGATGAGGCAAACGTTGAATACTGTGAATTAGAACAAAAAATGTTAGATTTTTGTCAAAAATCTGACAAAATCGCACTTTTAGTGTTATATGAAATTAAAAATGTCATAAGCAGAAAATTCCATAGTAGAAACAATGTAAATTTTCTTTTTATATAATTCTTCAAAACATTTTTAAATTCCTCAAATTTTGTACCAAACAAAAAGAAAGTATTGAAGTATAAAGTAAACGTTATTCGCTATGTTTATTCATAATAATTATCTGAAGTCATATTATGATAAAAGAGAAAACATTATAAAAAAGAAACGTAGCTGATAGAGTATTAGCTGAAAAAGCTTGGAAACGTGTATTATCTAGAGAGTCAGATATAGGTGAAAAGGCGGCTGCTTGGGGGATAACTAACGCAATGAAAATTATATCAAAATTTGGCATGGGTATTAAAAATAAAAGGTGTGCTAACACACTTAAAAAAATAGTTACAGCCGCTAAAAAATCAATGATACCAAGTAATGATAGACAAACTGTTATTAAATCTGCTCTCAGAGGCGCGCGTGCAGCTGTAAAAAAAGCCGGTGGAAAAATAAGTGTAAAGAAACCTCGCATTTTACCAGTTCCAAAAAAATTGGGTGGTTTTCTACCCTTTCTTATACAAATCTATGCTGATCTAAGTGCTACTGGAGCACTAGCCGGTGGAGCTGCGGGAATAGCTAAAGCTTAAAAAAAACAAACGTCATAATGAAGCAATGCAGATTTACTTAAATTGGCAAAGTCTATAAAAATTACAATCTTTCCCTGTGTTTTTTTGCGAAATGGAATACTAGAGGGTGGGCCACGTAAATATGAAAGTGCTATTGTTAACCTGGATGACAAAAACAATTTAGGGACTCATTGGGTTCCGTACAAAAAGATTAACAATAAAATAATTTATTTTGATAGCTTTGGTAATCAGAGGCCACCTTTGGATCTCTTTGAGTATCTAGGTGTTGGTAGCGTAAAATATAATCATGAAAGGTATCAAAATTATGATACATTTGTGTGTCGGCATTTATGTCTGAAATTTTTATATGATCAATTAAACTCTAAAAGTATGTATAATCTATATAAATTCAGAGACTAATGATTTCAACTCAGTCAAACGCTAGCCGTCATCATAGATGATTCATTAACACTAACATTATCGGGATCTTCATCCATCCTAGTAAGTCAGAATTTACCTCCAATTGAGTTATCTCCATATAAAAATTACACTCTTGGTCTTGCTGAATTTCTAACCTTCAATTTGATACCTAATGTTGACATTTGTCAAAATAAATTTTATGTGGGTGATGAAATAATTGAAATACCTACAGGAAGTTATGAAATAAGTGACATAAAGCGCTATCTACAGAAAGTTTTAGTAAAAAAGGGTATTGAAATTCATATTAAACCAAACAATAATACTTTAAAAAGTGAAATTTATTGCAGTCACGTGGTGCACGACCCGGTGCACCCGGATCGTGGACTGATCATTCGAACTTATTTTGGCTGATGGAAGAATTTAAATTTTTAAAAAGTTCTGGTAGAATACGTGCTAAACTACCTGGTGTACGATCCGGTGCGCCCGGATCGTCGACTGATCGTTATAACTTATTTTGGCTGTTGCAAGAATTCAAATTTTAAAAAAGTTCTCGCAGAATACCTGCTAAACTACAGGTGCACGGCCATGTGCACCCGGATCGTCGACTGTCATTATAAGTTACTTTGGCAGTTGGAAGAATTTAAATTTTAAGAAAATTCTCGTAGAATACGTGTTATACTACCTGGTGCACGACCCGGCGCACCCGGATCGTCGACTCACCACTCTTAGTTATTTTGAATGTAGGCAGAATTAAAATTAAAATTTAAAAATTTCTCGGTGAATACGCGCTAAACAACCTGGTGCACAACCCGGCGCACCCGGATCGTTGACTCACCACTCTTAGTTATTTTGAATGTTGGCAGAATTTAAATTTTAAAAAAGTTCGCGTAGAATACGTGCCAAAGTACCTGGTGTACGGTCCGGTGCACCCGGATCCTCGACTCACCACTTTTAGTTATTTTGAATGTTGGCAGATTTAAAATTTCAAAAAAGTTCTCGTAGAATACGTGCTAAACTACCTGGTGCACGACCTGGTGCCCCCGGATCGTCGACTCACCACTCTTAGGTATTTTGAATGTTGGCAGAATTCAAATTTTAAAAAAGTTCTCTTAGAATACGTGCTAAACTACCTGGTGTACGACCCGGTGACCCGGATCGTCGTCTGATCATTCGAACATATTTTGGCTGTTGGAAGAATTCAAATTTTAAAAAATTTCTCGCAGAACACGTGCTAAAATACCTGGTGCACGACCAGGTGCACCCGGATCGTCGACTGGTCATTAGAACTTATTTTGGCTGTTGGAAGAATATAAATTTTAAGAAAGTTAACGTCGAATACGTGCTAAGCTACCTGTTGCACGAGCCGGTGCACCAGGATCGTCGACTGATCATTAGAACTTATTTTGGCTGTTGGAAGAATTTAAATTTTAAGAAAGTTAACGTCGAATACGTGCTAAACTACCTGGTGCACGACCAGGTGCACCCGGATCGTCGACTGATCATTAGAACTTATTTTGGCTGTGCTACGATCGCCCGTCCTGTAAAATTCAGCTTTGACGCATTAGGTCCCTTTCTTCGCGGACGGTCACATATACTTCTCCAAATTCTGGAAAGTTTCAAAAAATAGAAAAAATTATTTTTCTGATACATTAAGAAATTTTATTTAAATAGTAAACCCTGAGGTATCAAAGGTTGAAAATTATTTGGTTGTATACAACATGTTATGTTATGTATGCTACATGTTCAAAAAACAATGCAATAATTTCTTCGTTAAAATAGTTGGTGGCCCTAAAAAGGGCCGATAGGTTTTTCAGTGAATGGCAAAGAACAATTTACTTTGAGCTGGCATACGTGGTGGCAGCCTTGGTACTTTTAGAGACTGCGAACTTGTGCAAAATTAGGCAAAATCGATATTGTGAGGTAGACCCCTCAAATATTCATTTATCGTGCTACTACCAAAATGGTTTACGATATTAAGAATCCTCTTGTCTGCGTCTTGGTATAATCCTTCTTAGGAAGACACCTAACATTTTTGGCAAATCGAGTTGCCGCCATACAATTCTTATTGCTTATTATAATATTTATAATGCAATATAAATATTTTAACGAAGAAATGATTGCATTATTTTTTAGACATGTAGCATACATAACATAAAATGTAGCAGCATACACATTGTACACCAGCTCAAAGTAAATTGTTCTTTGCCATTCACTGAAAAAAAAACCAATCGGCCCTTTTTAGGGCCACCAAATATTTTAACGAAGAAATGATTGCATTGTTTTTTAAACATATAGCCTACTTAGCATTATTGATCTGTTATATGATTCATCTTTAACAATTATTCATTTTTTTATCTACTTTAGTTGATGATTCTAAATTCAGCTGTATCGCTAAATCTTAGTTATAGAAACGTGTCTACAACCATTGATTTTTCGATGGATTTAATTTTCTCAGTTCAGGAAATTGGTCCCAAATATATACATCGGCATCAATCCTGAGAGAGTATTAAATCTAAAAAAAAAAAATTTGTTAGCGACAAAGATTAAGATTTCAACTCTAAATAATGCAGTGGCTGGTGTTAGGACGCACTATACTCCTACCGAAAAAAGGCGACTTGTCCAGCCCAGAGAATTACAGGCCAATAACTTGTTTGAACACACTGTATAAGATCTTTACAGCTGTCCTAAACATATGATACTGGTGATTTTCTCTTCTTTGACCATAATATAAAATTTCTTTTTTCTTATGTTGCCTTCAATGACGGTAACAAACTTAAAATCCCTCAGTTTTTTAATAACTTTGTAAATTACTATCATTTTGATTACGATCAAGAATATTCGTTACATATTTCTAAAAGGGTTTCTATATCAAAAATTGAAAAAAGTAAATTTGAACTTCAAATGGCAGATAAATATGCAATTAAAACGATTGATTTTCAAAAGGATACTATCCATGTACGTTTTGCAGAATCTTTTTATAATAAAATGATATTAGACTATTCTTTTAACATATTAAGCATAGATTTTCACGTTTCGATTAAAAAGATGTTAA
>JAABKJ010075445.1:205262566-205499578 GCA_011634705.1 Andricus grossulariae | reverse complement strand
CCTCTAAAAGATACGAAATTAGTAGATTTTTTAAAATCGGAAATGATAAATACAAATTCTAAAACTGTTAAAAACTATATTATATATTCTCCTACTGAAGCGCCTTATTTTTTTTACATTTCAAATCTTTATCTACTGGCTTTTGATTCTGAAGGAAATTTTAGTCTTTATGACTGTAATTTAAATAAAATATCTTTTTTTTCTCAACCAAGTATTTCATATCAACAAAAAACGATTAATTCAGACTGAATTTAATCAAACATGATTAAGTTTCCACCAGAAAGATTAATTTTCTACCAAAAAAGACGAAATTTCAACAAAATACAGGAATTTTTAACTAGAAAAGATCAATTTTCAATTAAAAATATAACTTTTCAACGAAATAGTTAATCTTTAAACCAAACAGTTGCATTTTAACCAAAAAGGATTAATTTTCAACGAAGAAGATTAATTTTCTACCAAAAAATACGAAATTTCGTCAAAATATATGAATTTTTAACTAAATAGTTTAATTTTCAATTAGAAAAGATCAGTAACTTTCAGTTTGAAATATAAAATTTCAACCGAAAATGGAATAGTTACATTTTTAATTTAAAAAAATTCTCAACCAAAAAGAAAATCAAATTTTCAACAAAATAGTTAAATTTTCAACTAAAATGATGAATCTTAAAAAAAATTAAGTTTCATCAAAAATGATGAATTTTCTACAAAATACATGATTTTTCAATGAAATAGTTAAATTTTAAACAAAATAGTTGCATTTTTAACAAAAAAGATTAATTTCCAACCTAGAAGATTAATTTTATACCAAAAAGACGAATTTTCAACAAAATACGTGAATTTTTAACCGAATTGTTAAATTTTAAAGCAAAGAGTTGGATTTTCAACCAAAAAGAATCAATTTCCTACCAAAAAAGACAAATTTTTAACAAAGAAATAAAATTAATTCTCTAACAAAACAAAACAAAAACGAATTCTTCAACAAAATAGTTGAATTTTGAACTAGAAAATATTATTTTTCAATTTAAAATATAAAATTTAAACCGAAAATGAAATAGTTACATTTTTAATTTAAAAAAAATCTCAACCAAAAATAAAATCAAATTCTCAACAAAATAGTTAAATTTTCAACTAAAATGATGAATCTTAAAAAAAATTAAGTTTCAACAAAAATGATGAATTTTCTACAAAATACATGATTTTTCAATGAAATAGTTAAATTTTAATCAAAATAGTTGCATTTTTAACAAAAAAGATTAATTTCAAACCTATAAGATTAATTTTCTACCAAACAGACGAATTTTCCACAAAATACTTGAATTTTTAACCAAATTGTTAAATTTTAAAGCTAAGAGTTGGATTTTTAACAAAAAAGAATCAATTTCCTACCAAAAAGGACAAATTTCTAACAAAAAAAATGTACATATTTTGCTGAAAATTCATTATTTTTTTTTAGAAAATTAATCTTTTTGGTTGAAAATTCATCCCTTTGCTTAAAAATTTGACTGTTTACAATTTTTCTCTCTATTAACTGAAAAATATTTCTTAGCTAAAAATTCAACTCATGATGAAAAGTCGTTGTTTTTGGTTTAATTCAACTGATTTTGATTAAAAGTTAAAATCTTTTTTGTCTGAAATGTCAACTACTTAATTATTCGTTTAGAATTTAATTATTTGGTTGAAATTTAAATTCTTTTGTTGAAAATTATTTTTTTTTTTTGCTTGAATATTCATAATTTTAATTGGAAATTCATCTCTCTTTAGCTGAAAAATAAGGTTTTTTGCTGAAAATCAGTTTTTTTTTGGCTGAAAGTTAAAATTTTTACTGAAAATTTAAACTATTCCAGTTGAACATTAATTTTTCTGACTAAAAATTTAACTATTCAATTTTTGGTTGAAAAATTCCCTTTTTTGGTAGAAATTAATCTTCTTGATTGAAAATTAGTGTTTTTGGTTCAAAATTCAATTATTCTAGTTAAAGCCTCTATTTTTCCACTTTTTTTTTTAAATCAGGTTTTTTGTTAAACTTTTTTAACCTGAAAATGTAACTATTCCAGTTGAATGTTCCATCATTTTAGTTGAAAATTTAACTATTCTAGTTGAAGAATCACCATTTCAGTTGAAAATTCATCAGTTTGGTTAAAAATTAATGTTTTTAATTGAAAAAATAACTATTCCATTTTTGATTGAAAACTGATCTTTTTTAGTTCAAATTACAACATTTTAATTGAAATTTTTTTTTTTTTTAGTTCAAAATTTAACTGTTTGCTTGAAGATTCATGTATTATGTTAAAAAATCGTATTTTTTCGTAGAAAAGTAATCTTCTTTTTGTTGAAAATTCAGGTATTCCAGTTAAATATTCATAATTTTATTTGAAAATTCATCTTTCTGGTTGAAAGTTAAATTCTTTTGTTAGAAATTTATATTTTTGGTTTAAAATTCACCTGTTCCAGTTGGAAATTCATCGTTTTAGTTTAAAATTCGTCACTTTGGTTGAAAATTTGTATTTATTTTGTGGAAAATTAATTTCTTGACTGAAAATTTAATTATTTCGTTTTTGGTTGAAAACTGATATTTTTTAGTTGAGTATAAATTTGACCTATTTAATTAAAATGTAACAATTTGGTTGAAATTTGTATTTTTGGGTTGTAAATTTTATATTATTTTGTTGAAAATTCAACGATTTTGTTCGAAAGCCGTCTTTTTTAGTTGAATATTCAACTGTTTTGTTAAAAATTTGTCTTCTCAGCTTGAAAATTCAACAATTTGATTTAAATTGTTTTTCTTTCTTGACTGAAAAATATTTCTTAATTGAAAATTCAATTCTCGTTTGTTAAAACTTCATGTTTTTGGTTAAAAAATTTTGAAAGAAAATTCAACTACCTGGTTATAAATTCAACTGTTTTGTTGAAAATTCATATTTTTCAGGTTAATAATTCAACTGGTTTGTAGAAATTTTGTCTTGTCGGCTTTTAAATTCAACAATTTGGTTGAAAATGTTTTTTTTTTTTTTACTGAAAAATGTTTCTTGATTAAAAATTCTACTCTGCTCTTGTAAATTCGTCTTTCAGGTTTGAAAATTCATCTCTTTTGGCAGAAAATTCGTCTATTTGGTTGAAAATTCAACTGTTTTGTTGAAAACTCGACTTTTCGGCTTAAAAATTCAACAATTTGATTGAAATTGTTTTTGTTTCTTGACTGAAAAATCTTTTTTAGTTGAAAATTCAAATCTCGTTTGTTAAAAATTCGTCTTTATGTTTAATAATTCAACTATTTTGTTAAAAATTCATATTTTCAGGTCAATAATTCAACTGTTTTGTACAAATTTCGTCTTTTCGGCTTGAAAATTTAACAATTTGGTTGAAATTGTATTTCTTTTATCACTGAAAAGGCTTTCTTTGTTGAAAATTCAAATATCATTTGTTACAAATTCTTTTTGGTTAAAAAATTAATCTCTTTTGGTAGAAAATTCAACTATTTGTTGAAAAGTTCTCTTTTCGGCTTGGAAAATTTAACAATGTGGTTGCAATCACTTTTTCGTGACTAAAATCCTTTTTTTATTGTAAACTTCAACTCTGTTGTTGAAATTTCGTTTTTTTGTTTGTTTAAAAATTCACCTCTTTTGCAATAAATTTGACCTATTTTGATGGAAAATTCAACTGTTTTGTTCAAAACTCTTGAAAACTCTTGAAAATTAAACAATTAGATTGAAATTGTTTTTCTTTCTTGACTGAAAAATATTTCTTGGTTGAAAATAGATGGGCCAGTCCTGGGCCCAGGTGCATAATTTAGATTTTTCAAAGTCCTCTTTCGTCTCACTCGGATGCAGCTCTCCCGGTGCTACGTCTACCTGCTTGGCTTCTTCGCGTCGTCTCTGATGTTCCTTTCGTCTATGTGCATCGAAATATGCAATTCGAATCTCCTTGGAAAATTTTTTGTCTTTCCTAGACCTCTTCCCATTTTCTTTGTTCTCCTTGACGATTTTCTTAGGTGGTTGCGGGTTCTTATGTAGCCTGGGACGCCTGCGTAGGCAGTTTGTTTCTTTGACAAGAATCACAGGTTGCGAGGATTTTTTCGCGTTGTTTTCGCTAGGCGTGGTGCGTAAAACGATTCGCGTAACATTTTATATGTTTTTTTTCCGAGCCCGGGTGTCCATATGAGTTATGACATTCCCGGATGATTTTTTCCGTGAGCTCCTGTGGAATGTAGGTTCTGTAAAGGACTCCGTCGCAGTGATAAAGCGTGTCGTTTAAAATTTTTAATCGCATCGCGTTTTTCGTGTTTTTGTTCGCGTTGCGAACTAGTTCTTGAATTTTTTGTCGTTCTGTTGTCTTGTAGGGATGTTACTTATTAGTTGTTCGATCTCTTTTGTCCATTGATAGTTTAGCGCATTTATCACTACGCGTGTCTCTTCTCGATTTTTTTTATATGTTTCATCATCGTGTATTCTGCTTAATACATCGGCCATGATGTTTTCTTTGCCTGGTAGGTGTTCAATCGTGATTTTATAATTTTGGACGGCTAATATCCAGCGTGTCAATCTCGCATTTACAAACTTGCACTTTTTTAGAAATGTGAGCGCTAAATGATCTGTACGGTTAATTATTTCAGCTCCATGTAAGTACGTGCGAAATTTTTGTAGCGACCATACTATTGCAAGCAGCTTCTTTTCGGTGGTAAAATATGTTATTTCCGGACCTTTTAACGTATGACTCGCTAGAATAATGATTTCTTTTTCGCTCTTATCATTTAACTGATAAAGGACCGCACCTAGAGCGTAGTTGCTAGCGTCCGTTTCTAAATAATATGCTTTGTTAGGGTCCGGAAAGTAAAACATCATGGAGTTGCGAAAAAGTTTCTTTATTTTTTCGAAACTTTTTTGTGCGTTATCGTCCCATTTCCATGTTGCTCCCTTTTTTATTAATTTTTTAAACGATGTTCAGGACCTTTAGAAGTTTGGAAAAAATCTTTGGAAATTCTTTTAAAGTTCCTAAATTTTTTTTAAATCTTCAAAAATCTGCATTTCTGAAAATCTTTAATAATTTCAAATTCTCTTTGAATCTCTTGAATTCTTCTTGTTTCGAAATTTTAGAAATTCGTTCGAAATCTTAGGAAACCTTTTTTAATTCTCTCTCAGAGTACATTTTGAGAATAAAAAATTATTTAGGATTTTCAAGCGAGCCGTAAGAAAATTCTTCTTTTAATCTCTTGAGACCTTCTAAGCCTTTCAATTTTTGAAGTAATACAAATTTTTTCAGCATTTTGTTGAAATTCTGCAAAATTAAAAAAATTTCCAGAAAATCTTTCAGATTTTTCTTTGGCTACTTTAGAAATCTTTCTAAATGTTTTAAAATCTTTTTAAATGAGGTCCTCAAATTAATTTTTCAAAATAAAAAATCATTTCAATTTTTTTTGCTAGCAACTTGAAATTTTTTTTCGTTTTCGTGAAACCTTACAAAATTCTTTAAAAATCTTCACTAGTTTAAATTATTTTTGAATCCTTTCAAAACTCCTGAATATTTCTTAAACTTCCTCAATTTTTTAAAAATGCAATTATGTAATATGGTAAAATTGGAAAATATTGCTTCATGATCTTTTACGGTCTTTTGGAAAATGTTAGAAAATAATTAGAGTTCATTACAAAACAATCATTTTAAAATTTTCCGTAAATTTAAAAACATTTTTTTTTATTTTCTTCGCACTCTGCGAAATTCTGTTTACCTAAAACATTTTTAAATCCTGAAAAATTAAAAAAATTGTCTCAATGTCTTCTCTATTTTTCCCCACACATTTTGAAATCTTCAAAACTTGAAATTATTTTTTTTAAATCAAACCTATATCTTTTAAAAATTTCTCAGAAATCCTAAATAAAATTTTAATCTCCTTAACTCATTCATAACCATTCAAAAGCTTATATTTTTTTTCGAATTCTTCAAAATAAGTTTATGACCACAATTTAATTTTTCCTATCTCTTTGAAAATTTGAAAAGCTTTACAAATTATAGTGTGGCAGCAATATGTTGAGAACATAATTATTTCTCATAATCAAACAATTCATTTACAAATTAAATTTTCTCTTCTACCAATATTGCTTAGCTTGATACATAATTGTAGTTAAAAAGTTATCTGTTTTGTAGAAAATTCGCCTGTTTGGCTTGAAAATTCAACTATTTGGTTGAAGATTCGTCTTTTTTGGATTAATTTAACAGATTGAAAATTAATTTTTTAAACTGAAAATTTGCATTATTACAGTTTTGGTTTTAAAAAAAAATCTTTGGGAAATCATTGAAATCTTTGTGCACTCTTTTAAATATATCTGAAATTGTTATGAGATATTTATAATCTATCCGAAATCTTTGCGAAATACTTGAAATCTTTGTGAAATTTTTGAAATCTTTGGGAACCGTTAAAATCTTTGTCAAATCTTTCTGAAATCTTATAAATCTATCCGAAATCTGTGCTAAATATTTGAAATCTTTGAGAAATATTTGCTTTAATCAATTTTTTTTTAAGAAACAGAAATGCTTTTAGAACACTCGAATTCGTAATTGCATCACCTGGTCTTTTGATTTGATATTTTTTCCTGCATAAATCACCTTTTGTTGAATATTTTTTATGAATGAAGGAAGATATTATACTTTCCTCAAAGATCCGTTGCTTTTTCAAAAACGTTACATTTTTATTATTTTTAATGATAAATTACGTCAGGGTAAATAAAAATCAGACTAAGGGCTGTGATATCTGTTTTTTGTTTTTCTTTTTCATTGTGAAATACGAAAATCTGTCAACAGTTCGACGTTAGTTGAAGAGTTGAAAATTCATCTTTTTATATGGAAAATTCCTCTTTTTTGGTAGAAAACTAAATTTTTTTAGTGAACAAATTAATTTTTATAATTCAACTGTTTTTATCGAAATTCATTATTTTGATTAATGATTATTAAAATCAAACTACTTGGTTGAAAGTTGGACTGCTTTGTTAAATATTCATTCTTTTTGTTAATGGTGTATGATTTTATTTGGAAATTCATCTGTTTGATTAAAAATTTAACTATTCAATTTTTTGTTGAAAATTTATCTTTTTTAATTGAAACGCCATGTATTTTATTGAATATTTGTCTTTTTTGGTAGAAAATTAATCTTTTTTTTGGACATTTAATATTTTTAAATTCTAATACGGAAGGCTGAAAATTGAACTGCTTTTAAAAAAATTCATCTGTTTGGTTGAAAATTCAACTATTTTGTTTAAAATTAACTTTTTTTGAACATAAAAAAAATACATTTTTGTAAATTTTACTCAGAATCCTCAATATTAGCTGAATCGAGTTGAAATTCAACATTTGTCTGTACAATTAGCCATGGAATACAAATAAAATATTACTTTTCGAATATCACCCCCATAAGTCTGTTTTATAGGGTCCCAAAAAAAACCCCATAAGTGAAAAAATGTGTTTTGCGAGTTTTTGGCGCTAATTATGAGTTTTTTTGCGTTTTTTAACATGAAAATGGTCTATAATACATAACATGCCACTTTATACTAATGATTAGATCAATAAATTATTTGTTTAAACAATTTATAATTGTTTTTAGAAATTTTCTCTTTGAATGAAGATAGAAAGTCGTAGTTTTTTCAGAAACTTTCCTCTTTTTGTCTAATTTTCAATTGGAGAGGTTAATTTTCATCAATGATAACAAACATGATTGTTTAAACAATTTATTACTTTTAATAATTATATTCTCTAAGAATAATGCTAGAAAATTGAAGTCTTTTCTAAAATTTTTAACTTTTTGTTCACTTTTCACTCGAAGTGAGTTAAATAATTGAATTTAACAAAATTATTTGTTTGTACAATTTATTATTATTATTAATAATATTCAATTTGGATAATGCTGGAAAGTTGCGTTTTTTTGTCAAAATTTACAACTATTGGTCTACTTTTCACATAAGGTAAGTAATTAATTATTTCAATTTAGCAAAGATTATTATTTGAACAAATTCTTATTGTTTATAACTATCTTCTTCTTTAATAATGCAATATAGTTGCGGCTTTCTCTGAAATGTTCAACTTTTTACCCACTTTTTACTTAGTAAAATAGTAAATAATGCAAGTTAACAAAAACAGTTGTTTAAACAATTCATAATTGTTTATAACTATCTTCTCTTGGATAAGTGCTAAAAAGTTGCGGTTTTTTCTAAACTCTTAAACTTTTTGTCAATTTCTTTAGTTTTGCTTTGACTTTTCAGTTGTAAACAAATAATGAGTGAACCTCAACTAAAATAATTTTCAAATAGTATTTTACTTACTTAAGTGAATTATTTTTGCTCTTCACCCAATGCTTAAAAAATTAATTTAAAGAAAAGGGTATCTTACATAAGAGACAAAAACAGTAGATGTGTAAATGAATTGTAAAAATTTTGTTTCAAATTACAAAAACAATGGAAATTTTTTAAAATAATTATAATGCGGATTTAGAAGAAAGGAATTTCAAAAAATTCCTTTTCCAAGTCAGAATTCGCCACAATTTGAAAGTTCCCTCTTCTAAATTTTAAATAGAGAAAGAGTTTGAAACTGCTTTTTGAGTAGAAGTAGCATTTCAAAGAAGAAATATTTCTGAATTGTAGAATTTTTTTTACATTCATCTTTGCGAATTCCTCTTTTTTTAGTTAAATATTCAACTACTTTATTTAAAGTTAATATCTTTTGTTAGAAATAATTTGTTTGGTTGTAGATTCATATTTTAATTTAAAATTCATCTCTGGTTGAAAATGTAATTACTTTGTTGAAAATCAATTAATCCTTTTTTTGGTGAAAATCCAACTATTTAGTTGAAAAATTAGATTTTACATTTAAAAATTAAATTATTTGTTTGAAAATTTATTTACTTTGTGGAAAGTTCTTCTTTTTTTGTAGAAAATTTATATTTATGGTTGAAGTCTCACCTTTCTGGCATGAAATTCTACTATATTCCAGGTCCCATAGAAGTCGATCCAGTTTTTCGGAGGGGCCGCAGTGCGCGAATACTCAGTCGAGTATATTGCGCAATATTATGTATTCGGATTGGAGGCAACCCCCGAAACTGTTATTATATGGGACTTGGAGTGTATTTCAGATAAAGATTTATCATTTTAGTTGAAAATTCATCACTTCAGTTGAAAAATAATTCCTTTAACTTAAAATTAAACTGTTCCAATTTCAGTTGAAAATTGATTTTTTCGAGTGCGAAAGTCAACAATTTGGATGAAAATTTGTCTTTTTTAATTGAAAATTCAATGATTTCGTTAAAAATTCACGTGTGTTTTCGAATACCCGATTTTTTTTGGTAGAAAATTATATTTTTCTTTAAAAGTTAGTATTCTTGTTCCAAAATTCTTTTTAGTTAGAAATTCAAGTATTCCAGTTAAATATTTATCATTTTAGTTGAAAATTCATCTTTTAGGTGGGAAATATAATTATTTGGTTGAAAGTTAATCTCTTTTGTTACAAATTAATTTTTTTCTGGTCGAGGATTAATCGTTTTAATCAAAAATTCATTTCTTTGGTTGAAGAATGAGCTGTTTGACTGAAAACTGATTTCTTCTTTGGATGTTTTTTAGTTGAAAAATTATCTATTTAAAAATTGAAAATGAAAACTGTTGTTGATAATTATGGTAGGCCTATACTGGACTTCCTATAATATTTTTTCGTACGAGTTGAAATATATTTCTTCAAATATTTTAAAATATATTACATATTATTATGAATTTGAATTTTCAACAGAAAAGTTCATTTTTAATAAAATAGTTGAAATTTCTATAGAATTATTGAATATTTAAGCCGAATAGGCGAATTTTCCACAAAAAAGTTTAATTTTCAGTCCGAGAATATGAGTTTTCAACAAAAAAAGTAATTTTTAACCGAACATTTGAATTTTTAAACAAACATTTGAATTTTCTACCACAATGATGAAATTTCAAGCAAAAAAAAAAGAATTTTCTACAAAACAGTTGAATCTTCAACCCAAAAATATAAATTTTCAAAAAAAAGTCAATTTCCAATTTTTATAAAAATTTTTGAATTATCAAGCCAAGAAGACCGACAAGAAGACGAATTTTCTACCAAACCGTCGTATTTTTGCGCAAAAATATTAATTTTCAACCCAAAAAGATAATTTTTCCACCAAAAATGGTATAGTTAAAAAAATGTAATTCCCAACCAAAAAAAAAGGAATTTTAAACTGATGAAATCAGTCTTTAACCAAAAAAATGATTGTTCAACGAAATAGTTGCATTTTCAACAAAATAAATTGTCAATTTAATAGTAGATTATTTAACCAAATTACACGAATTCTCAACCAACAATATAATAAACTTTTCAACAACAAAAAAATGTAACGTTCAACGAAAAACAGTTGAGTTTTCTTATTGGAATTCTCGAAAAAAAGGAAAGAGGGAGAATGTCACGAACTGAACGCTTGGTTCGTTTCCTTACGATAAATTTTAATAATGTTAATGAATTTTTCGAAAGATGTGTTGAGTAGTATAGCTATTCGGCTATTTTAACAATTACCGACCCAGAAAGGTTCTCTTCTATGCTGAGTTACCAACATCAGGTAATTATCATCGGTCGGTAAGGCAGACTTACCATCAGCCGATAAGTGTTCCAGTAGCCGTATAGCTATACTACTATCTATTTTTGTTACTAAATTATTATTTCTAAATTGTAGAATGGGCTTTCCGAGTCATTTGCGATCAATCACTCTGCCTACAATCAGTACAGAGGAGTGTCGAAATCACCAGGATCTGTTTCTATTATTTGCATTAAAAATTTATCAATTTATTCAGAAATTCATGTTTTTATTTGAAAATTTGACTATTATATTCTTGGTTAAAAATTTAACTTTTTTAGTTGAAAATTCGTCTTTCTGGTTGAAAATTCAACTATTCCAATGAAAGAAAAAACATTTTAGTAGAAAATTCATCTTTTTGGTAAGAGATTCAACCAATTCCGTTGAAGATTTATCATTTTGGTTGAAAATTGATCACTTCAGTTGAAAATTTATATTTTCTGGTTTGAAATTCAACTATACCAGTTTAAGATTCAACATTTCAGTTGAAAATTAATTTTTTTCGTTTAAAATTTAACCATACAAGTTGAATATTCCTTCATTTTAGTTTAAATATCCATTTCACTGGTTGAAAATAAATTTTTTCAAGCGTAAATTTAACTATTCCAGTTTTGGTTAAAATTATCTTTCCTGATTGAAAATTCATATCTTTTGTTCAAAATTCGTATTTCTTCTTTTAGAAAAAAATTTGGTTGAAAATTTATTTTTTTACTTGAAAATTCAACAGTCTGGTTGAATTTGTTTTCTTTCTTGACTGCAAAATCTTTCTTATTTGAAAATTAAACTCTTTTTGAAAATTCCTCTTTTTTGGTTGAAGATTCAGCATTTTATTTGAAAATTAATTTCCTTGGTCACCAAAATTTAACTACTCTTTGTTAAAAATCCGTTTTATTTGGGGAGAAAATTAAATTAAATTAAAATTTGATCTTTTTTAGTTGAAAATTCATGTACTTTGTTCAATATTCGTCTTTTTTAGTAGAAGATTAATCATCTTTGTTAAAAATTCATTTTTTCTTGGAAAATTACGGTTCTGAGTAACTACTTCAAGGAACATTTCTATTTAATATGATCCATATAGAAAATTATAAGAATATTTAAAACACCTGTTTTATTTTAGAAAAATACATTCACAAAAAAGAAAAAGATTGTTCAAAGAATTATTCTCTGTATTATTTATTATTTTTTCATAACTAAAAAGATAAAAGAAGGTTAAAAACTTTAGAAAAACCACAACCTCATAACAATTGTCCAAGAAAATATATTTACGAATAATAATAAATTGTTTCGACAATTAAGTTTGGTAACTTTGCAATAATTTTCACCTCTCTAAGTCAAAAGTGGACAGGATGAGATGCACAGTCTTTGGTTCAATCGTGATGAATTGCATCGAAAATAAAAATAAAAATATTTTTTGGAAAAACAGCGCGAGGTGCGAAAAAATATGAGCTGACCAAGATTTTCCATTTGAAAAAGGTCTATAAATTTTTTAGCGGTCACTTCTTGATAGGACATGTAGTTTTTTTTATCGTAAGAAAGAAAATAAAAAATTGAATAATAAAATTTTTAAAAGAACAACACAAGCTATAAAAACAATAATTTGAACAAAGTTGCACATTCAAGGAGAAGCTACAAATTTGACACTAATAATTTTTCAAAGGGACGCCTAGTTCTTGTTTTATTGCACAAAAATGGAAAAGAAAATAAAAAATCAAATTTTTGAAAAAACCACATTAGCTACAATAACATTTTACTTAACAGAATTTTTCACTTTGATTATATCTGCAAATTCTCCTAAAACAATCAGATATTTGATGCGTACTTTTGGATCAAATCATGAAGAATAACATTGAAGATACACAAATTAAATTTATAGAAAAACGATACAAGTTGCTATATTATGTATAATAACAAAATTGTTTTTGTTATATAGGATACGCACTTATTAACAGGACAATTAAAATGCGCCTCTTGTTATACCATTGCATATCATGAATTCTAATAATATAAATTTATTGAGATGATACATTTTTCAGAGCAGCTGAGAGTAAAATTAAATAAAAAGTAAGCATCAAATATCAAAGTAAAGAAATAAACAAATAATGCAGGAGAGTTCGCGTTTTGGACAAAATCGAGTTCAAAGCACGAAATGCGTGACAAGAATGTGTTTATTAAAGCCAAAGAAGCTTTAAAGAGAGAGAATTCACTATCATCAAATTAAAGTTGTAGTATCATCTGATATATATTTTCCATAAAATCCGATAAAGTTTTGTTAAATCCTTTAAAACATCTTGGAGTATAATGAAATTCTTTGAAATTTGATGCTATCCTTTGAAATGTAATTAAATACTTAGAAATCTCTTGAAATCTTTGCACTATCAGTAATTTTTATAAATTCTTGAGATTCGATTAAAGTTTTGTTAGAAATTTAACGCTTTGAGTTTATTCCTGCCTGGAAATTGATCGTTTTCATCGGCAAGCTGATACTAATTCACGATGCTATTTGCTAATTTTGTGTATGACCTTCTACAGGTCAAAAGGAAAGATTTTAAAATACCAATTTTCACGTAAAATTTCCCATTCTTTACGAGTCTCCAGTCTAAAATAGGGATTTCTATTTTTAAAAATCGTCTTGACCTTCGAATGCCCTTGAAAATTGACCTGAAGATCGAGGCTGACAAGGTGGTCTAGGTGGTTCACACGTTTACATTTTATCGACTTTTTGAAAGCATCTTAAACGTTTGCTTTACCCAGAAAACCACGTGAATTTAGCAAAAGGGCGTCTGATCGTTTTTTGGACATTTAACTTTGATTTTTGACCTCTCCAGGGTCAAAAATACAAGATTTCCATTGTACATTTTTTACGGAAAATTTTTCGCTCTATTCAAATCTGCAGTCAAAAATAGGGTTTTCCACTAAAAAAATCGTCTTGACCTTCAAATGACCTCAAAAGTTGAGCTCAAGGTCAAAATAAATTGTAAAGTTAAATGGCTACCTATGTCCTGGTCAACTTTTCTATGAACCGTTTTTTATGTAGATGAGGTAGTTTAGAAGATATTTGGATTTATATATTAGAATGGGTCACCCTGTATAATAATTTTCCTGTAATAAATGTTTTTTAATTTTTTCGCGATTCTAGAAAAAATCATTATACAAGATCATTACAAGAAAATCAGTGTAGAAATGAAAAATATTTAAATATTAGAAGAGTTGATGCAAAAATAAAGAAAGTACGAACGAACGATTTAGGGAATTGAACTGAATTAGGGAATGGAATGAAGGGGCAGTAATGGTGAATTATTTGAAGGAAATTAAAGGAGGAAAGTATGGGAAGCGATAAAAAAGCAGAAAAGGGAAAGTAGGGAGAGTAAAATAAATGTAGGGCATGGGAAATAGGAGAAGTGATGTGAAGTGGGGAAAATGTGGGAGTAGGAGTAGGGAAAGTGGGGGGAGGAGAAGTAGGGTGAAATTAAGGAGGGGTAGTAGGATAAGTGCAGGGAAGCAGGGTAAATGATTGAAAGTGAGGTAGTGTAGTGAGGAAAGTAAAGGGAGGGCTAGTGGAGTAGTGCGGGTGAGTAAGGGAGGCAAAGTGATGTCTTGGGAAGGGAAGTGGGAGAAGAGTGTTAGCTGGGGAAGTGAGGAGAGGGGGGAAGTGTGGAGAGGGGAAGTGTTGAGAGGGGGAAGTGTAATTGTCAAAAAAATACTTGAATCTAGAACCGAAACAGATAACTTTTTAACCAAATAGTTGAATTTTCAAACAACAAAAAATAATAATTTTCAATTAGAAACTGTTTAATTCATAAAAAAAAACGAATTTTTGAACAAAATAGTTGAATTTCCAACTATAAAAAATCAATTTTCAATTAAAAATAACAAATCTCAATTAAAAATAACACTTTCCATTCAAAAATATCAATTTTCACTTAAAAATGTCAATTTTTAACAAAAAAATGAAATTGTAACTTTTCCGTTCAAAAAATTAATTTTCAACCCCAAACAAAAGCCGAATTGTGAAAAAAGTACTTGAATCTAGAACCGAGATAGATAACTTTTTAACCAAATAGTTGAATTTTCAAACAACAAAAAATAATCATTTTTAATTAGAAACTGTTTAATTCATAAAAAACGAATTTTTCAACAAAAAAGTTGAATTTCCAACTATAAAAAATCAATTTTCAATTAAAAATAACAAATTTCAATTAAAAATAAAAATTTCCATTCAAAAATATTAATTTTTAATTGAAAATATCACTTTTCCCTTAAAAATTTCAATTTTTAACAAAAAATGGAATTTGTAACTTTGCAGTTGAAAAAATTAATTTTTAACTTTAAAAAAAAAATATGAATTGTCAACAAAATACTTCAATCTAGAACCGAAATAGACAACTTTTTAACCAAATAGTTGCATTTTCAAATAACAAAAAATAATAATTTTCATTTAGAAACTGTTTAATTTATAAAAAAAACTAATGTTCAACAAAATAGTTGAATTTCCAACTAGAAAAAATCAATTTTCAATTAAAAATAACAAATTTGAATTTAAAAAATCAATTTTTATTCAAAATATCAATTTTCAATTTAAAAAAATCAATTTTTACTTAAAAATTTGAATTTTTAACAAAAAATGGAATTTTCAACTTTGCCGTTAAACAAATTAATTTTTAACCCTAAAAAAGACGAATTTTCAAGAAAATACTTGAATCTAGAACCGAAACAGATAACTTTTCAAACAAATAGTTGACTTTTCAAACAACAAAAAATAATCATTTTTGATTAGAAACTGTTTAATTCATAAAAAAGAAAAACCAATGCTTAACAAAATAGTTGAATTTCCAAATATGAAAAATCAATTTTAAAAACCTTCAACCACGTACTTAAATTTTTAATCCAGAAGATTAATTTTCAATTAAAAGATTCATTTTCTACCAAAAAAAAAACGAATTTTCAAAAGCAAAATGAATTTTCAAAAAAATAGTTAAATTTTCAACCAAAGAGATGGATCTTCAACTAATAAAATGAAGTTTCAACAAAGTAGTGCAACCTTCAACCACGTACTTAAATTTTCAATCAAGAAGATTAATTTTCAATTAAAAGATTCATTTTCTACAAAAAGAAAAAACAAATGTTCAAAAGCAAAATGAATTTTCAAAAAAATAGTTAAATTTTCAACCAAAGAGATGGATCTTCAACTAACAAAATGAAGTGTCAACAAAGTAATGCAACCTTCAAGCAATTTGTTTCATTTCTAATCAAGAAGATTAATTTTTAAGACAAAAGATGCATTTTCTACACACAAAAAAAAAGAATTTTCAACAACAAAATGAATTTAGAACAAAATATTTAAATTTACAACCAAAGAATTGGATCTTCGAAGAATGAAATGAAATTTCAACAAAGTAGTGCAACCTTCAACCACGTACTTGAATTTTTAATCCAGAAGATTAATTTTCAATTAAAAGATTAATTTTCTATCAAAAAAGAAAAACGAATTTTCAAAAGCAAAATGAATTATCAAAAAAATAGTTAAATTTTCAACCAAAGACATGGATCTTCAATTGATAAAATGAAGTTTCAACAAAGTAATGCAACCTTCAATGAATTTGTTTCATTTTTAGTCAAGAAGATTAATTTTTAATAAAAAAGATGCATTTTCTACCAAACAAACAGAAAACAATTTTCAACAACAAAATTAATTTACAACAAAATATTTAAATTTTCAACCAACGAGATGGATCTTCAACTAATAAAATGAAGTTTCAACAAAGAAGTGCAACCTTCAACCACGTACTTGACTTTTTAATCAAGAAAATTAATTTTCAATTAAAAGATTAATTTTCTATAAAAAAAAACGAATTTTCAAAAGCAAAATGAATTATCAAAAAAATAGTTAAATTTTTAACCAAAGAGATGGATCTTCAATTAATAAAATGAAGTTTCAACAAAGTAGTGCAACCTTCAACCACGTACTTAAATTTTTAATCCAGAAGATTAATTTTCAATTAAAAGATTCATTTTCTACCAAAAAAAAAACAGTTGAATTTTCAACCAGTAAATATGGATTTTTGACAAAAAAGTTATCTTTCAACCAAATAGTTGAATTTTCTTCGAAAACAGGGCAATCTTCAACCGAAAAAGACGAATTTTCAACAAAATACGTACATTTTTTAACCAAAAAGATGAATTTTCAAATAAAATTATGTGTTTTCAAACAAAAGGGTGATTTTTAATCAAGATGATTAATTTTCTACCAAAAAGACGAATTTTCAACAAAAATGATGAATCTTCAACAAAAAAATATAGTTTTAACAAAAATTGTTCAACTTTAAACCAAATTTCCACCAAAGAAAATAAATTCTCATCGAAAAATATAATACACAGTTCGATATTTCAACAAAAAAGAATCAAATTTTAAAATAAAAACTAGGCATTCAAGTTAAATTTTAATTTTCATCAGGATTCGTAATAATTTAATTGATCGCCCTTTTTATACATTTTATATACGAAATAATTATTTTATTGTTATTCTCTAATTTTCCCGGTTCTAAAGTGCCAAATTTACTGGAAAATTTTAAATTTTTCACAAGTTTTTAAATAATACGGTTAATGAATTAATTAATTTCTTTATTTCGGGCAAAAAATGTAACCAAAAGTAACCTTCTCATAAAATAAGTAATTTTTTAGTAACCGCGGATCAAAAAAGTACCTAAGTTACTTTTAAAATAACCCGTAATCATACTGGAGGGAACATAGCGTTTTTTTCGAACAATGTTCTTGTTTTTTTTTTGTAATTGAAATAGAAAATAGAAATAGTAAATGAAATAGAAAATTTAACTATCTGGTTGCAAATTTGTGTATTTTGTTCAAAATTCGTATTTTTGTCTTACAATTCAACAATTTAATCGAAATATTTTTTCTTGACTAACAAATTTGTTGTTTCTTTGAAAATTCAACTATTTTGTTAAACATTCATAATTCTGGTTCGAAAATTTATCTCCTCATGTAGAAATTTCACCTTTCTTGGTTAGAAATGCAAATGTCTGGTTAAAAATTAATCTCTTTCGGTTGAAAATTAAGTTTTTCAAGAATTTGATCCTCGATTTGATCGAAATTTTTTATTTCTTAACTACATGTTTTTTTTTTTGAAAATTCAACTATTATGTTGAATATTCCTCTTTTCCGTTGGAAATTCCATCTCCTTTAAATTGATGCTATTTATTGATTATTGATTTCTGGCGCGTACGAATTGTGTTCTTTACTATACGATATTGTACTCAAATTTTTTTCAGATTTTTACAATGAAATTCAAAGTTCTCTCAAGGTCATTTAAAGGCAAAATAGTTATTCTGAATGAAATTGACGTTGTTTAGTGATTATTTACTTCTAGCGCCTATGAATTGCGTTTTTTACAGTTCAGCATTGGACTCAGATTTTCTTCAGATTTTTACAATAACACTTGAAGGTCGCTCAAGGCCATTTTAGGACCAAAATGCTCATTCCTAATTAAATTGACGCCATTTGTTGATTGCTTATTTCTGGTGGATATAGTTCGTATTCCTTACAGTTCCATATTGCACTCAGGTTTTTTTCAGATTTTACAATGACATTCAAAGGCCGCCCAAGGTCAAGCTAAGGTCACTCTAATCGAAAACTGGGCTCGCAGAACCCATTTTTTTGCTTATGGGGTTTTACTGGGACCCTATAAATTAACGCTATTTATTGATTACATAATTCTGGAGCGTATGAATTGTGCTCTTTACCATTTAATATTGCACTCAGATTTTTTTTCAGATATTTTCAGTGACATTTGAAGGTTGCGTGAGGTCATTTGAAGGAAAATATGGCTATTGTCAATAAAATTGACGCTATTTATTCAGTACACATTTCTGACACGCATGAATTTTCTTCTTCACAGGTCAATATGGCATTAAAAATATTTTTATAGTTTTACAATGACATTCAAAGGTGGATCAAGAGATTCAATTTTAACTAATCAGTTTGAAATTTAAACCAAAACATAAAACATTTCTACCAAAAAAGATGAATTTTAAAACCAAAAAGACAATTTTTGAACAAAAAATTGAATTTTCAACCAGGAAAGATTTTTTAGTCAGGCGAGCCGAAAAATACTATCCAAATTGTTGAATTTTGAAGACGAATAGGCATGTTTTTTAGGAAACAGTTGAATTTTCTACTTGAAAATATGAATTTTCCACTAAAACCAAGCCTTCTTAACAAAATAATTGAATTTTTGTACAAAAAATGAGATTTTTTCATGTTTGCCAAAATAAGAAATGTTTCAACTGAAAAGATGAATCCTCAACGTATAAAATAAAATTTTCATCACTCCGGTTCAACTTTCAACTAAGTCTCTCAGCAAATATTTACATGAAAATCAGGCGAAGAACTTTGTTAAATAAAATGTTCGTGTAACGGGTGTCATTTTTCTAAAGAGTTAATTTTGTTATTTTCAACGTATTTCTATAAAAAGAGCTTATAACAAATTTGAAGATCATTTTTAGTTGAACAACTTTTGTCTTTTCGCTTTTTATCGTCTCATGTAGTTTTTTTTTCAGAAATTAAATTTTTTATCTTATTCTTTACGATTGAAAGAAAATCTACCCGACTTCTTCAAAAATTATAAATAAAAAATTTGTAGAATATATTTGGGTGAACAACATTTGTCCATTCACTTTTTTCATAGCTTGTATCGTTTGTCTAAAAATTTTATTTTTTATTTTTTAAGATTAAAACCAAAATTACGCGTTTAATCCAAAAATGTTTAATAACAAATTTAAATATCCTTTTTGTGTATACAACTTCTGTTAATTCATTTTTTTTTGTACCTTGCGTCGTTTTCCCAAAAATTTGTTGTTTTTTTAGTTTTAATGTTATTGTTCACAATTGAAACAAAAGCTACACATCCTATCAAAAAGTGATTGGTTAAAAATTTGTAGATATTTCTTGGGTGCATAATTTTTTTATATCTTTCATAGCTTGACCGAAGAATGGAATTTTTGATTTTTCATTATTTTTTTGTGCGGTCAAAACTTGAATTTTATAGTATTCAAGAGAATTCAAAAAATGTTTATGATGATCTTGCAGGGTTTCCAGAAAACAACGTTTTTCTTTCCACGACTTTTTTCATATCGTGAGTTGTTTGGCTTAAAATGTTAATTTTCGTTTGTTTTTTTGGATTTTGAAATTGCTATAACTCTGATAATTTGTTTATTATCAGAAAAGTCATCGGAATAAATTGTTCGTATTTTTGTTCATTTCAAATAACCGTACATAGAATTTTGTAATCTTGAAAAAAGTGGTCTCAAAAATTTTAAGAATGCACTCACTTTTTGAATTTTCATCAAAAATGGCTGGCTAAGTAACTTGACATTAAGTTTCGGAAACTTGAAGAGTGTACGAAAGGCCAATTCAATCTGTCAATTCTTTCGAATGATATCGGGCTACAGACTAAAAATTCGCATGCATACTTGCATAGCTACATGCATACAACATACATGCATAATATATACATACATACGCTCTAAGAAAGTCGAACATCACAGGCCTTAGTGATGAGGAGAGAAATAGACTTGAAAATGATTACAAAGACAAAAAGACGAAAGTAAAACTACTAGTCCAAGAAAGTAAAGATGAAATCAAAACAGAAGAAGAGAAGAAAATGCAAATCTATTTTGAAGGAAGCAAGAAACTGTTTTATAAATTGGCGATGATCAGTATGAAAGGAAGCAGAAGTACAGAGTTAGTCAGCATGAGAAATAGCAAGGGTGAACTGCTATATGATGCAGACGGGATACTAGATGCTTTGAGAGACTCTTTTAAGGAATGATTAGGAGGTGGAGCTAAAGAGCACCACAATGCCTTTATAACATAGTTATGTAAAATTCATTTAGTGTTAAAATAAATAACATTTATAATGGGTTTTTGTAAACATCCTTCAATAATTAATCGCTAATACCAAATAAATTAAAAACTATAACATAATTTTTTGTTCGAAATCTTAAAAAATCTACCTTTTATTTTCAAATAATTTAAAATCTGTTCAAATTTTAAATTATTTTTGAAAAAGACGAATTTTTAATAAAATAGTTGAATCTTCAACCTAAAAATTTTTCAACCAGTTGCGTTTTTTACGCAACTGATTGCGTTAAAAACTTTGTTTCGAAATCTTCAACAAATCCACATTTTGTTTTAAAGTATTCGGAATCTTTTTAAATTTTCAATTATTTTTGAAAAGAGACCAATTTTCAGCAAAATAGTTGAATCTTGAACAAAAAAAAATTATTATTTTTCAACCATCTACATTTTTAATCAGAAAATATGAAACTTTTACCAAAAGAAACGAATTTTCTACAAACTAGTTAATTTTTTTAATCCGAAAATATGAATTTTTAGCACCAAAATTTAATTTAAATCAAATAGTTGAATTTTTAACCAAGAACATTAATTTTATAACAAAGAAGACGAATTTTTGTACAAACCACATGAATTTTCAACTGAAAAAATCCATTTTTCCAAATTTACAGTTTACAAGATGAAATTTTAACAAAATAGTTCAATCCTCAATCAGAAAAAAAAACATTTATTTTCAATCGAATAATTGCATTTTTAACCGAAAAGGTGAAATTTCTACCAAGAGAAAAAATTTCAAACATCTTTTAAGCCTACGATTTCCTTAAAATCTTTCAAAATAATAAACAATGAATCATAACACAAATATGACTATTTAAGTTCAAAGTATAAATTATAGAAAGAAATATATAAAATTTCTTATAAAAAGATTGTTTATTTTTTTCTGCATTAAATATTTTCCGTCCTTTTTGTGAAAAAATTACCCTATCTCCCCTTTTTTTGAACTCCTCTGTGATCCCTGAGATTAAAAAGTCATCTTTCATAGAAAAGTCATCTTTCGTGGTTGAAAATTAATTCTTTTTATTCAAAGTCCACTATTATACTTTTGGTTCAGAATTCATCTGTTTCGTTTGAAAATTTAATTATTTTGTTGAAATTCAATTATCTGTTCAAAAGAACTACTTTTAAACAAATAATTTTTTAAGTTGAAAGTTCATTACTTTGGTTGAAAATTTAACTATTTTATTGAAAATTAACTTTTCTGTTATAAGCACAACTGATTCCTGAAAAAATTGCCCTTTCGGATCGAAAGATCCACAATTTGGTTAACATTTTTTTTTTCTTGTGGGGAACATTTTTTTTAGTTGATAATTTGTATTTTTGGTTTGAAAAATCATCTCTTTTGGTTAAGAATGCAACTTTTTGGTTGAAAATTAATCTTCTTTGGTTCAGGATTCAACTATTTTGTTGAAAATTCATCTTTTTGGTTGAGAATTTATTTTTTGGTTGAAGATTCAACTTTTTGATTGAAAATTCGTTTTCTCTTTGGTTGAAAATTAGTGTTTTTAAGTAAAATCTGAACTTCCATTTTTTGTTGAAAATTCATCTTTTTGGTAGAAAATTGATTTCTTTTTATTTTATTTTTTCTTGTGTTGAAAATTCATCTCTTTTGGTAGAAATTTCACCTGTTTTGGTTGAAAATTAACTTTTTTGTAAAACATTCCTATTTTTGGGTTAAATTCCTATTTTGGGATTAAAAATTCAAGTACTTCGTAGAAATTTTTTTTTTTTTTGGTTTGAAAATTCAACAATTTGGTTTATTTTATTTTTCTTTTTTAACTAAATAATCTTTCTTGGTAGAAAATACAATTCTTTTGTTAAATATTCACCATTTTGCTTTTAACACTCATCTATGTAAGGTTGAAAATTCAAGTATTTTATTATAACTGCAACTTATTGGTTGAAAGTTAATTTTTGTTGTCAAAAATTTATCTTTCTGGGTTGAAAATTTCATTAAACAATTGAGAATTGTGGAAATAATAGCTAAATATTGTTCAAAAATATATAACTCTCAACATTCGTTAATTGTGTCATTTATTTAAGAAAATAATAACTTTCCACGCTTTACTAGGAAAAAAATGGTTCAAACGATTTAAAATTGTTTAAATAATTACCAAAAGTCCTTAAAAAAGATATTACTCTCAACATTTGTTCATTATGCCAATAATCCCAGAAAACAATAACTTTTTACGACTTTATGGAGGAAATATGATGTAAAAAATGCCAATTGTTCAAATAATTAATGAATATTTAAAACAAAAAATATTACTTCAGCCATTTTCAAAAAGTATCATTTGTATCCCAAAAATTATTATAATAATTTTCTACGATTAACGGGAAAGAATAATTGAAAAAAACATATAATTATTGATTAAACAATTAGAAATTAGTTTTAAAATACTTGGAAACTCATCAATTACTTATTAAAAATGATTTATGTTGAAAAAATGAAACAAATGCCGTCTTTTTTGTGAACTTGATAGAAAACTACTATTTTGAATTTTTTCAGCCATTTTCCGGGCACAATAACCGGGGTTTTTGGAGATCATAATTAAAAGTTATTTAATGGAAATTATTTCTTAAATAGTCCTTAAGAGGTGAAAATACTATAATTGATAAACAGTTTATAACAAGTACTTCATATTTTCATTTTTTAGGAAACCAAAGGGGGGGGGGGTTAGTACAAAAAATTGGCAAATTAATTTTTTCCAAGAGTAAACAAGAGCTATAGGTCTACTGACATGTTAAAACATCGAATTTGGGCCATAAAAAGTGAAATTGAAATTAAAAAACATTATTTCATGGTTCGATTTTAAAATTTTGAGAAATCTTTCCATTTCCGGAGTAATTTATATTGGTTCTATTTCACACTTTTAATTTAGTTTCAGCCTACTTCGGAAAACACTCAAAATCATGGATTTTTTTATACAATCATCTTTGGACAAATTTTTCTTTCTCACATTTATACGAGCATTCAAAACAATTGCGACACAATCAATTTTTTCTTGTTTGTTTTCTAACTCGGCGAGTCTATTTTTACATAAATACCAATGTTTACTATTCAATCTGATGAGGAAACTTGTTATGTTTCAAAACGACATATGAAAAATTTTCAATACCTGTTTCTACATTCGCGACCCTTTTTCTTTGTCTCCGGTACGCATAAAATGTCTAGTTTCCTTACGTGCATAGTTTCTATTATATTTATTATATTATATTATTTATTATTCTATTATTTTAATAAAACAAAATTAGTGGATGTTTTATTAAAAATAGACCGTAAGACCTAAGGAAATTTATTCAAAAAAAAATTCACTTTAAAAAAAATCAATTTTTAACAAAATAATTCACTTAAAAAAAGATAATACGATTTTTAACAAAATTATTGAATTTTAAATCAAGAAATACGATTATCTTTAGAAGTCGTTGCATTTTTAACTCGAAAAGTTGAATTTTCAATACAAAATTAAATAATTGGTATTCCAACAACAAAAACACGAATTTAAACAAAATAATTAAACTATCATCCGAAGAGTTGAATTTCCAATCGAATAATTCAATTTTCAACAAAATAATTCAGCTTTCAATAAAATAATTCAATTATTTAACAAAATAATTCAATTTTTAACAAAATAATTTAATGTTTAACAAGATAATTCAATTATTTAACATAATAATTCAATTTTCAACGAAATCATTTAAATTTTAACAAAATCATTCAATTTTTAACAAAATTTAACAAAATAATCCATTTTCCAATAAAATAATTCAATTATTTGACAAAATAATTGAATTTTTAACAAAAGATTTAAATTTTTAACAAAATAATTAAATTTTTAACAAGAGAATTCAATTATTTAACGAAATAACTCAATTTTCAACAAAATAATTGAAATTTTAACAAAATCATTCAATTTTCAACAAAATTTAACAAACTAATTCATATTCCAATAAAATAATTCAACTATCCGACAAAATAATTGAATTTTTAACAAAATGATTAAATTGTTACAAAGAGAATTCAATTATTTAACAAAATAATTCAATTTTCAACAAAATAATTGAAATTTTTACAAAATAATTCAATTTTTAACAAAATTATTGAAATTTCAACAAAATAATTCAATTTTTAATCAAATAATTTAATGTTTAACAAAAGAATTCAGTTATTTAACATAATAATTTAATTTTCAACAAAATAATTGAAATTTTAACCAAATCATTAAATTTTTAATAAAATTTAACAAAATAATCCATCTTCCAATAAAATAATTCAATTATTTGACAAAAGCATCCACTAAAAGAACACTCAAAGAATATAAATAGCTTCAAGGAGCTGTGCAGTGCCCTCATAACACCTGAGGAGGGATGCCCACCTATCACTACCGAGGACGTGAAAATCAAGAGAAACGTCGTCTAGCTCTAGACATTGTCAAAGAGTATACCGAAGAGATTGGAATGGAGTTCGGGTTGGAAAAATGCGCCAAGGTTCATTTGAAGAAAGGGAAACTCAATGAAGTCCCGGAAGACCCTGAGCTCGTCGACAGAAGCGCTATACGACACCTTGGATTTGGTCTTCCGAACTTTCGGCGCGAAACAAAGTATCTGCGACGAACATGCTTTCCGTCCCGGTAGTACTCTATTCATTTGAAGTAGTTCCATGGACGAAGGACGAGCTCATATCCCTCGATATCGGGTGCCAAAAAGTTATGCCTATGAACAAAAGCATGCACTTCAAATCTTCTGTTCCGCGAATTAACATCTCACGCCGTCAAGGTACTCGCGGAATGATAAATCTTGAATGTCTTCACCACAGGATTATTCTGGGTGCAGCACATATAGTCGCAAATGGACAAGACCCTCTTTTTAAAATGGTTAGGAAGCACGAAGGAGTGGGCAAAGGAGCGTTTCTGTACAAAGCAGCGAAGAGGGCTGCCGAAACACGCGGCCTTGACTTCAATATCAAGGATGAGCAAAATGCATCGAATCTTATCCATCTCGAGTGCTCACTCTTGATGGTCCAGATTTAAAAAGCTTCTGCCACAAAAATATGAAGGATCAGTCGATGCCGTATGAGCTGACATTTGCTTTCCTCAAATAACCCGGATTGAAGTCGGGCACGGAGGGTTTCATTTTGGCATGTCAAGACGGTGTCAGTTTTACTCTAGCACACCGTCGCCACATTTTGAGCCAAGACATTCCCGATGATAGCTGCATAGGGTGTCATGCACACCCCCAGCATCTAGGACACATACTATCTAGTTGTCTAACTCATGCGGGAACGACCTTTATCCAAATTCACAATGCGGCACTAAGAGTGCTTCATTACCATCTCTGTCACTATTACGGCATCAGCCCAAATAACGCTCCGCTAAACGCTCCTAGGGAAATAGAGTCAATTGTCGAGAATGAGAAGTACCAGATATACTGAAACTTTATATTCTCAACAATTGCTTCTGTACAACCGATAACGGGCAGTGAGCCTGTTCCTCCTTGGGAAAGTGTCTGGGATCTGGATCATATACCTGAGATGCTACACGGTGAGGTGCAACGAAGCGCCATCCAGCGCAACAAAGTAGATAGGTTTATACAACCTCAATACAAGCTCTGGCTTTCATACTACAGAAAGAGGGTCAGCCACCGCGTGCATAAGGGTTATTTATTGGGGAGTGGAAAATCCCTAGCCCGGTAATGGATGACATCGGACTCAAATACGGCTGCAACGTGAAAAGACAGGCCGACTATTTACTGCGGTGTGCTCTAAATTTGAAAGTATGGAACTTCAAAAACTGGAGAGACAATTGTTATGGCTAGAAAAGATCTTGACGAAGAAGTTAGGTACTTGGAGGGTGGGAATGATTTAAGGTGCATAATATATTTGGGATTGATTTTGAGATAGTGAGTCTGTGATGGTGAAATAGTGGTCGTGTGACTGGGAAAGAGTGGGTGTATTTGGTGAGTGTGTATGTATGTCAGCAGAGTGTGCATGTGTTGGGCAGTCAGTATCACGCAGTGCCATCTACAATAGGCATCTCTCGAGTGGAGGCCATGGTTCAGTTGTTAGTGGCAATAGGACCGAATCGAGGCGACGACCAGGCAATGACCCCGGACAAACGCGAGAACATAGATTTAAGTAGTCGGACCAACTTTGGAGGGATATCATTACCTGTTGGCGAAGAAGTTCAGCGGCGCGAAGAGGATACATGCATAGGTTACATGTACGTTGGGTCAATATGCACCCGGAATGTGCTTATAAAACGCCTCAGTATTTAAGAGGTCACGTATCCTTTTTGTGCAAAAACGGACATAAAGCTCTTTATCGGCGAGAAGAAGAGCATCATCCTCCAGCCAACAGAACAACCGTTCCAGCAAGACAACCTTCACAAATAGTCGATAATGTCAACATCAGAAGCAGGAGATCTATACATCAAAAAGTCTTTCTCAGGATGGAAAAATTATCTGAAGCTAATAATGCTTACCCTGATTTTCTCCCCGAAGATGTGAATCTCTGGAATCTGAACTGTGTAGTTTACAAGAAGGCGGTGTCCCTGCCTAGCGACAATAGAAGTAACGATACTTCAGTACGCCTCAGTAAGACTCGCGAGCGTATTGCACAGCTTCAGTTTAAAAAGTAGTGCAAGAAGGCAACAAAATCGAACCTTTCAGGCAGATGAAAGAAGGTTCTACCGTGAACTGAGTGTAAAACAGAACAACCAGCAAGACACCAACGTGCCTCAATTGAAAGACATGACTAACTATTGGAAGGGTGTTTGGGGGAAAATGAACAGCAGCAATTTAAACTCTGCTTGGTTCCGTTCATGGTGCACAACTTCTGGTACAAGTACCTGACTAGTGTGAATCCTGCGTCGGCACGGTGTTTCCAGAATATCGTCGAAAAACCAGATCTGATGCCTGGCTTTATGCTCCAGGGTACTACGTATATGTTGCCTAAAAAACACTCAAAATCCATCAGATTTTCGACCGATAGCGTGTCTTCCAACAATATATAAATGTCTCACAGCTATCATTGCAGATGAGGTATATTCTCACTGCGACCAGAATAATATCCTTACCGGAGGACAAAAAGGCTGTTGTAAAGACTCGTAGGCAGTTAAGATCTAGTCACCATAGAAGCTGTTGCCATTGCGCAAGCTCGTAAACAGCAAAGAAACTTGCACATGGCATTCATTGACTACAAGCAAGCGTTTTCTTCCGTACAAGAATCAAGTATTTTTAACATGGAAAATTAAGGATAACTAGATCAATACGCATTACGACGGGTATACTCCAAGGAGACTCCTTCAGTGCATATGGTTCTCATTTGCGTTAAACCCACTCAGCAAAACGCTAAATAGCATGTCTCATGGTTTCCGAATACATGATAACGAGGATGGTCATCAAGTCACAAATCTTCTATACATGGATGACCTGAAGCTATACGCCAGTTCGGACCAGAAACTGGAGCAAACGATTGATGTCACAAAGCAGTTTCCCAATGATATCCACATGGAGTTCGGACTAGTTAAATGCAGGAAAATTCATTTACCCAGAGGAGAATCAGGGACCGTAGAGCTAGAGAACGATTTCGAGAATGACATCGAAGCAATGGCTGAGGGGGAGTTTGGTTCTGAAGAGTTCTTACCACAGTCATTCAGCAATTGAAAGAGTAGTTCTACCACGAAATGGAGCAAGTAGGGGCATTGCAGACGTCAGGAAACTGTGTGAGTCACAAATTATACAGATGCAAGACCCTTGCAACAGCAAGCGAGATGTTATGCTTTACAACATCATATGTAAAGCATCCAAAGGATCCTAAAGATTCTAGGGAATTTTCAAAAATTCCCAAGGAATTTTCCAGAGCTTCAAAAAATTTTAAGGGCTTTAAAAAGATTTTAAAGATTTTAAATCTCTTAAAGTAATTTTAATAGATTTTAATAATTTGAAGGTATTCCGAAGTATTCTAAAGATTGTATGATATTTTAGGAAATTCAATGGAATTTTTCAGAGCTTCAAAAACCTTCAAGGGATTTTTCAAAATATTTCAAAGAATTTTAAATATTTGAGGAATTTCCAAAAGATCCAAGAAATTTCTTATTGATTTCAATAATTTGAAAGGATTTCAAAGGGTTTTAAATATTTTAGGATATTTAGAACTTTAAAATTCATTGGAATTTTTAAGAGATTGAGAATGTTTTAAGGAATTTCAAGATATTTTAAAGGATTTCAGATATTTAAGGGTATTAAAAAAATACTCTCCGATATTTTGAACAGATTTTAAAAATTTGAAGGTATTTTCGAGATTCTAGGTTTTTTGTCATTCCATGAAATTTTCCAGGGCTTTAAAAAGATTCAAGGGATTTCAAAAGATTCGAAAGATTTTTCGGTTTTTTTTAAACATTCCAAGGAATTCACAAGAACTTCAAAAAGTTTCAAGGAATTTCAAGATATTTTAAGGATTTGAAATATTTTAGGATGATTAAAAACATTCCAAGGAATGTTTAATAAATTTCAATAATTTAAAGGTATTCCAAAGGATTTTAAAGATTTTATCCTTTTTTTTTTAATTCCAAGCAATTTTCAAGAGCTTTAAACAGTTTGAAGAGATTAAAAACAAAATTGCGAAGGATTTTAAATATTTGAAGGTATTTTCAGAGATTCCAAACCAATTTTAATTTATTTCAATGGTACATAGAAAGAGATTTCAAAATTTTTTGAAGATCTTTAGGGTATTCCTAAAAATTCCAAGGTATTTTCAGGAGCTTTGTAATATTTGAGGGTATCCAAAAAACGCTAAGGTATTTTTAATAGATTTTGATAATTTGAAGGTATTCCCAAGAATTTTGAAGATTCTAGGGTATTTTTAACAATTCTCGGGAATTTTAAAAAGCTTTAAAAAGTTTCAAGGAATTTCAAAAGATTTCAAAGGATTTTAAATATTTTAAGGTATTTCAAGAGATTCCAAGAAATTTTAATTCACATTCTATCAGCTAGCTCATCGGCTAGGACCACAGATTGCCAACCCAAAAGGATTAAAAATTGAAATTAATCTTTTTTCAATGTTGCATATACAGATTCAAAAGTTAGAAATTAAGAATCTACGAGTTTCGACGATTTCAGATATCTAAAAATTATCCTGCAAAATTTAAAATTTGGATAAATATAATGTATTTTTTCAAGAGAAAGAAATACGTCAAAACGGACATTTTCAGAATCACCTTCAGAGTCATTTAATAAATAAATATTAATAATTAAATATCAGTAAAAAGAGAATATGCATAAATAAATAAAAATAAATGATATAAATAAGCTGGGAAATATAAAGGGGATTAGGTTTTATGGCATTCTATTCTTGGACCCCTAATAAAAGGATTATCCTTCGAACCCAAGTTCTGAAGATTTCTGAACATTTCTCATGAATTCTGAGAAGCGAGACAAAACAAGAAATACCCGAAACTCATGCATACATAACTTTCAGAGAAATCAGCTATTTGACATGTGCTTGTTTCTTTTCATAAAAACATTGAAATTTGCAATAATTACAAGGTATCAGCTTATTAAGTACCGTAAGTAAAATATACTTAAAAAATACTTATTCGTAGGGTAATGAAAATAACAGAAGAAGAGATATAGGAAGTCCAAAGTGGATTTATGCCAGGAAGACCATGTACAGATCAAATATTTAGCTGAAAACAGATCACAGAAAAATCTTAAGAGTAGGAAAGAAATTTTTCTTTGCATTTGTTGACTTAGAAACAGCATTTGGCAAGGTAAATATAAGTAAACTTTGGGAAATGCTTAAAGAGTACGGAGTCAATGGACTATACCTGGTTATAAGAAGTTAACATCTAGGGATTATATTTGGTAATATATTCATATATTAGAAAAATGTTATAGATTATACGCGCAAATATACTTTTCTATATGGTGTATTATTCTCTAATTCTATTATCCAGTTCGTATAATCCATTTTTCTCAGTGTAGTATAGCGAGTGTAAGACTGAATGGGAAACTGAGTGACTGGTTCCATATTGTGCTGGGTGTTGGACTAGGATGCGTTATGTTATCATGGCTATTTATTATATTTATGGATAAGTGTCTAAGAATGACCCTCTTTGACGAAGAAGGTGTAGATCTCGAAACGCCTTGAATATGACATCTTTTCTTTCTAAGTAATGAATCACCATTCCTATTTTCAATGTTTTCAAATCTTTGAACTCAAAATTTTAGCCATTTTGAAGCTTTCTTGATCAAAGTTAGCATCATTTTTGTTATACAGTAAATTCAACCTTAACCCGGAAGTTCAGAAAAATAAAGGAAGACAAAATAGGCATGAATTTGCATAAATTTCCTTCATAATAAACCCACTTTAATTTTGTGAGAAACAATTAAAGCAAGAAATGCTAAATGGTGTCCACATTTTGATGAAATAGGCTTTTCTTCGAAAATCATACTGGGTATCTTTTTTACATATAGTTTAGTGGAATAAATGAGTTTTTGCATTGTTTTACTCTAAAATTTAGTCTTTAAATGTACTGCAATATTGAGGGAAAAAAATTTCAATTCGAACTAAATGAATGAAGTACACTAAAATATTCAATTTGTTACAACAATTTGACTGTTATGGTAACATTTTAACCATTATTGATCAATCACCTGATGGTTATTAAACTAATCAATGCACCTACAAGGAAAATTAGATTCATTGGATTTATCACCGTTTGGCATTTCCTGCTACGATTGTAATAGATCAAACAAAATAATTTTTGGAATTGAATCAACAATTAATTATCCACGGGGATGGTCTTCTCTACGTAACATTATTTTCAATTTTCTCTTATCTTTGTTGGTCTGAGAAATCGAGCATTATATTATTTTATCTAAGCACTGATAAACTGAGTTTTTTTTATAACTTTTCAAATAGCGTTATATAAAAAAATGAGAGACATAATGGAAGAATTATTTATTATTTCATATCATGATATTTCAAATTATTTCTTGGTCTCTATAAAACTAGATGTAGTGGTTTGGTGATAAAACGTTTTTTTTTAATAAAAAATATGGAGAGGATATTACATGCTTTAAAAAGGCCATACGGATTATGTAGAATAATCCAAACCTAAACTCTGAATTTGGATGGAACATTCAGCTTCCTTGGAAAAAATGCAAATATATTTTCTAAATTTATATTGATATGATATATAAAAAAATTAAAAATTAAAACTGATATCATTTATATTTCTCCTCAAATAGTCGGTAATGATCGCAGCTCTGTACATAGGCTAATTGAAGGCTAAATGATCTGCTATACGTCGCGTAGTTTTTGTTAAAATCGTGAGAAGTAACATTAACAAGAAAAAATTCAATTTTGGACAAACCATAAAAGCTACAAAAAAAATGGACAACATTTTTTCATCCAAAATGGTCTAGAAATTTGTAATAAATTATTTTTTGATAGCATGCAATAAAATCGAATATGTTCAAATATGAATTCATATTATGAATTTTAATAATATGAGTTTATTGAAATTGTACATTTTTCAGTGTAGCGAAAAAGACAAAGCTTTTTGCAGCCCCTCATAGGTAGCACCTTCAACAAAATGCGGATTCCGGAAAGTTTTTCCGAGTTCTGGAATCAATCCTTTATTTTTCCTTTTGTCATCCGACATGTCACTCGATTTTGATTAGTAGATTTCCAGAATATTTTCTAGAAAAATCTAATTGATCCGATAAAATCCGTAATGTCAGCAGTCTTGTGCATCAGACTAAATCACCATACCGATACGTTTTTGAGGTCGCTAAATCTAAGTCAGGGGTCTGTTTGATCCTATCAGGTCAGGGTCATGATCATTCCAAGGTCAAACTGGAAAACCCGTTAAAGTGGAAAAAACAACGATTCTAATACGTTTTAGTGCATCAGACTAGACCCCCATAACTGTAATGGAAAAAAAACGCTTAGGCGGAGAAAAATACGATTCTCATGCGCTTTTGGTCTCTGAATCAGGATTCGGGATTTGTTCGACCGCACCAGGACAATTTCCATAAAATTCAGAGGTCAAACTGAAAAAAAACTCTAAGCGGAAACAATCACGATCCCCATATGATTTTTTGGTCACTGAATCTGAATTCGGTCTCTGATTAACACCACCAGGGCAGGCTCAATGCCACCCGAAGGTCAAAAAGAGGAAAAAATGTTTCAGCAGACAGAACTATGATTCTTCTACCTTTTTTGTTGTCGCTAAATATAAATCCTGGGCCTGTTAGGACCTATCAGGACAGAATCAAGGTCATGACAAGGTCAAATCAGGCATAAACCGTTTAAGCGGAGAAAACCACTGTCCTTATTCGTTTCTGGAATCGCTGAATCTGGATCCGGGATCTGCTTGATCCCATCTGGTCTGAATCAAGGTCATTTCAAGATGAACTTTTGTTTGTCGAATCGAAACGAATTTTTGACCGCGGATTCTGAAAAAGCGGGGTGTTCCAGGAAGTTTTAAGTGATATTAAGGCTTTTAAAACGGTTTTATAACATTTATAAATATTTCAAGTAATTTAAAAAGATTTGACCCGTTTTCAAGAGATTAAAAATATTTCGACGTTTTTAATGAAATTTCGAAACATTTCAAGCGATTTAGTGGATTTTTACGTTTTTCAATGATCTCAAGGGATTTCTAAAAATTCTGTAGGGCTTTCAAAGATTTAAAGGGATTTTAAGGAATTTTACAAGATCCTAAGATTTTATTAGTTCTTCTAGGATTTCAGGGGATTTCAAATATTTCTAGGGATTTAGACGGTTTTTAAAAGAGAATTTTAATGAATAAGTTCAATTTAAATGATATTCAAGGACGTTTAAAAGCTTTATACTTTTTTAAACAGGTTTTCACGTTTTCATAAGATTTCAAGGATTTTATTAAATCTCCAAGGATTCGAAGGATTTCAAAGATTTCTAAAGATACGAACGATTTTTTAAAAAAGAACTTTAATGAATAAGTATTAAGTTAAATTATATTCAAGGGCTTTCATATGATTTATACTTTTTGAAAAGGATTTTGATTTTTTCCAAAGATTTGAAGGGATTTCAAAGATTCGTTGAATTTAAAAATCTTTCAAGGAATTTCTAGAGAAATTTGGAAAATAAATGAGATTTCATTGAATTTCACGAGATTCTTAGCGATTTCAGAGATTTCAAGAGATTTAAAGGAATTTCAAAAGATTTCAAGGATTTTATCAAAGCTTCAAGGATTTCAAAGATTTATAGAAATTTGAACGGTTTTTTGAAAAAGAACTTTGAAGAATAAGTTTAAATTATATTATATTCAAAGGCTTTCAAATAATTTATGCTTTACGGAATAAATTAAATTTTAAGGGATTTCTACGGATTTCAATCATTCAAGGAAAGAAGATTAAGCAAGATGAAGATTTATAGAGCTACTAATTATTTTGAAGATTACGGGGGATTATATAAATTTCAATAGATTTTCACTGATTTTAACAGGTTTCAAAGATTTTAATGGATTTGAAATTATTGCAATTAAATTTTAAGAGATTTTAAAGATATCAAGAAAATTTACAAATCTTTGCTGTGTAAAGTTTATTTGTGCAGAATCGTTATTTTTGTGTACTTTCATATAAGATTATAAGTGGTCTAAAATATGATGGTCCAGAGGTCGGACTCTTGCGAGATTTCTCCACGGAGGGAGGCATCCATTTCAGCCAGATCTTGGGGCTTGATATATATATATATATATAAACATGAATATATAATAATATGCTGATTTTCAACTTGGTTCACCCAATATTGACGATTCTAAATGAAATTTATGGAAACGTATTTTTTTCTTATGGGAAATACGTGTTGAACTTCATGACGTTTGCGAAACCTCTAAATATAATTTTTTTAAAGAAAAACACGCATTTCTTGTGTGGATTTAAGCAAATTTGGGTGCAATATGCACGAAAACTCGAGACGAAAAAATTCCAATGCTTTTCTGAACTACCCTCATGTGTCACTTTCTTACATCTTATCAATATGGAAAAAGAATTTTTTTATATAGGGAAATTTCATTCTAAGAACATTCACAGACAATATACATATTTAAATTTTTTTTAAATAGATCGCAACATCGTTTATACAATTTATTCTAGAATGATCAGTATTGATAAAAATATTAGCATACTCTAAAGATTTTAAAATAGGTATAAACTACTGTGAATTTACAAGCAGTAAAATTAATCAGATTAAGTGCATATGACAGACATAAATACCTACATTACAGACCTCACTTTTTCAATTTGCCGAATATTTTTTTAATCTTAGAACTTTTTTGTAAATTAAATATCAAGTTGAAACTTCGGCAAGTATATAAGAAGAAATTAAATTACGTTTACGTACTTTATTCGAGGAGGAATTAAAAAAAATTATTTTCGAAGAAATTAAAACTATGTGCATTTTTTGAACCTAAGAATTTTTTTATAAGTGAAATATCGGCTTCAAACTTTAAGAAATGCAAGAGCCGCAAGTAGAGTACGTTTATGTACATCTCTTGAGTATAAAAGATGAACAAAAAATCCAACTAAATGTCAGCTCCGGTTGTCAGTTCGGTCGGTATTCGCGATGGTATACGCTGTCAAAGATTGATGATGCGGTGTTCCTACAATAATATTTTCTAAAAGTTATGTCCAGCATAAAAGTTGAGTTAAATATGTTGTTTCACTGTTGAATTATGTAAGTCTTGAAATCGTAATATGTTAAGTCTTAACACAGAGATTCAACTAGTGGATCATACTTTAATTTAGATTCGAATATTAAAAGGCTGTGAAGTGATAATGTGTTAAAGTTCTTTAAAATACATGCTATTTTAATTTATTTTCATCAATTTTGTCTATCTTTTTGGAAAAATATGATGAATTATACAGGATAAACATCTGGTGAGTATATAATTTTATAGATTTCAGGAAAAGGAACAATTGTTTTGAAATCAAAAGGTTAAAGTTTTTTAAACTAAATGCTATTTTAGTTGATTTTTATTGATTTTGTCCATCTTTTCGAAAAAATTAGTTGAATTATACATGAAAAACATCTGGCACGGGTATAATTTGATATATTTTAGGAAGGAAAACCGTTTTCAACTAGAAACTGCTATTCATATTTTGCGTCCTTTTCGAGAAAGATGAGATTTTTAATAGCTAAAAATGAAAAACTATTTTTTCTCAAAAACGCGTTTTACGATTTTTTTTATTTTTTGGCCTAAAATAACCGAGGGGCATCCCTGAAACACTTACAAAAGGGAAACTGGATGTGCAAGTACTTTTGGGTTGAATTTAATCGAGGCTAGCCGTGAAAGGCAACAATACGAGTATTGTTATTAGAATGTGTTCCTGAAGGTCGATAAAGTCTTAAAAACATTAAATTTCATCCTAATTTAATATAAAAATCAATTTAATGATCTCTTTAAAAGTAGTGCTTCCAAAACTTTAGTCATATTTGCAAGTACTCTTTGGTATACATATAAGTACTCTTGCGTGTGCCAAGGCGCGCGCCTATTAATTTTTTGTATGAAAAAGAATAAACCAAGTAGTTCTTTTTTCTATGTTATTTATATTTAATTATTGTTCAAAAATATCTGTATAAAATAATTAGAAGGAACCACAGGATGATGCATGTAGCCTCCAATAAGAAGCTCTTTTTCATTTTTTTTCTCTGTTAAAGGAGTACATAATGGATTTCTCATATCTTATTTGTAGGCAAATTCTGCCTTCGTTATCACCTGGAAAAATTTTGAAAATAATTATAATTCAATTTATTACAATTGCCTCTTAAATTTGTTTAATAATTAACTTATTGGGAAATTATATTGCCGTGATACATTTTTTTATTTTATGAATTAAAATAAATGTTATTTCAAAAATAAATTGTGATTTGTTCATTATAACATGCATATATGCATATGAGTATATACATTTCAATTTAATAAATGAAATTTGAAAAAATTCATGCATTCAAACGTCCGCAGATTTTCAGGAAATAATGCACTAACTCTGGTTGCGTGACAAACGTTCCTATTTCCAAAGCTTTTTCGGTAGCTTTGGAGAAAAAAGTGTTAAGATGTTAAGTTTGTTTTACTTTACCTCAATTCTACGAGAGGTTGAATTGTTTTCAATCGGATTATCAACATTCCATTGTTTGTTTGGAAAACTTTTTGTTAGTCATTCATATCTTAGGTATTCAACTTTGTTCCCTATGTTTGAAGCAGTGAGATTTCACTGTTAAAGTAGAAACAAACGGGTCATAAGTGAAACTTTGAATCACTTTTAGGAAAATACCACAGATAGGCAAAGAAATTTTCCAAAAAAAGGTTGGCTAGATTTCGCGAAGGCTCAGTTTTTTGTTACTTTTGTTACAAGTTATGTAACAGAAATTTTGAGAGTAGAAAAGGTGTTCTGTTATTTTATTCTTGCCAACAGATTTTAAAGAAAAAAATTTTGGCGTGTTTCTCAAATGTTTAGTTTTTTTTTTGTTATTTCTGTTACAAGCTATGCAATAGAAATTCTGCGAGGAACTGAATAGTGTACCTTTTTTCGTAGAAAAGCTGTTATCTTATAGGCTTGCTTGAAAATTTGTTAAGAAAGCATTTTCGCTGGATTTCACAAATGTTTAGTTTCCTGTTAGTTACGTTACAAATTGTGTAACAGAAATTCAGCAAATTCAAATTTGAAAAATAGCCAAACTCTAAATTTTTTTATCGAAATTGTGTAAATAATTAATAATTCTTGTAAATTTACAAAACATAGTAAAGAGTCATCGGAAAGACAACGCAGCGACACAAGAAAAATAACTGTTGTAATCTGGGGACGCCACATAGGTTTTCCTATGGATTTTGACGCGCTGAATTCGAATCCGATGGCAGAATTCGCCCTACACGTCAGGGTTTCATCCTAAACTTAAAAAACTTGAAAAAATTATTATTTACTGTTTTTTGGATCAGGTATATCAATTCTTATGTATTTTGACGCGCTGAATCTCAATCCGCCATCATAATCGGTCCAACTGGTCTTTATTGGACTCTTACCTCAAAAAACACCTTACAATCGCTCAAATGACCCGTTTTTGTTGCAAAAAATCGAACCAGACACATATTGATGCGTTTTTAGGATAGTTCAGTCTTCTGGCTTTTTGTCCAATTTTTATTTGGAGTGAAGTAATAATGAATTCAAGTTAACAAAATAGTTGTTTAAACAATTTATTATACTTATTAATATTATATTTGAATAATGCTAGAAAGATGCGGTTTTTTGTTGTTGAAATTTCTGGATTTTGTCCAATTTTTATTTGGTGTGAAGTAATAATGAATCCAAGTTAACAAAATAATTGTTTAAACAATTTATCATAACTATTAATAATATTATATTTGACTAATGCTAGAGAGATGCGTTTTTTTTTAGATTTCTGACTTTTTGTTTAATTTTCATTTGGAGTGAAGTAATAATGAATTCAAGTTCAAATAATTGTTTAAACAATTTATTATCATTGTTGATAATATTCTCCTTGCTTAATTGGTAGAATGTTGCGTTTTTTTCTGAAATGTTTAATTGTTCATCAGTTTTTTATTAGGCGTGACTTGATAATCAATTAAATTTAGCAAAAATAATTGTTCAAGCAAATTATTATTGTTTATGACTGTCTTCATCTATATCGGTTGCGACTGATAATTGCGGTCTATCGGAAATTTTTACCTTTCTGTCCTTTTTTCACTTAGTGAGGTAATAATTAATTAAATTTAACAAAAAAAGTTTTTTAAACAATATAATATTATTTATAACTATCTTTTCTCAGGTAAGTGCTAGAAAGTGGCGCTTTTTCCAAAATCTTTGACTTTGCATCGCCTTTTCATTTATGAACAAATAATAATTCAACCAGAACAAAAATAATTCTTCGACTGGTATTGTTGTTTTAAGTTAATTATTTTTGCTCTTTTCCCAATGCTTAAAAAAAATAATTTGAAGAAAAAAGAACTATTTTACGCAAGAGGCAAAACAAAGAATAGAATAACAATAACAATTGCTGCATTTTTCTCTAATGTTTATTTGTTAATCATTAGTAATTAATTATTCGGAGCAAAGTGAATGATTTTAGAAAAAACCGCCACTTTCTAGCACTTATCTAAGAAAAAATAGTTATAAACAATATTATATTTTTTAAACAACTTTTTTGGTTAATTTAATTAATTATTACCTCACTAAGTGAAAAAAGGACAGGAAGGTAAAAATTTCCGAAAAACCGCAACTTTCAGGCGCAATCGATATAGATGAAGATAGTCATAAACAATAATAATTCGTCTTTTTGAACAAGACTGTACGGCCAGAGCTCGACTCGGCCGAAACAATAGGTCCGCCGACGGCAGGTCAAGGGGATGGATGCGAATCCTGTGGTAGTTTTTACCCTTTATTATTTATACAATAGTGATGGTATCGTCAAAATTTGGGAGTTTTTCGACTTTTTAAACATATGTTTTTATTTATATGATTGTGAAGAACACGAAGACTGAGTTTTTTTCAAATTTTTCAGTTATTTATTTTTCAACACATTATTTTTTTACTCGTTTCTTATGGCGTGGTGCAAAATTCAAATTTAAGAAAAAATAAGTTTTTCTTAATTTACATAAAAATTATTGGCTTTATGGGAAAATTGTTGCAAAGAAAAATGTAGATCTCTATGAGATACATAATTTTATACTATTCATTTTTGTAATTGAAACAACCCTTCTCAAGAAATATATAAAAAGGGTGAAAAACCAAACAACTTTTTTTATATTTTTAAAATCAGTGGGCATTTTATCAGGGGACTCCATGAAACTAACAATAAAGAAAAAAGTGTAATAAATAAAAAAAATGTGAAAAAAAAAACAAATGAGAATTTTTTTCCAATCTCTGGTGGAGATTTTTGTATAAATAAGTAGGAAAACTTGGAACAATTTGCACAAGAAAACAAAAATAAATACAATGAATTACATGAAACTTTAACTTTTATCTATTATTTGGCTGAATTTTGTACTTATTTGTATTTTTTGTACGTTCTTGGATACTTTCTTGTATAATTTTTCAATTACAATAAAACACAAAAATATACAAAAAAATACACAAAAGCACAAAATTTGTCCAAATAACAAACAAAAGTTCTAATTTCCTGAAATTTTTATTGTAATTTATTTCATTTATTTTTACTTTTTCCTATAAAAATAGTTCTAGTTTTTTTTGTACATATTTTTACAAAGTTTTCCACGCAGGTGATTCATATTTTCCATGGAGTCCACCATGGCACCCACATACCGACAAGGGCCCCCTGTCCATAAAATTTTGCGGGCAACTCAAATAAGCCTAAATTTTGCATGTTTGTTCAAGGGAAATATCAACAGCTATTATAAGAGATGTTTTAGACTCCGGAAGCTACGATCATGGTTCCTTAAAGCAACCAATCCCGACGCAACTGGAACGTGTACGTCATCCATAAAAAAGATTGAAATTCATAAAAAATATGAATGAAAAAAAAATTGGAATCAGCCGAAAACGATTTTAATTTTTAACGAAGCATTTGGAATTTAAATAAAAAAACATTTAAATTCCTATCAAAAGAGTTTCATTCTCAAATCGAAAAGACGAATTTGCAACAAAATGGTTGAATTCGCAAACAAAAAACATTTTTCAATCCAGAATAAAAAAAATGGCAGGCCAATTATAATTTGATGGAGAAAATCATTTTTGATACAAAATGCAAATTTTGAATGACTGCTTATGTTTTAATTTTCTCTGTCCATTTGCTTTGATGTCATATGAATATAATTTTTCTAGGTTTCTCTAGAAAATTCAAAAATATTTTCAAAGCTATAAGATATGTCTCTTAAAGTAAACAGAAAGTTTCAAACAAATTTTTTTTTAATTTTAAATGATTTTACGCAACTTTACGATAAATTTCAATAGTTTGAAATATATTTGAAGCTTTTTGACGCTTCAAAGAATTTAAGAATATTTGGTAAATATATGGAAATCACTTGAAGTTTTAAAATATAGTAATCTTTTCAAAATGATTCAAAATGACTTTGAGCAAATAGTTGAATCTTCAATCAAAAAAACAAATTTGCAACCAAGTAGATACATTTTCTGCCACGAAAATTGCATTTATCACTGAAAAATATTTTTCAGTCAAGAAAGCATAAATTTTATATCAAATTATACTCTAACGTGAGAAAATTGTAAGTACAAAATAAAAATTCGAACAACTGTTTATTGTTTATTTGTTCATTTATTGTTAGGGTTATGTAAATATAATGTTTCAAGAATTCTTCAATCGAATTTAAAGAGAGACTGGGAAATTGAGAAGGATCATACAATGACTTTTTATTGTAGTTACCACTTCGGATCACAAACAATACTATATTTTCGTTTCACATATCTGCCTAAATTAAAAAATGTATGGCGTGGCTGAAAGTCGACTGGAGTCGCCTACAAGAATTGTTGTAAACTGGTTTGAGATTGGTCAAGCTAAGGGAGTTTCCTTGATTTCTTCTGGAGTCATATCTTCAATCGCATCACTGTTCATGTCCAACTTCACCCTTGTTTTAATCTGATATTCATTTTCGTGTCTTACTGTATATATTGCACGAAGACGTCTATTATTTTAACATTGAAATTTAGAATAAATCAGTACTTACTCAATTTAATATTGTATAGTCTCGTCCCTTCGCTCCGGGAGTAAATCCAGGATTTTAATGTGAGTTTTCGAGTTTCGATGGTTTTCTTGATGGGACGGCAAGAGGCCCACATATGGCCTGTCGTGTGGGTCGTTGCGTGTGGCGATTAGACTGACGATCACTTCAAGTAAGATTTTCCGGATTTTTCTCAGGAACGGAGGAGGGTCTTCTCCAGGGAGCCAAATAGTATCGGGATTTTATTCCTTTCTTGGGTTCTATTCACCACCACCAACTTGCACTTGGTTCATATCTAATCGTCTAACTAGACTAACATTCACATTTATCACAGATTTACACACAAAAAATAGACTGACTTACTGAACTACGACGGAACACTCGCGGAAAATGACTGAACCGACGCATGACAGAAATTTAGACTGATTGACAAGAAAACGGACTTAGATCTACGCGATATGACGACAAGAATTAGACTAAAACTGATGACAGTGCAATCAGACTGAACTGACGGACTTGACGGACATAGACTAACGATGGACCGATACTGAGCTAATACTGAAGTAACGGCGGTAAACTGCGCTTACGAGAAACAGATTGTTTGCTGATCGGACAGAGCCTACGGTGGATAACTGAAAACTGAACTTATACTGAACTGATGGACAGAGCCTACGGCGGATAACAGAGAACTGAATGTATACTGAATTGGCGGACAGAGCCTAGGGCGGATAACAGAAAACTGAATAGAACCTGGTTATTTTCGGGGGTTTATGAAGAGAAAAACCACCCCCAATAGGTGGTCTGAATATCGTGCCTAAACCAATTAATGCGCCTTCCATCAATCTGAAATGACACTTTTCATGTAGCTCAAGCACGAAACTCACTTTAATAAGGGACAATTATTGATAGCTAGACAAATTCAGTAAAAGTGACAGTGCGTCACATCTCCCCTCTTATTGTGATTGAACATGTTCATGAAATGGACATGTTCAAAAAAATTTTATTCAATGTTGGGTATAAAAAATTGAAAATTCTATTGGAGTCTGTCAAATCAGTCAGTTTTACGCATACATGGAACAATTGTACTTATGTAATAATTAGTGACATGCCAAATAAATCTTACATTTATGACGTACAAGGACGAATAACGTATAAGTAATATAATAATTATAATCCAACTCACCCCTAGAACTTTTAACGAACCTCGACCCAGTTGCCTTCGACAAAAATTCTAAAAAGTTTTCAAATTAAAAATGATCATATCACTGCTATAATAAATCTCCAGCCCTAGAGCAATAATCAAAAACTTTCAACAACAAAAACTGCCTTAGCACATTTACCAAACCCTATTTCAGTTGCCTTTAACTGAAAACGTCAGAGAGAATTTAATTTTAAAATAATCACACCAGTGAACCTCTTAATACTCTACGGTTGATTCTTGGAGGTTGTTCCATATCGTATTTGAGTTGAAGATACAACTTAATATATTCAAAAGATGTAATGGTTGATATCTCAAACTAAAAATATTTAAATTTGAAATGAAAAACCGTTGAATTGAACTAAGAACAAATGAATTCTTAGCAAAATGGCTGAATGCTGGACTAAAGCATATAAATATGCAACGAAATAGTTGCTTTTCCAATTTAAAAAAATACCATTTTTACCAAAAGCGGTGCGAATTTCTGGAGCCTGTGCGGCTCTGGATTACTTACCCAAAGTAGGGGTCCTGCATTAGGTTTTTAATGGCTTAGACGGAAATCTTCGTGATGCAGATTAATCTGCACCACAGCAAAGGCGCTTTGGCAGTTCTGGCCAGTCGCTCGTCAGTGGTGCAGGCAGGAATTGCCCTTATCTAAGAACCCTGGTCATACTTAGGGGCAGTAGCGAAGAAAGGCTAAAGGTGCTTATCGCCTCGGCCTATTTCCCTGGTGATGCCGGGTGACCTTCGTCTCCTAGAGAGTTGGACGCTCTAATTTGGCACTGTCAGGAGAATAAAATACCTCTGCCGAGGGCTGTTATGCAAACTCTCACCACACAGTGTGGGAAAGCCCAAACATTAACGACAGGAGGAGAGATTTGATCAAATATTTATCAGGCACGGAGCAGGAGATTCTGAATTGGGGTGATACTCCCACATTTCAGACTGAAAAAAGAAGTGAGGTTCTCGATTCGACTCTATGTTCGGGTGCACTGAGGAGTAGGGTAGCCAACTCGAGAGTCTCCAATCAGGAGTCTCTATCGGACCACAAATATATCGCGTTTCGATTAACCCTAGGAAAACCGGTAGTCTCTCAGATCAGAAACCCCAGAAATAGAATGAAAAAAAAAAATAATAAATTTTCAAATAATCAAATTTGTTAGTGAAAAAAAGGAAAATTTCTACAAAATTATAATTTAATGCGAAAAATTTTTTTGTATAAAAAATAAAAATTTGGAATAACTATTCATTTTTTAAGTATTTTGTTTGTATGTAAGTATTGTATTGGTTTGTTTTAAAATTAATGTATACAGAGTCAGGTTTTATTTGAAATTACACGACATTTTTTTGTACCACGTTTGACCCTAGGGTAGAATCAAGAAAAAATATTCTAAAAATATGTTGATTAGTTATTAAAATACTACAAAGAATTACCTTTAAAATTGTTTTGTCCTTTTAAAACCATGAGATATTTCTTTATAAAATATATTTTACAATTAATTAATTACAATAATATATAATAATATAATAGATTTCAGATATTTTAAATCAAAATTTGAACGAAAAAGAAAAAACATTTTCAACCGAATTGTTTCATTTTCAGGCAAAAAAGTTTAATTTTCACCGAAAAATGTGATCATTTCTATTTCAATAAAAAAATTATTTTCAATAAAAAACGGTCGAATTTAACTTGAAAAAAATGAATTTTCAACAAAATAAATACATTTTCAAGTAAAAATTATTTTTTGTCATAAACAAAGAAAATTTCAACATAATTATAATTTAAGGCGAGAAATATTTCTGTAGACAAAATAATAATTTGGAATAACTGTTTATTTTTTAAGTATTTTGTTTGCTCATTTTAAGATTATATAAATATAATTTTGGCATGCTTCTTGACAAAATTTCACAAAATTTTTCAATATTTCAGATATGTCAAATGAAAATTTCAACAAAAAATATAATTTACAATTAAACACTAATTAATGGAGATATGTTTATAATTTAATTCTTCAAATCTATTCCATAAGATCAAAAATGGTACAAAAATGTCGTACAATTTATAAAATGACCAACTATTTATAAGAATTTTTAAAATGAAAATCAATGTGTGTCATATTCAAATAACATTCAGTAATATTTATAAAAAGTATTAATATTTTTTATTTTTAAAATTAATTTATACAAGAGTACAGTTTTTATTTCATAGTTCACGACATTTTTTTGTACCATGTTTGACCGTAGGGCAGAATCGAGGAAAAATATTCTAAAAATATGTTCATTAGTCTGTTGGTAAGTATATAATAATGTAACATCAGTTTAAAGGACATTTTGTTGGGCACCTTGGAAAAAAATGCGTCGCCTAAATTTCTATTTTAAAGTATTAAAACGCATCATGCATAAAATTCAAAATAAAAGTGTCGATCAAAAGATAATGTGCCAAAAAGCTTGATTTCTTTTTTATTAGCAAATGAATTCAAGGATTTAATTTCAGGAGACATTTACTTAATTACTGGGTTTCATAAAAAAATAAAGATAAATTAAAGACTCGGCATAGATAAGGTTGAATCAATAAAAATCAGTTCAACTGGAATCTTTCTTCAATGTGTGAGCGTATATTAATATCTTTCTTTCATCACACTTTAATTAATGTTTAAAGACGTTTACAAGATAGCACATCATAAGGAATTAACTCACATTTGATCAATTTTTCAGAAATGACAAAAAATTCATTTAAAATCTGATCTTTGATTACAGAGAAATGTCACAAACTCACGTCCGAGATATTTTAGTGCTGAATAAAGGCGAAAAAAGTTGATCAAAAAAGTAGTCTTGTTCTAAAATATTGGACAAAGTAGTATGTATTTTGAGATCTAAATGCGCGTTTTCACTGATATGGATGATGAAAAAATAAATTTATAAAAGCACGGCCAAAGAGATCTATGTTTTTATTATTTGTTGAATCATATTTTGAGCTATTCATTTTTGTTGCTTTTATTTTAACTAGTTGTTCTGGGCCTTATAATGTAATACTTATATTTTTTGGAATTTGGTATCAGGATATGTTGAATTTATACATGTAGTTGTTAATTAAGTACCTCTTTAGATACATTTTTCATGAAATTAGTGACTGAGTTGTATTATAAATTTTTATTGAACGCTGCTAAAGGTGCGATTTTGACTCGTCAGTCCAACAATAGATAATTGATTCTGGTATTACACCTAGGCATAATGTACAACCTAAATATTGATCATTACAATTTAGAATCAGTATACTTTCCCTTTAAATCAGTTTATTGGTCAACAATAATTGGATAATTTAAAAAAAATGAGAACAGCTAAAACTGTTAATCTTTCTCATTTCTTATACTTGTATTTTCTGCGGTTGGTACCAGTGGTTGTAAGAGAACACCTATCTAACCTAACTCATAATGGCAGACAAGCACGGAATTTCGATTTGATTTGAATTGCGTTCAACAGTTCACAATGTTCTTGCAAAGTGGAAACTTTAAAAGTTGAATAACTTAACTTCAATAACTTAATAATTTAACTCAATTTTAAGTAAAACGTTTAAAATTACAGCATAATCATAATGACAATTGAAAACGTCATAAATCGATAAGCGAAATGTAATCAGGAAAGTTGAAGGTTGTATGGATTCGCAATTTGATTTGTTGCCAAAATTTTAATGCCCAAAAGTTTATTATTTTGATCTCAAATTTCATAGATATATATTTTAAAACCCCAAACGGAATTGAGAATAGAGTTGGCTTTAAGTTTTTCTTTTAAAAGAAGGTCATGACAAAGTACTAATATAAAGGAAGGTCTGCGAAAAATTTTGTAAACCTTATTTATTCATGGTAAGAATATTTTTATTTCATTTTACTAAGATATTGTTTATAACATAAAATTCAATGAAGAATAACGCTTTAGATATATTACAGCCTTTGCTGCTACTTTGACTTTGTTTCCAGCCATTTTAAATAACATTAATATTTTGTATTGTTATGAAAACTAAATTGGGATATGCGGTAAAATTAATATTTCAAAATTTTGTGATTAGATCATGAGTCATCAGATTATCATAAATAGCATTTTAAAAAAACTTAAAAGGATTAAAAAACATTTAAAACAAAATGTAAATTTTTTAAGATTTCAAAATAAATTTTTGATGCCATTCAAGGATTTTGTAATGTTTTAAGATTCCTAAAAAAATTTCAAATGAGTTTTAATTTTGAAAAAAAAAAAAATTTTAAGAGAATATTTAAAATGATAAAAAAAAGAAAAAAAATTGATGGATAAATAAAAATGAAACAATTATTAATTTAGAAGAATTCGAGGAAATTTAAGAAATATTTAAGTTTTCAGATGATTGAAAAATAAATTAAAACTGGAAAGGATTGAAAAAAATGTAGATTTTTGAAGATTTCAAACAAAAAATGTAGAAGGTTATTGAGCGGTTTAAAAGGCTTTAAAAGGTTAAAAAAAGTTATTTAGATTTCTAAGAAAATTTGAAATGATTTTTCATCCTGAATAATTAATTTCAATATAATATTTTAAAAGATTTCAAAGGATTTCCAAATTTGTCAAAAACGAATCTGCAAGATTTGAAGGCAATTTTTTTAAAAAAGAATAACTTTGTTGTTTAGAAGCCCTACAATATTATCATAATAACTTTTTGAATTTTTGTAAAAAATCGACAATTGAAATGTTGATCGCACAACAAAAAATGAGAAGTCAAAAATTTAATTTTGCGGTCAAACTATGCAAGATACAAGAAAATATGAACCAAAAAATTGTGCACCTATGAAAGATCTTCAAATTGGTTGATAACCACTTTTTGATAGGACGCTTGGTTTTTGTTTTATTCGTTAAAAACGACATAATTCATTTAAAAAAATTAAATTTCTGGACAACCGACACAAGCTACAAAAAAAATATAGCAAAGTTTTTTGGCTAAAGAAGAGCTACAAATTTATTATGAATAATTATTTGTTTTGGTCTTAATACAAAAAAATTCAATTAAAAATAAAAAAATTAAATTTTTGGACAAACGATACTAGCTATAAAGTTCTGAATGATTCGTAATAGGACAAATAGATTTCCTTTTATTTATGAAAAATTAGATTAAAAATAAAAAAGCACGAGATACGTGATGAGAATGTGTTTGTGAAAGCCCAAGAAGCTTTAACAGAATAGAATTCACAATCACCCAATTACAGTTGTCGATGCTTTGACCTTAAATACTTTACTCTGAATTTGAATCAGTGAAATTTTATTGAAAATCATACTGTCAAGACTAGAGATGTCTGTTTTTACGGTAAATATAATAAGAATTGTACATATATGTTACATTATTATATTCACCAATAGAAATAAGGTTGTCCGCCAAAGTGAAAACAGAAGTACAGTCCATCCTCATTTTCACCAAGTAAAGAAAAAATTGAATAATGCTTCAGTAAATAATTTGGATAACAACTGTATCTAAGTAATATTCCATTTAATCATCAGAGTACAATTATAGATATATAAGGAGCCGTTATCTCTTTCTTCTTATCATGGATAGTTATTTTTCAGATCTATTTCGTTGAGATTAGTAGATACTTATCAATAAGAGAAATAATGTGAGAGATTCGAAAAAAACAGAATTTTTTACATTCTTTTTAAAACAAGGAGCAAGTGATATTATTTTTACCTTTTTTTATTTTTTTTTTAATGAGTCAATAATTCCAGAAAATAATACATTTTGACGATTTACAGCGCATAAAAATTGTTCGGACAAATTTAATTTATTTATTCACAAAGTATGACAATTTTAGCCAAATATAAATTTTCTGCTGAATGGTTGAATTTTAGAACCAAAAGTACGAATTTTCCACAAAACAGTCGAACCTTCAACAAATCATTTGAATTTTTAACGAAATATTTACATTTTGAATTAAACAAAATTAATTTTTAACAAAAAAAAGCAGACGAATTTTAAACTAAAATTATGAATCAACCAAGAAGCTGAGTTTTTAAGAAAGATAGTTCAAATTTCAACCAAGGACCTTAATTTTCAAACTAAAAAAATGAATTTTCAACAATAAATGTAATAGATGATATTTCAACAACAAAAAAAGATTATGATTATGATATGATGATTTCTACAGAAAAATTAAATTTTCAACTAGAAAAATTAATTTGCTACCAAAAAAGATTCTATTTTAACCAGAAGGTTGCAATTTTTACTACAAAAGGTGACCTTTCTATAGTAAGAGATGATATTTTAAGCCAAAAAAGATCAATGTTCGACAAAATAGTTGAATTTTTAATTTAGAAATATCATTTTCAACCAAGAAGTATGGTTTTTTACCAAAATTGTTGAATTTCCAAGAAAATAATTTAATTTTGAACGCAATAATAAAATTTCTGATCGAAAATACTATTTATACTATTTTTGGTCTCTGAAGTGAGTCAGAGGCCTGTAGATTAATTAATTCCGACACCAAAACCACCTTAATTCTTTGATTAGAACGTCTACCCTGTTTAAGTAATAAATTAAGTGTTATTTTAAGAGATATAACGGAATGCGATTGATTTTAAACGATTCTAAAGGTATTAAGTTATTTTTTGAAAATCCCAAGAGTTTTAAGATATTTTGTTCCAAAATGCATTTTCAAATAGTTTTTTCCTAATATTGTAAACGTCCAGGAACGTGAACCGCGCGTGCGTTTAGTGCTATCCTGAGCAAAAATATTTAGTTATACTTCTAAGTATCACGATTTAATTACTATTAATTAAGGAATTTTTAGAAAAGGAAATATTCTTGATTGTATGGGAACGACTTAAAATATACAAAAATGGTTTATTAAACATTTTTTACGTTTGTCGGGCTTTTTTATATTGACATGAATGTATTTTGAACGACCTAAGTATCCTGGAATTGGAAGGATTGGAATGAACCATGGAAGAGCTGTGCGTCGTCTGACTCAGGGGGCCTCAAAACGTCGACATTTGATTGAATCCGCGAAAGTCATTTTTCACATAAAACCAATACCTTCCTCATTGAGATGAGAATGTAAAAAAAATCACGAAAAGCTAATAGAATGTGTCCATTGGGACCACTTAAGGGAGTGAAAACAATTTTAGGGCCCATCCTGAATAGCACACTCTATTAGGGAAATTTAGTCAAATTTTTTTCATTCAATGTTTTTTTTTGCGCAAGGAGTTTTCCTTATAGACCATTCTTTTTCTTTTTAATACGACTGATGCAATAAAAAATTGTCGAGTTTTCATAGACAAAGTCTACTTACACGAGAACATTGTAGCAAATCATGCCAAAATTTTGGTACGAATAGCCTCCTTTCTAGGTCTCGCGTTGTATTGACAGCGAAGATGTTCCTTAAGTTTTAGAAACACTATCCCTTCATAGAATATGAATATAAACTTATTTAAAAAATTAGAAATCTTCACAAACATTAATTGAAGTAATTAGAGATTTTTTATACATTCCAGAGCTTTCATTCATTTTTCTACTAATCCCTTCAAATCTTCAATAATACTTAGAATAAAAAGTGCACTTAAAAACTGTCTATTATAATGTTAATTCAGCACAACTAACTATTTTTCATAAAAATAATTCTATGTATACACACTAGGGTGGCCCGAATACTAACTTTTGAATTTTAACTTTGAATATTGTTTTCCCAATTTTGTTAGGTTCTCCAAAACGTCTTATTTGTAAGTTAATAAATTCGGAAAGCCCAAAATAACACGCTTCGAATTTTATCTTTGAATTTTGTTTAAAAAATGTTGTTAGGTTCCTCAAAAAAGAGTGAACACGTGCTTTTTTTAAATTAATATTAAGACTCACACCCTGCAATTTCTGATAGGAAAAACATGGGAAAAATAACATCTTTTTGTAAATTCCGTCTAAAACGTGAACATAGATCATCTCAGCCTCTTCATAATAGCGAATTAATAGTATTTTCTGAATAAAATTGTCTAATCAATAAATGTGAAGACTTCATTGCATTCTCATCTCAATGAGAAGGTATTGGTTTTATTTGAAAAATGTCTTTCGCGGATTCAATCAAATGTCGACGTTTTGAGGCCCCCTGAGTCAGAAAAAACGGTTTTTACGAAGGTGTCTGTAAAATACTTTGTTTTTTGTAAAAGTATACAAGAAAAATCGCTGTTTTCGTCGATTTTACGTCTACTTTTGCGTTTTTCGGAAAAATATAAGCCAACTGGGTCATTTGGACCCAGGATTCGGGTTCAGCAACCCCAAAAACATATAGGTATGCTGTTTATGTCCACCAGGCATTAAGATATTTCTTTTTGTAAAAATATACAAGAAAAATCGCTGTTTTGGTGGATTTGACGTCTATTTTTGCGTTTTTTTGAAAAATACGAGCTGGTAATAACCAATTTTTTGTGCGTTTGAAAAATATTGCAGCAAGAAGTAGTTGTTAAGGCATTTTTATTTTATTACGCGGAAAAACTGAAGCCTATTCATGAGAAAAGTGTCAAGATGTGCAGTTGTTGATAATAGTTGTTTAAATGATTGATAAATATCAGCTATGATGAGATAATTGCAAGCATACATTATTATCAGAAATATCACATGCCAGAGCATTGATCTAACATAGCCAATCATTGCGAATCACGAGAAAAACACATATTTTGCTTGTTCGTTTTTTTATAACATTCTAAATTTTTTTCTCACTCTAACGCACTGGAAATTATTTTTAGTCAGTTATACTTCCCCCCACTGTGTGAAACTTTCGGGTAACGAGATATATACATTTTTTGAATAATTTGAACAAATTTATCAATGATTTCGTTCCTTGAAACTGGCTTGTGCAATACAAACACAATTTCTGGGTATGAAAGATAAGCTCATCAAGATAAAATGTAAGCTTACTTAATGCATGACATAATAATTTTTTACTTTAATAAAGCAAAAGAATACGCATCATTCACACTGTTACATTTTTTTTTTCGTTAATTGGAAAACATGAAGATCGTGTATACTCTAGTTTTATACTTGGTGGTTAATTTTATTGGTAAGCATGATAATATAATAGTTTTAAAAACTTTTTAAAGCTTTTTTCTATTAACAATTCATGAAATATTTTTACAAATTTTAAATATTATTTGATTCGAATTATTTGAATGATGAAGACTAATTGTTTATAACTTGATCACTTGATATTTAATTAATTTCAAATATCAGAATTTTAAAAATTAAAAATTGCTATAATTAACATTCAAATTATAATAAAGGTTAACAAACGTAGTTTGATTGATGCAATATAAATGGGGTCCCACTGGGAGTAACTGTCATCTAAAAAATGACATCGGCTCCCAGTAGGACCACGGTAAATCCCATTCATGGCGCCCCACTGTGGGGACTGGTCGAACATGATTGGCCAATCAAGTCTTTTTTAAAAAACCGGCGAGGACGGAAAACCAAATCGGATTAGTATTATATCCATTGCCATCTCTAACCATCCTTTCAGCAATGAAATGATTTCAGCCTTATCTAACGGACATAATTTTGCAGTAGCTCCCTTCAAAATCCCGACAGAACAAATCATCAGTAATTTGGAATCCACAATATATACCCTTCCACCCGAAAAAGCGAATGACATACGGTGTAGGACGAACAAAATCTTACGCCAGGCCCAACTTCTCTCTTCAAACTTAACAAAACAAGAAAAAACTGCAATTAAAGAACTCAACCAGCATAAAGATATCATGATATTACCCGCAAACAAAGGCAACACATCAGTAATAATGAATAGAGAGGACTATAACAAAAAAATCATGGACCTTCTAACTGACGATACACATGAAAAACTTAAGAGACCCCACAGAAACAATAGTCAGCAAAACAAAAATCCTTCCTAAAGACTCTAAACTTGACAGCAAAACGATATCTAATTTAAGACGTAATAATCCCATCTCTCCAAAACTTTACGGACTCCCAAAAATCCACAAAAACAACATTCCACTCAGACCGATCGTCAGCGCAATAAAGTCACCAACTTACAACCTAGCACGCTTCCTTGACAAAGAACTGAATCCTTTCACAAGGAACTCTATCACAAACGTCCAAAATTCTTTTGACTTTATCAGAAAGATACAACGGATTCATATTCAACCCCAAGATATCCTAGTGAGTTTCGACGTAGTATCTTTCTTTATGTAAGCACCAATCTCAGATACAATCGATATTATCAAATCCTTTGTAAACTTCGCCTCCAATCTCATACCTTTGATAGAAAACTGTCTCAATATGTTACGACGTAACACTTGTGTCGTGAATTTATCCACGTTGGATAACCGGGCACTCGGCAGTCGTGTTCGAACCATCGATCTATCCCGGTCCGGGCGGAGCTCTGTCGCGTCAGATCGCCTCTCAGGCAAATATCTCCAACGGTCCACTGATTCCAATTCAGCGAATCAGGATGTTATCCTACCGCCACTTTCACTATTTCAAAAAGTGATCGATACTTTCTTTTTGTTTTGAAAATAAAATACTTCGAAATCAGAACAAAAAATAAAGCTCACGGTGATTCGATGGAAAATACTTGTTTTTTTCTTCCATGCATTCTTAATTATTTCATTTCAAAAATGTTTAATTTGTAATTTTTTAATTCTTCGTGTATAACATCGAATACATTCCTAATACACTTTTTATAAATATTGTTCTTTAATTCCTTTCCGTCTAATATCTTACTTCAAAAAGGCATAACATTTTTTTCAATTATTAAAAAAATGTCAATAGTACTTTCGAACATTTTTTAAGCCTTGTAAACTTGTCTTATGCTACCATGAATTTCTTTTTTATCATTTACTATGCGTGAGTGCCAAAATGTTCAAAAATTTTAATCCCACACATTTTCTATGAGTAATAGTTTGTTTGACTGAAAAACTGAATTCTATTACACTGTTATCAATATACTTTTCATATCCGCATTAAATCTATATTTAATTATTGAACAAAACATATTTATGGAGAAGCAAGTACATTAATGTGGACCAATATATTCCTTTTGACAGTACGTGTGTATCGTGTATTGCATCAAGCCTGCAGTTATGATTTTGAGTAAACTGATGTGATTCTCACTTAATACCATAGGCATCTTCGAATGTGCATCTTGGATTTGTTTCAAATTAATAATTATTTCAAGAAAAATATTCAAGCACCATGCTCAAAGAAATTATTTCGTCGCCAAATATATTTTTTCCATTGCCTCAAGAACATGACAATTGTTTTTAAACAAATAGTACTCAAAAATAAATGAACATGACTGCGAGAATTTTAATTTCCTTTCACATTTGAAGAATAATTCCAACGGATAATTGGCACGACAAGTTTTGAAGAAAATGATGTGATCGGATGTTGAGCGTTGGGACACTTTTATGAGGCCCACAAAAAAAAGAGACGTTCCCAAGACAGCTTTATTGGATAACAATTCACAAAGAGCATTTGAAAAATATTTTAGACTATCTTTTTTATTTTCAAGCAACTATTTCAAGAATGTACTTACTGTTTTTTCTTCTTCAGTTATCGTGAACACCAACTGTAGTTGCACGGAACAGTTATTGAAAGAACAATTTCTGTTCTGTATTTCAAGAATATAATATTTCGCAATGCACGACATCAAGACAATATCAGATATCCCGATAACTCATTACTAAATACCACATTGGATGCTGCAAATAGAGAGTTCGAACTAGTGAATGAATAAGAAGCGAATGTGTGTGCGCATGTTGGCGCAAACACGCGCGCATACGCGCCTGCATATACAATATATGCCTTGGCTTAATTGGCTGCGCAACAGTGTCTTGTCTTCACCGAATGGGCAACCCCTCTTGCCTCAATTGGCTGGGCAACAGCGCCTTGTCTTGGCCGACTGGGCAACCCGTCTTGCCTTAATTGGCTGGGCAATAGCGCCTTGTCTTCGCCGACTGGGCAACCCGTCTTGCCTTAAATGGCTGAGCAACAGTGCCTTGTCTTCACCGATTGGGCAACCCGTCTTGCCTTGATTGGCTGGACTGTGTGGGTTCTCAAAATCCAACCTTCTACGTCCTCGTCGTGGACCCTGGAGGCTGCATCTAAAATCTGTAGTGACTGAATGACGGCAATGGTAAATGTATTTATCGCAAGTACTTCATTTGAATAAATGTCATTAGAATTTCTTTTAAACTTTGGTTATAGTTATTTACAATTCATTCAATGAGTAACCTGTATGATCCCTACATGACCTTTACACCCCAGGGATATGAGTTTGCTACAGTAAAATAGAGGTATAGAACACAAAATTTCTCGCACTAGTGTTACATTTTCGGTGTCAAAAAGAGAACTTCTATTCAAAAATTCAGGTTAACTGTCAAACAAGTTTAAAGAATAAAGGCCAGAATCAAAGTCAAGGTCACTATCGTATGCCTCCCTGCAAGTCCTACAACTTTTGTCTCGATCTTTTTAGCATAAAATGCTTTCCTGAAAAATTGTTGAGGTGCGGCTTTAAAAATAAAACTCTCTTTATAATATAAATACCTACATTCATGGCTGTGATTGTGGCCTGCACCATAGTTCAAACCACGATTGTTACGGTGACATAAAGCGTATAAATTCAACCAGCAATAATCTATTGCGCACGTCTACAGACCACCATAACCCACTGCGCAAGTCTACAGCACATCATGATTCACTGCGGATGACTACTTGCCACCATGACCAACTGCACATGCCGACACCCTACCAAGCATTAATGCGCATATATTTTTGGCCTAACTGGAGGTAATCTCAACAGGTATCTAACTTGTGAAAGTGTGGTATATCTGAGGCGACTTTATTTAGCTGATAAGTATCTCGATATATTTTCTCCCAGAAGACTTGAATCTCTTCTCGACTAGGCGGATTTTTAACGGCACGTGGCGTTTTATTGAACAGACGGGAAGGATGAGTAGAAAAGGTGGACTTTTCCCAAAATTTATTTCACTCTCCGTTCAAGGCGCTCTTTCGCTGTCGAAAGAGATCTTTTTTTTTGCGTCTAGTGCTGCTCGATGGTTAACAGTTTACACTTGTTCAGCGTGCGATTTGCTTACCTTATGTTTTGAGTAAGTGCCCTAACTTTTGGAGTGCATTTTTTATTTGAAGTTATGTAGCTAATCACGCACTGAATATTTTATGCATGCCGTCGCGCCATTTTAATTTTAAAATGAAGGTGTGCAATACGCTCGCGAGTCTCACTCTGGCGTTTTGAAGTATCGTTACTTCTATTGTCGCTAAGCACACTGTTAGAAATTTTTGGAATTTTAGTATACACTGGCATATCAAATTTCCTATATGTTTACTAAATTCATTACACTTCGTCATTTTAGTATACTTAGGTATTATAAAATTTCTGGCATGAAGTTATATGTATACTAAATTTTTCAAGTGCACAGTAAGTTCCTTTCACGTACGTGAATTTTATAGTTTTCGTGTACTACAATTCTTATACGTGATTACTGTACTCAGCTGAGCGAGCGTGTTCCGATTTACGTGGGTTGCACAACGTGGCCGGTGGCAGGCTCGCATGCCACTGCATTTGTTCTTATGTAATGCTAAGAGGTTCGGCTTGTGTCTGTGAAGATCAACGAAGTCTTCTCTTTAGAAGGTATGTTTCATTTATTAACATAAATCTGCGCTAGTGTACTCTGAAAGCACTCCAACCTGCTGTTCATATTCGACATCAATGCGAAGATGGTCTTGCTGGAACGGATGGTATGTTCACTAGAGGATGTTGCTCTTCTTCTTGCCGATAAAGAGCTTCATATCCGTTTTTGCGCGAAAAGGATACCCGATCTCTTGAATACTGAGGCGTTTTATGAGCATATTCTGTGTGCATATTGACCCAACGGTCATGTAACCATTGCCTGGTCGTCGCCTCGGTTCGGTCCTATTGCCACTCCCAACTGAACCATGGCCTCCATCCGAGAGAGGCCAGAGTAATTTAAAAGATTCCAAGGCATTTTCGAAAGCTTTAAAACGTTTTAAGTGATTTTTAAAGTTTTAAAAGGTCCTGAAATATTTAGTGACTCCAATGAATTTTTTGATTTGAATATTTAAAAAAATGGCAAGAATCCAAGGAATTTTAAATTGATTTCAGAGGATTTTAAATATTTTGGATTATTGAAAAAATTTCGAGGCATTTAAACAAAAATTTCAAGTTTCAAGGAATTCAAACAAATTTTTAAGGATTTGAAAACTTTTAAACTATGCTAAAAGATTTCAAGGTGTTTTTAATTGATTTCAGTAATTTAATTTATTTTGAAGGATTTAAAAAAAAAATTATAAGATCTGAGAACTTTTAGAGTATTTTAAAAGATGCCCAAACAATTTTGAAAGCTTAAAAAAATTTCAAGTAATTTTTAAAAAATCGAAGGATTTTTTTTTCATTTCAATAATTTGAAAGAATTTCAAAGGATTGGAAATGTTTTAGGGTATTTTTAAAAATTACAAGGGATTTTGAAGAGCTTAAAAAAATCAAGGAATACCAAAATATTTTGAAGGATTTTAAATATTTTAGGGTATTTTGAAAGATCCTAAGAATTTTTAAACTGATTTCAGTAATTTTTTTTCAGTATTTCAAAATATTCTGAGGCATATTTAATTGGTTTCAGAGGATTTGAAATATTTTTTAATATTTAAAAAGATTTGAAAGCATTTTCAAGAGATTTGAACAAATTTGTACGGGGTATTTTATCAAAGAGTTTCCTAAAATTTCAAAAATGTAGATCAATTTTATAGGACTTATGCCAGGCTTTAAAGTATGAAGGCTGTTTGATAAGTCAGTGACTTTTCGACTAAAAGATTTTTTTTCGGCAAATCAGCATTTTACTTCTCAACATAATCTCCTTTTAGCTCGATACATTCAGTCCATCGTTTTTCCCATTTTTTTATTCCTTCCAAATAATAGGTTTTCTCAAGGCCCTCAAAATGGGCGTTTTTTTCGGTGATGACCTCTTCATTCAACCTAAATCTCTTACCGCCCGGCGATTTTTTCAGGTTTAGAAACAGGAAATAGTCAAAGCGGGATAAATCTGGAGAATATGCTGGATGAGGTAGCAGTTCGTATCCCAATTCATGGATTTTTGCCATCGTGACTACACACGGGGTTCGTTAAATATGTGCTTTGGAGACTAGGTTCCTGACCTGATAATTTCAACAGTTCCCCATGCCTTGGACGAAGTAATTTGTTGAGATTAATTGCAAAGATTGCAGGGAGCATACAAGCATAGGAGACCATTACCGTCTCATAAGACTGCAAAACAATTCAAGTTAAACTTAAATTATTTTCTAGCAAAAAATAAGAATTTAAAAAAAATGCAGACATTTTTACCCAAATCGTTGAATTTTCAACCAAGAAAATCAATTCTCTACCAGAAAAAGATGAATTTTTAAGCAACTGTGATATTTTCACGCTCATAGGGTACTTTCTTACCCAAAGTGCAAAATTTCAGAATAAATTCATAATACTTCAAAACCATTCCAGTTGAATTCAATAGAATTCGAACCAATGGAAAATATAATAATTTAATTAATCGTAAAAATTCCATTGATTTTAGTAAAAAAAAGCAAAAATCTCTTGAAATTGATTAAATCTATTAAAAATGTCTTGGACTCTTGTGAAATACTCTACAAAATTCCAAAGTCTTTTGAATCAATTATTAATATCAAATTCTTGAAGTAGATCAAAACTTTGTTCTTAATCTTTTAAAATAACCCAAAATATTTCAAATCCTTTAAAATCCCTTAAAATTTCTTGAAGCTCTTGAAAATGTCAAGGAATTTGAAACAATAACTTGAATTATTTCAAATAATTTGCTCAGTTTATCAATTGATTATCAGGATGAATTAAATAAAAACTTTTAAAAAGTAAAAAAAAATTCATTAAATTAAGTAAATTTAGAGGAATTTAAGTGAATTAAAAAAAATTGAAAATCATTCCAAAGAATTTCAAATAATTCGGGATAAATTAATAATAATTCTAGCTGAATTCCAAAAACTAATGTCAAATCTCTTCAAATCTTTGAAACCCTACGAAAGAACTCACTTCTCTTGAATAAATCCTTTAAAGTCGCGACTTTTCATTTATAAAAGTGACTTGAAAGTGATTTGAGAAAAAAGATACTGATATAAACGGCGTAGCAGCTCTCATTATTTTTCGAATTTACTCCTTGCAGAAATTCCCTGATATTCATTATTTTGTCTCAAAATCCCTGAATCTTGGAAGCTTCGATTAAATTGCAACTTTTTTAAAGTTCCATAATGGGCTGCAAATAAAAAACATTGCGTTTAGTGTTGATGAATTTGTAATAATATTACAAATGATGCTGCGAGCAAGAGGTGGATTTGGACAGAGTGGCACAGGGCGAGGAAAAAGAGGAACTGCTTCAGGAATACAAGGCCGAAAACCCACAAAACCACCCGAAGAAGCATATGGAGAAGTTAAACTCCGCCAAGAAAAGGATACTATGAGGGTTCCTTTGTCTAACATACAAAATCTAGACTTAAATAAAGATTTATCGAAAAGGAAGTATAAAATCAAAATAGATGAAAAGCATCATGATGGCCAAGTCATTCGTGTTGCAGGTATGTAAAATATTAAAATATTAAAGTATTTTGATTAATTTTGTCCACAAGTAAAGATAAATGAAATGATTAAAATCTTGTCATTATTAAAAAAAGTGCAAATCGTAGTACTATTGACCAAATCCATTTCAAATCCGGAAAACAGAGCAAATTCAAGTCACAGAATAATTCGCCTATTAAAAATGTTGTTTTTAATAGAAAATAAGACAACACGTATTTTACCGTTTTGAGAAAGAAATAATTTTCGCGAGGTTATGAGTATTTCAGATTCTATGGTTGTTTAAAAAAAGATGTACATTTTTTCTTCCAACCTTCATAACTCTTAACCTAATTGAGATATTTTAGTTTTATTTCCTGACTCTAGCGAGCTCTTTGACTCTAATTCTCTTTCGGAATCTGCCAGAAAATCAATAGAAGGTTGAAAATTATCAGAATGGAAGCGGGTTTTCTCAAAAATCTATTTTCTCAATAAACCCAACGTTTTTGCTCATTTTTTCTTGCTGCATTTGTACTTCGGCAAGGAAGCCATTATTTAACTTTTATGTGGACCAAACCATTTTTGTGGCTACCTGAATGATTATTTTCGAAAAGTTGAATTATTGCATGTATTTTAGAAACAACGAAAGATCCGTCTAAATTCTAAAGCACTTTGTTTATTTTAAAATATTCTGTACAAAATACCTCTTACTTTTTTAGAATATCTTGCATTGTTTCCCAGTAAAAATTGAAAATTCAATTTAAAGCAAAATTCTTATGAGCAAAAAACTGATTTGACCGCCACAGAACTTACCGAATGTCGTTCTTATATAAGCACGCATTTTTAAGAAATATTGTATAAAATAAAGAAAGTGGAGTTTTCTACGTATACTATCTCATACTTATATTCTTCAAGGCGTAATCTCCATCGAAGTAATCTTGAACTAGGGTCTTTTACGTTTTGAAGCCAAATTAAAGATTTATGATCCGTTTGAATTTTAAAGGGATTTCCTAGTAGGTACTGTCTCAATCTTTTACTGTCCAAACAATTGCTAAAAGCTCTTTTTCGCTAGTGCTATAATTTTCTTGTGCTTTGTTAAGTGTTCTAGATGGCATGGATGTCCATTTTGTGACGAGACAGCTCCTAAACCAAGATTAGATGCGTTTGTTGTTACAGTAAATTCTTCTTCAAAATTTGTAAATCGTAATACTGGTGCATTGCATAAAAGTTCTTTTAATTTTTCAAAGCTTTCTTGGCATCTAGGTGTCTAGTCGAATATTACTTCTTTTCGTATTAAGTTGGTCAAAGGCTTAGCTATAGTGGAAAAGTTTTTTATAAACTTTGTATAGTATCCAACGAGTCCGAAAAATGATTGTATTGTTTTGACTGTAGTTGGAGTTTTCAAATTTTGTATAGCTTCTGTTTTTGCAGGGTTAGGTTTAACTCCATCTTTTGTTATCAAATGACCTAAATATTCTAATTCCGGTCTGAGGTATTCATATTTGGATGGTTCCAATCGTAATCCTAATTTTTTAATTCTTTCAAAAACTTCAATTAAATTCTTGTTATGTTCGCCTAGTGTTTTACCGAACACTACTATATCATCAATGTAAATAAAGCATTTCTCGCCTACAAGTCCTTTGAACGCATTATCGATGATACGTTGGAAGGTAGCTTGGGCATTCTTCAATCCAAAGGGCATTTTGTTATGTTCAAAGTGTCCTTGTGAAATAGAAAAAGCTGTATATTTTTTTGATTTTTCTTCCATCGGAATCTGGTGGAAACCAGCGCTCACGTCAAATGCGGAGAAGAATGGAGCTTGACCTAAATGATCTAGTGTATCATCTATCACTGGGAGAGGGTACGCATCTTGGTCGGTGTCTTTATTGATTTGTCTGTAATCTACTACCAATCTTAATTTGTTACCTTTTTTAGGAAATACCCATAATGGAGAGTTGAATGGTGATTGTGAGTGACTTATTATTCCTTTATCCAGTAGTCTTTGTGTTTCTTCTAAAGCAAATTCTCTATGTTTCTCGGGTAATTTGTGTGAACCCAGGGACCGCACAAGTATTTAAGCGTTTTACTCGAAAATACGCAATTTTGAGCCATTTCTCCCTCCATGAGGATGGGCATGGGGTGACTTTGGCGACTCGGTACGGATCTCTAAGTACCCTCTGATGACTTTTCATCGTAAAGTCACCTTTGGAAGGCATCGGTATCGATTTTAAGCCCATCTTTGCAAAACCTTAAATTTTAGTAGTTTTTAGTGAAATTTCGAGATTTCACCCTCAAAGAGCAGACTGAAGATATTATCCGATTTCAAAATTTCAAAGTCCGCTGAGTTTCGGATTGGTCTGGGCCACTTTTCCGCACTCAGGCGTTTCCTGGACGCACAATGTTGGTTTTTCGCCCCAGCCTAATACTCATTGCTACCCTGAAAGCTTATAATTTCCCTTTATTTCATAAAATAAACTCGGTCGAATAGAGCCTAATGCATTGCAGAATTGAATTGAGAGGTCCAATTCGATAATAGTAGCAAATCGAATACACCAAACCTAACCTGAATTCGTTTTCGTGTTATATCTATTCAAATTTTTTGACTGGGTATATTAAAATAATATTTAATTCATACTGGCTCATTTTGCAGAGGAAAGAAGCCTACTGGCCTTTATATAATTTATGTGTGTGCCATTTTAAGAGCTTATTTTTTATTAGAAGTTACATCTATGTATAAATAAAGAGGTTAAAACGTAAAAACAAAGTTAAGTGAAAATAAAATAGTAATTCTAGACCATTATCTCGTTATTCAGAAAACGAGATAAAAAGATTTATATTAAATATTAGGGATTATTTTATATTGAAATAATGAATACATATTTATATAGCGTGAAATAGCCAAGGCATAGCTAGATGGTGGGAAAATTATTGTGAGACTAAAGAGTAGAGTAGGGATTTTTGAATAAATTCTTCTTACTCTGAAGATAGAAATCTATACTTTCTCCTTAGTAGCCTTTCTATTTTATCAGACTAATTAACAAGGAAAACTAATTTAAAAAGGTGAAATCTACCTTATCTGTAGTTAGCCACCATATATATAATTAAAAAATAAGGTTAACAACCACCACAGGGTCGCACTGGGAGCAACACAAGGAGTTCATGATGTAGTAAATTTTGAATGGATTTTTATTATAATAAATACAAATATCATTTTATTCTGAATGTTTCTAATACATAAAATACTACCTTATACTGCTAATTAGATGTTGAAATAATTTGTTTAAACAATCTATTACTGTCGTTTGCCATTTTTCTTTTAGAATAGAGATAGAAAGTCAAAGGTTTCTTTCAAAAAATTTCCACTTTTTGTCCAATTTTTAATTAGAGTGAGGTGATACCTAATGAATTTTAATGAACATAATTGTTGCAACAATTTATTATTATTGTTATAGCTAAAAAGATGAAAAATTCGGAAAAATTTCGACTTTCTATTTTTATTCTGAGAGAAAATTGCTATAAATGATAATGAATTGTTTAAAAAATAAATTTAAGCATCTAATTATCAGTAGAAAGTAATATTGTATGTGTTAGAAACAGTTTCTACTGGAAGAAACAGAAAAAAAGAAAATAATTAGCGAAAAAACTCGCAAAATCCAATTTTTCACTCATCGTGGGGTTATTTCGAGACCCTATAAAACCGAATTATTGGGATAATATTCAAAAGTTAATTTTTTTTTGTATTCTATGGCTAATTTTGAAGAGAAACGTTGAGGGTCAACTCGACACACCTAATATTTGACGATTCTGAATAGAATTTACAAAAACCCTCTCTTCCCCAACTTCATCAAGCTCTTCTCACTTCTGCAGCTAACACTCCCTTTCCCCTACTTCCCTATCCTAGGTATCACTTCCCCTCCCCTACTCACGCGCACTACCCTACTTGCCTTCCCCTCACTTCCTCACAATACCTTCCTACTCTTCCAATCATTCCCCCTCATTTTTCCACATCTCATCTCCTTATTTCCCTTAACTTCTCCTCTTCTTGTTCCTCTCGCTACACCTCTTCTCCTCCCTTCATTTACCGTCACTTCCCCTACTTTCCTACTCCTCATTTTCCCTACTTTCCTTCCCCTCACTTCCTCAACTTCCCCTCACTTCCTCTCTTGGGAAAAAAGTAGGACGGATTGACACCGGACTATAAGGGTGTCTGCCCGGAGCTACGTAACCCTAAAAATGGTATTTTTGAAGAAAATTCATCACAGAAAAAACGAAAGATAAAGTTTACATCGATTCCAAGTGAAAGATTCGTTGCAACAAAAAATAACCTTGCCGGTTAAACTTTACACGAATCGAAGATAATTTCTTATTTTTAACCTTGCCTGGATAATCTTTCAACTAATCCAGGGGTGGACTGAGTGGTCCCGGGGCTGGTTCCCTATACGAAGAGTGGCAGATCTAATTTCTCTAGAGATGGATCCGGCCTCAAGAGCGATTTGTATCAATTAAATATTATTCATTATACTTAGTAAGATAAGATAATACGTTTAAAATTTATGGGTCTATTAAGGATTAATAGATGTTCTTAGATTCTGCTATATTCCTATGAAAGGGAAATTTATAAAAATAAGAGAGAAAGGAATTTTTAGAGTTATTACATTTACTAAATTTTATTGGATTTTATGAAGGGAAAAAATTCATTAAGGTCTAAAAGATATAAAAGAGAGCAAAATTTTTTATTACAAAGATCTTCTATTTAGGAGTTTTAAGATAATTAGATTCATTCAAATTTTGATTTATTAAGATCAGTAAGTCTGTTGAGATCCATAGGTCCCTTATAATTTTGAGCCTACGTGTGTTTCTATGTACTAATTTCCTTTCGATATATTTCAGACGTTTTGGATTTTCAATCGATCTTCTATTCTGTGGAAGTTCGTGATTGGCTGTTATAACTTAAGGGTTATGCTTGCAACAATACTGAACTGATGGAGGATTTGAATTAGCTGTTCATACCTTGGATTGATGAAATTCACACGTGATGTGTCAAATGTGACCTACGTGAGAATATGAACCGATGACTTGGTGAAATAAAAGAAAAGTTAATTTAAAATTATTTATGAGCTAAATTTAAGATTTTATAAAAGGTTTAACTAATTTAGATCGTATAGGAGAATTTAGTCTAATCCGTCTTTGTCATTAAGTGCATTGAAAGTTCATTCTCCGAGATTTAAGTTATTTGGTCTAAGATATGTAGTTTCTTCTGCTTTCTTTTAATTGAAATTGATTCCAATTCATGTTATTGTTTACTTAACAATTTCTTATTTGGAAAGTGGGGAAAATGTTATGGTTTAGGTCGTTAGGTATATTCATGAATATTTATTAAGATATTTATAGTTTATTTGGGCCTTAGTTTTGATATTTCTCTGATTTGTGGGTTTTGTTCCAATTCTGGGACTGGTAGGTTTTGAGAAGTAGTGTCGCGAATAGTTGGTTGTGCACATAACTTCAGTTTATCGGTGTGCACGATCTTTGTTTTGTTAGGTCCTAGTCTAATGAGTGCATTTCGAAGGTTACTCGAGGTAATTTTCTGTACAAAATATTGATTTAGAAAGAATGTTTGTCAAAGTACAGAACGGATTTCTTCGCACCAAGATACAAACCTAAATTATACTATAGTAAGAAAACTGGAAAAAATAAGATGTAAGCCAAATTTTGCAAAGAAAATTAATATTGGTCGACCTACAAATATATTTTTTTAATTCTGAAAAGAGTTACAAATTATATAATTCCAGAAGGAATGATTTTTAATTGAGCCAAATCATTTCAACAAATAAAGCTTAAAAATGCACAGCAAAATTAACCCATTTACACGCCACCCAGGAGGTAGAGTAACAACGCCTTTTTTTGTAAAGTGGTTCTTCGAAGAGACAGAGGAGGCATGAATGACAAATTAACAATTCACAAAATTTTCAATAACATTTCAAATTAATAACAAATTTGTAGCTTTTTTTTGGTGCACAATTTTTCTCTTCTCATCTTTTATCGCAAATTGCACAGTTAGACCGCAAAATAAAATTTTTGATTTTTCATTATGTTTGGTGCGTTCAAAATTTTTATTTTCGATTTTTCAAAGAAATATGAAAAGTTATTATGATAATCTTGTAGGGCTTCAAAAAGCAACGCTCTTTCTCTAGACTTTTTGTCATATCGTGCGTTTTTTAGCTTCAAATTTTCATTTTCGTTTTTTTTTTTTAATATTTAAAATGCTATAACTCTGGTAGTTTTCTTTCAATCGAAAAAAGGTGTGAAGATAAATTTGTTGACTTTCCAAATGCTATGAATAGCTAGATGTACATAGAATTTGTGAATCTTAAAAAAAAATTATCTCAAAAATTTTGAAAATGCTGTAACTTTTTTAATTTCTATGCAAAATAGCTGACTAATGAACTTGACCTTCAGTTTTCGCATATGATATTCTCATTTCAGCAAAAAAATTGTTTAAAAATGTTAATTAATTGGATTTTTTAATACAAATTAAGACGCGTTTGGAAAATTAGATTTTTCGAAATAGAAAAAAAATTTAATGCACATCAAACCGGTTTCATTTCCTTAAGCTATTACAATTTTTTAAATCAAAATAACTTCTTTTTTTTTGTCGGAAAATGAATCCAAAAGTAGGTGTCGAATCTTTGAAATTCGATTTATTCGAATATTCGAACAAGTCGAATTTCGAATATAATAACCTTGAACGTGTTTACTTGAATTCAGCTCTTACAATTGCGCAATATTATTCTGTGACGTCATCATGACCTTGTATACACATAAGCCTGTCTTGGGTCGTAGTTACGGACGCACGTGATGTTTTTTTTTGATAGGATACGTAGTTTTTGTTTTAGTTGTGAAAACTAACATGAAAAATAAACAAATTAAATTTTGGGAAAAAGAACTCAAGATACGAAAAAAATTAATAGACAAAAGTTGTTCATCCTAAAAAGATCTATAAATTTGTTACTAATCATTTTTTGATGGAACACGTAGTTTTTGTTTTAATCGTAAAAAATAAAATTAAAAATAAAATGTTTGGGCCTAACAGCACAAGCTACGAAAAAATATGAACAGAATAAAATTGGGCACCCAAAAAAGATCTACAAGTTTTTTATTACTGACTTTTAGATAGGACGCGTAGTTTTTGTTTTAATCGTAAAAAGTAACATTAAATATAAAAAAATGTGGAAAAATGACACAAGGTACGGAAATAAAATTATGAGACAAAAGTTGCCACCCAAAAAAGACTTAAAAATTTGTTATTAATAACTTTTTGATATGACGCGTAGTTTTTGTTTTATTTGCAAAAAGCAACAATAAAAAAAAAATAAAAGTGTTTGGACAAACGACACAAGCTATGAAAAATGATGCATAGCCAAGATGCATAGACGACACATGGAAAGAAAAAAAATTAATAGACAAAATTTGTTCACCCTAAAAAGATCTGCAAATTTTTAAATAATTATTTTTCTCAGTAAGCTGCGTAATTGTTGTTCAAATAGTAAAAAGTAACATTGAAAATAAACCAATCAATTTTTTGGAAAAGCTGCACAAGGAGCAATACAATTTTAATTAACAAAATTGTTTTGTATAGGGTGCGCACTTTTTTAATTATAAAACACGACACTAAAAATAGATTTGTTTTAATAATTATAGTAATATAAATTTATTGAAATGATACATTTTATAGGGTATCTGAGAATAAAAATTAATACAAAATGAAGTACACATATATATATATATATTTTTTTTTTTCGGTTTCGGTTTCTATTCCTTTCGAATATAACTGAAGGGCCCATGACAAAGCCACCGAACGCGTCCTCGGGTTGCGGATAGAGGGTCCCTGTACCAAGGGTTTCTGCTGATAGTTTAATGAAATATCAGGATGTTATTTTAGTCATTTCTATTCGAAGTTTCTACATTTTTAATGAAATCGTTCCAAAAATGAAACATTCTAAAAACTGAATATGTATTAAATACGACATTTGTTTTCATTTTATTGAAATCAATTTTCAAATTTTTAAAACAAAATATTGCAATAATTACTTGTTATTACCAATTAACACGTGATTTATTTATTTAAATTAGTTGAACCGATTTGCTTTGAAACACAAAGGATACTATTAAATGTTTATATTCAATACTTAATAGTATTTTTTATATTTTGAATTTTCCCGCCCTAATGTTTGGAACTTTAGAAACTTTGAAACGTTTCCAAAGTTTCATGAAACTTTTCATTTGGTCAAACTTTCATGAAACTTTACAACCTTAGCGCTGGGACGTAACAAAATTACACGCAGTGCTCCCAATTTGGCTCCACGACCGCTTTGCGCAAGCGTCGCACGAGCAGCCTAATTGGATTTTGATCGCGCGCTTATTTGAAATGACTAAATATAAAAATAAATTTTTTACAATAAATATGTAATAATCATAAGGTACAAAAAAATATTATGAATGATTTAAAATTTACATTGATGGAAAAAAGTATTACTTTCTTTTAATTTAAAATCAATAATTTATTTGTAGAGAGTACAAACAGTGGAATTGTTCGAAATTATAAAAATTTATTTTGAATTGTGCAACCTAGAAATTTAATGATTTCAAAAATAAAATAATTTCAAAACGTTAAAAATTGAATATTTCCAGATTAGAATTTTCGGACATTCATAATTTGAAATGAAATGGAGTCAAAGCTTCTGAAATTTGACAAATTCTCATTTTATTACTGTTGGAATTTCTTTTTCTAAAATCAAAAGCGAAATTCACCTTCATTTTAAATTTTGAGTTCAAAGGGTTTAAAATTTAAAACAACAATTTTTTTTAACTAAAAATTTAACTATTTTCATTTTTGATTGAAAACTGGTAATTTTTAGTTTAAAATTCAAGTATCTACTTGAAAATTTATGTATTTCATTTAATTACAATGCAAGAACCTCCAAACAGAATGGTTTCAAAATTAAGTTTTCAAAAATAGAATAATTTCCAAACGTTAAAAATTGAATATTTTCAGGTTCGAATTTTCGAAAATAGATGCGGTCCTAGCCGATGAGCTACCTGCTAGGATGTGAATTAGCATATCTTCAGAAATAGTCAGACTCGTCAGGAATGTTCAGGATGTTCAGGAATCGTCAGAATTTCTGACCATTTGTGACGATTCCTGACTTTTTTTTTTTAGTAGGGTAACCTCAAATTTAAATCATCTGTCAATATGTTCAAAATTGTATGCTATTTTTCAAGTAAGCGTTATTATTAAATAAATACAAAATTTAGTGACACATTACAAAACAAAGTATACTCCAATGTAAATGAATCCACGCAGTTAATGATAAATGAACGTACCAATATTATAACCTCACCACGTACTAGAAAGTTGTCACCTATCCTCTTGCACTCCACTTTTTCAACAAATCTGGCTTCGTAAAACTTAAAAACCTCTAAGCTTTTATAAGCTTTTAATTGTTTGCACGTGTCATAACTGTGAGTTATCGTAAAATACGATACAAGATCGAACTCACTCACTACAGATACGTCACTGATGCTAGTGGAAAATTCTTCACTTATCAGAGCGTAGGGATCTAAATTGTCAATTGCACTTAGTTTATGACAATAACGGACCTTCACTACACCAGATAAACTCAAAAAGTATTCACTAGAAATTTTTCACTCGCCGATAAACACAATTCTTTAACTAAGATAATACAAGCGATGCAATGTATACAATGCAATGTTTCGCCTGAGGTATTCGGCCATTTTGAAATTTTATGGCTTAATGGAAATACTCTATTAGGCATTTCCACTTCATCGTCAGCTAACTTCACTTCTTTGAGTGCTGAGGGGAAAACAATGGACCAAATGCATGGGTTTCGGTCTATTTTTGCCCTATTTTGCTAATATCTTCATAAAAACTAATTTTTCCTATATAAGTGTATTAGAAAAATAGTTTTTATTTCTTAATAACTATCTAATGGAATAATGAAATGATCATAATTATTATTCATTACGAAGATATTACAAAAATAAAGTTTTTTCCATGTATTTGGTCCATTGGTTTCCCCTCAGCACTCAGCGAAGTGAAGTTAGCTGTCTACTAATCTCTCAGATTTTTTTTTGTATAAAATTTAATTAAAAATGTTTATTTTCCATCTTGTCTGAAATGACGTCAAAATATTTTCTGTATAGGAGAATATAACTTTGGTCGATATCATTTTTTAGATGACAGTTACTCCGAGTGGGACCCTGCGGTGGTTGTTAACCTTTAGTTTTTAATTATATATATATGGAAGTTCCAATAGTTTGAAAGAATTTTTTACAGCATAAAATTATATAAAGTTTTCTTTAAATTTTAATTCTTATTGAAAACCATTTATTTTTATCTTATAGTTAATTTATCTGATTAATAAATTTCATTTTACAACATGACTATTTTTTCAAATCTATGTATGTTTCAGAAAAATGGAACCAGCAAATGCAAGGATAAATTCAAGCGAATCTGTCAGTCCGGTACAGACACTCAGCGAAATTGGCATTGAATATGAGTTTTCCAAACCTAATGACGAAGTAATTATTTTGAGTCCAAAAACACCATCTCAAGTATTCATAGTGACGTGCCAAATTATGAAAATTGATGAAAAATATGTTAAAACTGGCGAAGCCAACGTTTAAAAAAAACAGCGTAGCATAATACTGCCCGTTAAATTTTAATAAAATTATCAGATACTTATCATTTTAGCGAAGTCCAATTGCCAGAAAACAATAATATTCAAAATATGCGAGAAACGTACTTCGAAAAAATAAAATTGTATAAATGGACATCCGCATATGGGCAATGCTATGAAAGAGTACATCATGCGATCAATTTTACACGTCCTATAAGAAATTTTAACTATGAAAATAACTGAAAATACCTCCTCTATTTAAACCGAAAACTCCTCTTAGTACCACGAAAATATGTCTCTTACAATAAGTTTGTAGACGAGGACGTAGACATCTGCCCCAAAAGTAAAATCAACTCACTCAAATTTTTTCAATCTATACGAAAACCTATTCAATATACAAATCAATTGATTTATAACAATAGTCACTTATGAATAACAATCATACAAAATATTCAGAAACAATAATTTATCATTACCATAAGAGGAGTCTTTGCATATATTCTCTGAACGTCACTACTCGACTACTGAAGTATCACTACCTGCGATTATTATACCCAACCGTACCGTACTATATTTATATATAATTAAAAACTGTAGGTTAAGAACCACCGCAAGGTCCCACTGGGAGCAATTGTCATATAAAAAATGACATCGGCTCCCAGTAGGGCCGCGGTAAATCCCATTCATGGCCACGTCTCACAACCGTGAGATGGGTGGATACTGAGACCAAGTTTTCATTCGTGGTAAACATTAACGAATTCTTGGACGTCGCTCGTCCCACCTCTGCTCACCATACACATAGGGTGATAAGACTCCTTACTATTCCTTCGTGACGTACGTGAAGCTTCTCTGATAAAAACATATATTTGTAATCCGTGTCGATACATCAAAGACTAAACCACGGAGTAATAATGAGAGCGATCACCATACATGCGTTCTGACTACGGTAACTGCACATTTATTGCCCAGCTCAGACGTTTCTAATCAGCACATTATGGTCATTCGGTCATGCGCACTGTGATCTGCTATCTCCTTTTCTCCCACGAGAAGTGTGCGAGTGAGCGCCAGTACATGACAACCACTCCGTGATGACAAGAACGACAGCAATTTGTAGTTATATCAATGTTTTGCAACGTTGGCAAAAGTTTTTGCAAAGTTAAGTGAAGTCGGAAAATCAAAAGTGGCAAAAATGGCGTGTTGTGTTCCCAAGTGCCAAACATCCTTATTAATATTCCTAGAAACATTGAAAATTATTTTTTATTTTGAAAAATTAATTTTAAGAGAATATTTATAAAGATTTCAACAGATTTTCCGAATTGTACAAAAAATAATCTGAAAGATTTTAAGAATTTATATTTTATTTTGCAGGATTAATTAAAAGTTTTAGAAACAATCTGAATCATTTTAAAAAGTATCTGGAAGTTTGGAAAAAATTTACAATATAATTTCAAATTTAAAAAGATTCCAAAAAATGTAATATAAAATGAACATTTTTGAAGATTTTGAAATAGAATTTTGAAGCTTTTTAAGGATTTTCAAAAATTTCAAGATAATAAAAAATTGTATTTAAGACTACTATCAGAATTTAAAGTGATTTTTCATTTTGAATCAATTTTAAGGTACTATTTAAAAACATTTAAAACAAATTTTAGTGTATAAATAACCATTGAACAATTATTAATTTATAACGGCTTAAAATTAAAATAATTTAACTTCTAATTTTAAAAGTGTTCAGTTAAATATTAATAATATTTACGGGAACGTAATCTCAGTTTTCATTCAACATAGCGCTCACTCGCAGACTTCTCGCGGGAGAAAAGGAGATAGCAAATCACAGTGCACATGACCGAATGGCCATAATGTGCTGATTAGAAACGTCTGAGCTGTAGTGTCTCTCCTGTACCACATTCTTTGAGGATTATCTCGTTTCGGACTTTGTCCATCAGTGTTTTCCCGCATATTAGGCGCAGAGGTTTCATGCCAATCGCGTTAAAAGTTCATTTAATTAAATTTCAAGTAATAAAATTTTGCTTTCAGATGAAATTGAAGTCTGTAGAAAACTTGAAAAGCAATGCAATAATAAGAATTCAGTCATTTGTCAAGTTCTTTGTGAGGGTGTCATATAACGCTCGTAATGCCAGCTGGGAAAAACACTCGTCATTCCTACAATCGTACTTTGAAGCCCGATACTCGACTCGGCTAATCGACCTATTCGATCAGTAATAAACGATTCAGTGATCTGATCCAAAACGTCTCCTCCCCTACAGCTTCTTATCCCTTCTTAACTTTTCTTCTTTTGTATCGTATGTGGGATCAAGTCGCGATCGACACTTGATATTTGGATCAATTCTATAAATACCAGTCAATTGATATAACTCACCGACACATAGATTCCGATGCTATATACATAGTTATGGATTATTGTATTATTATCAATAAAAGAGGTTTGTTATATCAGGTCCAAAATTGAAAATTTTAATTACTTTTGTTTTTTTTTTTAGCTTTAAAAGTGTAATTTGTTTAAAAGTGATCGATTTCTGTTACTAAATGATAACTATACTTATTATCCAAACACTTTTTCCAAATAATCTGATTTTTCTAATGAAAAGTGACCCAGAGTTTTAGATTGAAATTTGAAAATTCCACAGTTTATAATTATTAAAATTAATAATTAAATAAATGTATATAAAGAAATGTATTTTTGCGGTATGTAATAAATAATGTTCATTAAGGCCTATTCCGCTTCTTTTGGTTTAAAAAATTTTTTTTTATTAAAAATTTGCCGACATGTTTCAACCTGTATTTCAGGTCCTTTTCGAGGCTTATTTTAGAAGGAAAAATACATGTATTAAATAAAAATAAACTGGAGAGTATTCAATCTATACATTGACGACACTCTTTTATGTATTCCAAAAGACAAAATTCAAAATATTTTGCAAAGATTTAACCAAGCAGATCACAAATTAAAATTTACCATGAAATTGGCAAAAGATGAAAGTATTAACTTTCTTGATTTAAATCTCACAATAGAAAACAACAAAATTGTAACAAATTGGACCTTTTATTGGTCCGCGGATATCCCAAGTTTCAAATGGCTTCCGGTATGCAATGTGCAAAACATGTTCGAATGCATTCAGTTCATTATGTAGTAGTCCCAAACCATATAGTAAAGAGCTCTCATTCACAGGAAATACATCATCTAAATTGCCAAACTGACGTGTAGTTTGAAGACACATTGGGCAACGACAAGTTGCAATGTTGCCTACAATAGTAGCCTACAATAGAGTAGCTAGCTTGTCTTCTATCTCAAGAGCTATTCTAAGGTGTCTGCAAAATCGAACACTCTGCAGAGTAGGACTAATCCACAAACATTCACTTTGCGTCTTGCTTTTCAACTGAATAACAATAAAGCTGGTCACAAAAAGTAATTGCAGGGGGCTGCTTTGTTCGTTATCGGGGTTATTGTAATTTTATTGCGAATTAGTGTGCCCCGAAGAACTGTCAAACCCTAACGTTAGTCACTAAACCACTGTAGCTTTCTTACTTTCATTCGAATGTCTTATTAACTTCTTTACACTATTTTCTTTAACATTTTCGCTCAAATTTTTACTTTGTACACCCATTGGATTCTTATTTACAGTATTCTTATTTCCTCTTTTATTGGCTACCATTATAGCATCTTCCCTATAAAAGTCAGACTACAATAGTGCTTTAGCGCGTCTGTACATCGTCCTTCTTGAGGAATTCGCAGCAGAAACTTGCTTTCTGCCACTGTTAACCCTATTTTTAGTTTTCTTCTTAAGAGGTCCGCGTCCTTTGTTTTTTTTGTTGGCTTTTGAGTTTTTAGCCATTCTTCAAGGCATATGAATGAATCTATATGTAATTTGTAAATTTCAGTGACTAAGCTTTCTTCAAAATACAATAAATATAATAAAAAAATAAATACTCACACTCAGAAACAAGACTAGCTAAATGCACTCTATCACTATGGAATACTATTCTTCACTGAAACTCACAATATTTTTAATTACTGCTGTTAGTATTTCATGAATATTTCTACTCTATAAAAAATAGACTATTTGTTGCTAAATATATGCTCAAACTGGTATATATATAATAATAATAATTATTATTATATAATAATAATAAATAATAATTTAGATGGAAACACGACGACGAACCGGCGAAACGCCCACATTGAGTGGACGAATCAACTCAAGGATGACTCGGCTGCATTCAGCCACTTTCGCTTCGCTCTACAGGCATTGAAAATCGATCTTTCGATGAAGGTATGATGAAAAAATATTTATTTATTTATAAAATAAAATGCATGTGTGTAACAACAAAAAAAGGTTTCTGCTGGCGTGGGTGATTTTGGCTCTCTTGGTGATCCGAAATAGAAAATCGAAAAAGTTTATTAATCTATGTCATCGCCCCTATGGTCCGAACCTCCACTTTTTTATTTCATCGAAAATTGAAAAAATGGCGGCGTTTCTTGTGAAAGAGAGAAAACAACATTTTTGCACCATAAATCAGGTGAAATTATAAGTTAAAATCAAAATATCAACAACTTGGAGGTTCGGACCATAGCAATGATAGTGCTGAATATCGTGTTAAAATTTGAAGTCGATACGCCCTGTCATTTTTGAGAAATCACCTAAGCCAGCAGAAAACTTTTTTTTTTTGTTGCACACATGCATTTTATTTTATAAATAAATAAATAAATATTTTTTATCATCAAACAAAATTTTTGTTCACTCTCCTTGATCGCACCTTTAAGAGAAAAAAACATTAGTTTAATTATATACAATAATTCCAGAGAAAAAAATGATTGAATATATGCTTTTTTTATGCATTCACATTGGAATGCCCTCTTAAAGCAATAACCTAATGTAAATATTTTATATTGGTAGATGTAACGTAGCCTACTTCCAAGTTTCCATAATATTCCCTTCTTATTATCTAAAAAGAGTTGAAAATTGTTTAAAAACACTTTTTTCCCTTGTGGTTCCTATACGCAAAATTTTATTGTTTGAAGGTTAGTGATATTGAAAGTAAAATCTCCAAAGATAAGTTTGACAAACCTGAAGCGTACATGTTCTCAAATAATCGTAATATCGTTGATCAAAGTATTTTGAACTCCGTATCACACTGGCCCATATCGACCATATTATGCAATTCCTTTGTTTGAATCAACTTTTTTGAATTTTTTTTTTGCTATTGTTCGACATCAAGTACAAGTAATTAGTGAAAGAAAATCCGAGAAACGGTTGTTTAAATTAAAATGTTATTATTATATCATTAAGCCGTTTCCCTTTCAAGGTAGGCGTGAATTGCTCGGTTGGAAAGTAGTGATGTGTGGATGGGTATATAGGTGAAGGGTAGATAGGTATATACAGTGTTGCGGAATGAACGTGTTATTTAAATAAGTAACACGAGAATTCTGGATCAATCTAAAATATCTATACCTTAAGCCTACCTATCTACCCTTCACCTATATACCCATCCACACATCACTACTTTCCAACCGAGCAATTCACACCTACCCCGAGAGGAAAACGGCTCAATGATATAATAATAATAACGTCATGGGTACTTACAGATGCACAGTAGGGTTACATATGACTCACGGATGCGCAGTAGAGTTCAATGGAACATATCGCTGCGCAGTAAAATTACACGGCTTTTAATGCTGCGCAATAGAGGCCCATAGAATTTACGGATGCGCAATATAGAAACATGTAAATTATGGATGAGCAGTACAGTTAGGGGTTAATAATGTACGCGCAGTCAATTCACATAGCACTTACATCTGCACAGTGAAATTTCAAGGAACTTACGGACGAGCAGTATAGCTACACGCCACTTAGGGATGCGCGGTCAAGCTAGGGGGCATTTATATATGCTCAGTAGTGCTACATGGTACTTGCGGCTAAGCAGGGAAGTTCGATGTCACTTACAGATGGGCATTATAGTTATGTGCCACTTAGGGCTGCGCAATAATGCTTATCTTGTATTCATATATGCACAGTAGAGTTACATACTCGTAGCACTTACGGATGATTCTTAAAATATAAGTTAGGGGTCAAAATTAAAACATTCTTAAATTTCAGTTAAAATTGAGAAAATTGGACTAAACTGGTAGATTTTTATGAAAGTAAAAAGAAGGTGGTTTTCGAGTCTCAAAACACTTCACATAATTGAAAAATTAAAAACCGCAGCTTAAGTTTTGAAAATTCTACTTAATCATTAGATTTCCATGAAAGCCAGTACGACGAGGTTTTTAAAGTCACACAATAAGAATTTGAAGTCAAAATTCAAAAATCTAGAAAGTACACTTAAATGTGAAGAATGTTATTAAATTGATAGATTTCCATCAATTCCATCACGAAAGAGTTTTTTGAATCTCAAAATGCAAATGTTTACCGCAAATTTGAATTCTGAGAGCAGGAGTGTGACACGATTTTCGCTTTTGCATTAGAGGTGCGTACTCGTAACCTCCATTGTAGTTTTATGGTGGGACCTGTCGTGGTAGTCGCCATTTTATAAGTCAAAGGGTGACCTCTAACGCTGTATTCTTAAGCTACTAGAAAACTGTCTAGTAAATATTTCTGGTTACCCTTACCAGAAATTCTGGTTAAATGTACCCGAATTTCTGGTTACATTACCCAGAAAATTGCTAACCGGAAAATTCTGATACTTTTAACCAGAATTTATAGTATGCGCACTTTAACCACTCTATTCTAGTTGAATTAACCAGAATTCTGGTTGGTTCAACTAGAATTTTGTTTGAGTGTAGTGGTTTCGCTAGGCCGTTTTAGGTAGGTAAATAATTCTATTGGTTTTCAATTTTTAATGCGTAAGTTTCAAGGTTAAAACATTCTCTCACGTTAAAAAATTATTTGCTATTTATCACAGAATGAGCCCGAAATTTAATGAAAAGAAACCAATTTCAAGTTACTATCGGGCTTACAATATAAAAATTTGTAATTTCATTACGATTATTAGTCTGAAATGGACTCAAAAAAACACTTCCCTTGTAATAATATGCACAGCATTTCTTGTAGAAGATACAAAAAATATACCTAATAATGGACACATTGAAAATACTTATACAGGATGTCAGAAAAAATCTTGATTCGGAAATACACCAAAATACATATTTTTTATAGTTTAAAGATTCCTTTAGGCTTTTCAAATGTATTTTTAGCTACACATTACCTGAAAAAGGTATAAGCTAGTACATTAATGCCGATGTTGGTGCAATTCTGCATATCTATAAGTTTCGATGAGTTTTGCTTACCGATTTCATTAAATTTTTAATTGCTAAAAATAATACTTGATATAGATAAAAATAGAAAATAATTCGCGTGCCTTGGGCAACAGGGTAAATTATATATATTACCTGTAAATATGCGAATGAAATTAAAGTAATACAAGTAAAAAAAGCCTAAAATTAGGAATCTTTTGCTTGTATTATTTTATTTATATTATCATGTCTACATGTAATGTAGGGTAAGGAGGGGCAGCTTTGACCAATTAACAGTCAATGATTTTTTTTAAGTTAATAAGATGTAGAATTGATCCATTTTTTTTAAATTTCGAGTCCTACATTATTGTATATCATATTTCTATAAGTATTAATCACATCTATAAAATAATGATTTAATAATTTAATTATTTCTAACAAGCTGTATTTCGTCGGCTTTGCCCCACACCGGAGGGCAAAGCCGACCGTATAATGTATAATTATACGCAAGGTATAATTGAATATTATATATGTCAGGGTCATTGTAGTGATGCGACTAAGATCTCCACGCTACCGAGAAGTGCGGACCCTTCACGGTGTGTTGTTGAACATTTTCCACCTTCCCTCGTGAAAAAAAAAAAAAAAAATCATCACCACCACCACCACCACCACGGGCAAATTTTTCTTCTAAAATAAGTGGATTCATACAGAACATTCTCAAAAAAATTCATAGCTGTCGAACTATTTCATAATATATCAAATATCTGAACTTACATATTAAATATAACTCAAGAAAAAAAAATCGCATAATATTCGCAAGCACCGATAACAATCAAACCCTAATCGCCTAAGTTTAAAAACTGCGCACACTACCTCTAAACAGTGTAGACTACAGAATACCATCAGTTATTTGCAACTACAAAAGAGGATCACTATTTTACTAGAAATGCTACAATTACTTGAAATACTTTTTCAAAACTGTGTATCTCGAGGTTTCATTAATATGTGACCGTCCCCGAAGAAAGTCTTCAGATATAGAGATAATCTTTTTTATTATGAAAGAACAAACGAAAAACTATCGATTTGTACAAAAAAGGAAAAATCGATTCTTTCCGCGTTAGCTCTCTGTCTTCGCTGATAGTGACATATTTTCCTTAATCTGCAAGAATATAATGCTGAGGATTTTCTTTCATGCAAAGCAAACATTTACAAATGAATATTGCAAACATTCCAAGAACGTGATGAAAGTGACAAATGTAATTGTTTATAAAGCAATTACTATTTTCTACTTCCGTTCACATATTCTGTAAATTTTACTGAAAATCGCTGAGAAAAGCTTGACAACTGACACATAGAATTGTTTATGCCATATAAGGCGGACCAGTGGCAAGCCTGGTCCTTACTACACTCTCAAGGCGATAAGAAAAAAAGCCCACTATTTTCAGTCTTCATTCATTATTTTTTTAAAAGCTTAAGAGCTCAGCAAAAAAAAGATGCTAGCGTAATAAGTAAATGGTCATTTGTAAGCTTACATTTTCCGACATAACTGATCTTAAAGACGGTGATGTAAACATTTCTTTTTTGCTTTGCAGACGACATTTGACGGATCTTTATTAATGTTGAACTGTTTATATATATATATATATATATATATATATGCTTGAATATCAGATTTTCAGCGAAATACTTTTAAAAAAAGTTGAGGATATGAATATACTGCGCTTAATTCAAAATTACTTGTGAATGTAGAGTAGGGTTGGAAAACTGAAATCCAATTGCAAACAGTTTTTCCTTTAAACAGAAACTTTTACTTAGGTTTCCTTTAGTTTGAGATACAACAAAGCAATTGACATCGCATTTTGCTAACTTTCTCAACGAAATAAATGGTATGGGAATAGATTATCCTGCATTTTGGTGGAACCCTTCTGAAACTTCGTTTAGTTGCATAAGAAAACTTATTTCGTATTTTTTTAGGTGTTAGAAACGGATACTGCGTTAATAAAAATGTAGACTAGCAATTCGCTTTAAAATATTTCATGAAAAAACTATGTTTACGGACACAACAAATAAGTAGCGAAATTCTGAAGTTATATCATACGTGAATAAAGAATTAAACAGTATAATGGATATCTTCATCGAAATATTCGCTTGTCCTATTGACGAAGTTTCTTGAACCTTGGTTCACCCAAAGTAGCATTATCATCACACTTGTTCACATATTAGAAATAGGTTTTTTCGTTTTGTTAACAGGTATTATTTACGAATAAAAACACATATTACAAATACAATCACACTACACATTATACTTTTCACAATAATATTAACCAATTCAAACACATAGTATTTACATTATAAATTCAACTATTCAGTAGGGGTCTTGATGATCAACACCTTCTACATACATCTCATGTCAAAATATTTACAGAGGGATGGATCAACACTCTCACAAAAATGGAAACTTTTTCTGGCGACGTATGAAAACAGCACATAATAATAGGTACTAAGCGCTGTTTTCATACGTGAAAAAGTATGCATTTTTGTGAGAGAGTTGATCCATCCCTCTTTAATATTTTGACATGAGATGTATGTAGAAGGTATTGATCATCAAGACCCCTACAGAATAGTTAAAGTTACAATGTAAATACTATGTGTTAGAATTGGTTAATATTAATGTAGAAAGTATAACGTGTAGCCCTCGTAGAAAAGTTCTTAATAAATTTTCGTTAATACCCAGCGAGTCCCAGAAACGGTTTCACCTGTTTCGGATTTGTGGGTGTTTTGAAGTCCCTTACCGCTTGAATCTTATTGGGATTTGGTTTTACCCCTTCATTTTTTAGATGACAGTTGCTCCTAGTGGGACCCTGCGGTGGTTGTTAACCTTTAGTTTTTAATTATATATATATAGTTACATGTATATACATATATACACATACACATATCCAAAATGAACTTCAGAGGTTCCCTCCTAAACTTAAAGAAAGATATTTTATTATATTTTATGTTGTTTTTTTATGTTGTTATTTTATGTGTATTATATTTTATATTTTATGTCCGGAGTCTCCAGACTCTTCAAAATGGAAGAGTCCACCGACGTCCTGCCACAATTCATCCTCGTCTTCATCATCATCAACAGGGATGGCCATCGGTTTTGCAAATTGTCCACAAATGATGTCTACGAAGAAGAAAAGCGGATAAGAAGGCTCCGTATCCGGGTTCACCTCTCGGCAAGAGGAAGGCCCCAATTCACATATGTCTTTGATTTGATTGACCCGGACCTGAATTTCTCGGTTGGGGTCCATGCTGGTGTGGTTCCAATCCGCGTCTGCCACTGCAAGCATGCAAGCCCAGCAGGTTCTCATATTGTTGCTTTTGAAAGGAGCACAGAAACAACCTTCACAGAGTTCAGGTTTTGTCAGCTCAGGGAATGTAGCGAAATCAAACTCCTGCACCATTACTTCCTCAAAGGGTCTTATTGGAAGTTTTCCCTTCATGTGACAAGTTTAACATCTCCATTCCCAGTGATCATTACATATATCTTGCGACCCAGAGAATGGCTGATAGGTGTCTCAAATTAGAGTGCATGTCTTGTAAAGCTTTCCAATTAGAGTGCAAGGAGAAGGAAAAGAAAGGATCTGTTATATTTGATCATAATCAGTTGAAAAGAAGGTAGTTTTAAATTTGAATAAAAAATTTTAAATTTGATTTGTAAATTTTTTTTTTGATTTAGATACATATGTGACCTTCCGCGAAGAAAGGGACCTAATGCGTCAAAGCTGAATTTTACAGGACGGGCGATGGTAGCAGAGCCCGCAAGACAGCATTTGAGTAGTGGGGATGCGTCTTCGAAAAGGACTCCCTCCACTTGTCACACACTCTTAGCCACGAGCCAGTGGAACTCATGGTCACGTCACGTACAGTTATGTGGTAAGTGGTGGGGCTGACTTTCGTAGGCCTCTCGTTCGGTCTCCGCGTACGCTTGTCATGCCTATGTTTGTAGTGATGCAAAAAAGCAAAGGGCTCATGGTATCGCCCTGAAAGACGCCCCTCTGGAAGGTGACGTTGTTCGTTGTCACATGATGATTTCCAGATGAGATAATAAATCTAGTTTTCCAAAGGGGCATCAATCTCTCTATGCATATCACTATGTGTGGATGCACCTTCAAGCTTTCCAGCCGATAGATGATAAGTCTATGAGAGGTTGAATCGAAAGCTTTCCGGTAGTCAATCCAGGCCATTGACAGGACGCCATTCAGGACAGCTGTAAAGATCTTTTACAGTGTGTTGAAACAAGTTATTGTCATGTACTTTTCTGTGATAGATAAGCGGCCTTTTTTCCGTAGGAGTATAGTGCGTCCTAATACCAGCTACTGCGGAATGAGCGTTTCCAACTTTGAATATGAGGTGAATATGCGGGCCAAATGTTGGTGTGCAGAAGTAAACTTCTTCCACCAGAAGTTCATGATACCATCTAGTCTTGCAGCGGAAAAATTCTTCGTCCCTCTAAGTGCTTTTTTCACCTCTTCGGCAGTGATTGATGGTCATTCCTCCTCCGATGTTATGAGGTAGTCGCAGAACTCCTTAAAGTGGATGACATTATCAGTATATTCTTTCAACTCCAGTGCTTTTGGGATCTTGTATAACTCGCTCCAAAAAGTCTCTACCTAGCTGGGCTTGGGTGGATTTTTGGCAGAAACAGGGTGATCACTGAAGAGGCGAGATGGGTCAGTGAGAAACTGTTGATTCTCCCTGATCCATCTCTCCCTCTTCCGTATTCTTTTCCTTGCGTCAGATAACACCTATATTTTGTCAACAATGTGCTGCTTGATTGACAGCAGCTTTGACTTGTTTAGTGAAAGATTGAAAAGTCTTAGTTCTTGAGCGAACTTTCGAACCCTTTCCATGAACAGCCTACCAGATGTTATGTAGTCAATCACACACTGAATACGGGACGCAATCTGTCTTGCCCATCCAATCTTCTTGTTCAGTTGATACGAGCGTATTTTAGTCTTTTGATCAATCATCGGTTTTAGCCTGCGATTTGAATCAGCCAATGCTTTTGCAGCACCATAAACTGAACAATTGATTGTCCAGAGGTCGGACTCCTCTGAGATATCCTCACGAAGGGAGGCATCCATTTCAGCCAGATCTTGGGGCTTAGGAGGAACCTTGGGAAAAATTCGAGGTAGCCTTCCAAAAAACATTGATTAAATCTGAAAATTTAACAGATAAATGGACTCGCATGAAGGAGCGTGGACAGCAGAAAGGGGAGTCGCTCACCTCATACTTTCACGAAAAAGCGAGATTTTGTGGTGTACTGGGTCTAACCGAATCAGAAGTGTAGGAACAAATCCTGATTGGTCTATGGCCACGAGATGATTATTCAGCGATGTCAGCCAAAGATCACGTGGATCTGGATGGCCTTCTGCATGACCTGCAACAGCAACAAAGGATTAGTCATCAGCGTAGTGAAAGAATTCGAGGTGCGACGGATACGACGAAAAATAAAACCGATGATGGAGCGAAAGATCGTCAAGCGAAACTGCGACCTAAGGCAAATAAGTGTGCGGATAAAGCCGTCAAATCTGAAAACAGTCGTAATCCAAATCGCCGAGCGCCGATTCAAAACGAAAATGGAAACCCAGAATGCTATAACTGCAAAAAATTTGGTCACATATCTAGGGACTGCCCGGAACCACAAGAGGAACTAACTTGCCGCATATGTCGGAAGAAATGACATACCTCGAGACACTGCCCTTGTAAGTGGTTCGAGATGACAGCCAACAATTCGACTTGATCACCGGGAGATCCTTCACAGAACTTCCTCACATAGCCTACGCTAGAGTAGGAAACGAACTTCGCTTTGTGGAAATCAGATTTGTGTACGAGCCATACAAGAGTTTCCGGCACCCAGTAATATTCATGAAGTGCGAAGATTTTTGGGGCTATGCAGCTTCTTTAGGCGTTTTGTTTTTAAATTCACCGAGAAGGCTCACCCACTTTAGGAGCTTCTAAAATCAAACCGAACATTCGAATGGAACGAAGAAGCCGAGAGAGCGTTCGTGGATCTAAAAGCATGTCTCACCAATTATCCGGTTCTACAATTGAACCACCGGATCGTAGAAGGGCATATCAAGTCTGATGGCTGGTGGCGGGAGGGCCCCTTGGAGGAATTATATTTCAAAGTATACTTTAAACGGTAGAGAAGTTCAAATTTATTTGTTTTGTTATAAAAATTGTTAAAAATGATTTTATAGGTAAGAATACGAAAATGGTTTCAATATTTTCAATCGCAAAGTCTATCGAGGTAAGTTTAAGCTATCAAAAACTTCCAGCGGATATGCAAATCATATTCTCAAACTGATGTAGCTATCGGATGCAACCTGATCCAGCAGACGTAATCTCTCAATGCCGAGGACGATGCCAGTGATGTTGACTGACTGACCTACCCATTCGTTTATCTACTATTCGCACTTACTATTCTAAGGACTCTTTTTATTTGCTTTTTTTCACATTTATTTCCAAAAAACCAGTACATTATACTTAAAAGTAAGTAGACTATGAATTATATATATAGAAAAAATATTTTCTTGTCTCTATAAATTTAAATCCCTAAAATAGAACTGGTCAAGAGACATCCAGTATTTCAGTAAAAGTACATTTTCAGTTGCACAATTAGAGTAATTTTCGTGCATATGATGCGTGCATTTAATATAATTAATTACAATCCTCTCACGCAATTCCTGTAGCGAGGGGCATTAAAAATCAAGCATATCAATAATTTCACACGATTTTTCCAAAAATTGTTTCAGCCAATTATTTTTTTCCAATCCTTTCACAAAAATTCTTGTTGCATCTATTAAAATGTTCTCGAGTATAACAGGTACTTGAGAATACGGCAAATCACTAGAATTCCAAGGTATTCCATGATGTTTCCGCTCTGCCCAAATGTTTATAGACTTATGTTTTGGCGGAACGTTGTTCGACTTGCAGGGTGGTTGAATGAGAAAAGAATATGGCTTTATACCTATAGCATCATAGAATGGTAATAGAGCCAATTCTTTCAATGCAAATTTATTGACTTGTAATTTGAAGCCCTGCATATCCACCAAGAACTCGATCTTGAATGCGACTAAACTATTTCTACTTGGTTACAGCAGTTTTATACCAACTTTTTAACCCCACCACTTATTGGATTATACTCAACTATACGATCATGCAAAATTAGGCAATATGCTGACGTTTGAGCGGGAAAGTTTTCACTAATTTGAAATTCCAAATGAACGTCAACTGGCCCGTATTTCAGTGACTCATTTTCTTTAGAGCAGTCAATAACAACTAGAGGTGCATCCTCTATAAATTCAACTCTCGATAGCAATGGTCGCTATTCTTTACCATAGTAATTGGCTTGAAAGTTTGTGTACATTTCATCCAGAAGAGCATACTGATTTCGATTAATGTCAAGATTCAAATTACTATAAGGATAACACTGATCATTTAAAAGTAGTTTAGGGCATATTTAACACTCTATTCTAGTTGAATTAACCAGAATTCTGGTTGGTTCAACTAGAATTTTTTCTGAGTGTAACTCCATATTGGCCATAAGGGCACTATTCATGCGGATGCCCACAGATTTTCAAATTTACTGAATAATTAATATCCCAGGAGGTTGAAAATTTATAATAAATTTCAATCCCTCATTGTATCAAAATTCATTAAACCGAATGAACTATGTAAGTTCAATAAGCTATAACTTCACAAGAAGTGCATATATCGTTTAAAACTGATTTTTAAAGTTATCTCTTCTGACTCACTTTTATGAAGATGAATTTCAAGTTTGTCATTACTCACACATTTCTATAGGTTTGATTGAAAACAAGAATGCGAAAAAAATATGTCACCCAATTCATTCTGAAGAGGACTTCTTTAAGTCTGCCACGAAATAGTATTGGACTTCTAGAACCTAGCTGATTGCAGGAGAGAAATTCAATTTTCCTGCATTGCGAATGAAAAACACCTGACATGGTTGGACGCTGCCTGAAATCTGCTTGGATTGGCTGGGATCGAAGCAAACAAATGATGCTATTTTCCTGATTACCTATCGACATGGTAGTTTGTATGTACTGCGTAGTATGGCCTGGGCAATCGAACCGGGAAAGAGGAAGTATTAAATTACTCGGCAAAAAATGTATGCGTCGAGCTACGCTCTTTAAAAAAAAAATTTCAAAACATACTTTAATGCAAAAGATACGTACACAAAACGAAACAGAAATATTAGCGATGTAATGTTATTTCTAATACCGAACCTGACAATTTTAAATTCAAAACAAGGTTTTTAATTAGAATATTGAAGATTTATGTAGGGTAACTGTTTTGACAACGAAAGAAGGGAAGATTCGCTGGCAGAAATATAAAGTTTTCAACATTAATGGCAATACTTGCAGTATACAAAATTGTTATTTTGACAGATAAAACAATATCACATTATCTCATTATAATCATTGAACGTAATTCAAGTCCAAAGTATATTAAATATCGTAAATGATTGAGCCTCACCAGGTGGGCAAGGCCAACGAAAATAATAGTTTAAAACAGGGACTGAAAGTAAATCCCGAGCGAGCCAAAAGTGAGCCTGCAAATGCGCTCTTCAAGGGATATACTCTGTGAGAGAACTGTAGCTTAAGAAGCCATAGAAACACGAGAGCTTGCATGAAAAAATGCATGGACGTGAAGGAAGCTAGAGTAGTATGCCAGGAAAGAAAAGTGTGGCGACAAATAGTTTATAAAAAGAATGTAAGTACAGTGAGTGACGTCTGAAACAAAGACCTTGCTTACTAGTGGGCCCAAGTGGGGAACCACACACAACAATTTTGTGAGGTTCTCCACGTGGGGTAATCGCTAGAGAGGTTCATCAGCAACCTGGGTCGAAACAATGTTGCAAAATGAACGTGTTATTTAAATAAATAACACGAGAATTCTAGATAAATCTAAAATATTTATACCTTACACCTATGTACCTATCTACACATGTTGTCATTACGCTCAAATATCATTGTAATTAAAAAACCATTTGAGTTCAGTTTTATAATTAATTTGGCCACCCCGTATTTTGCTGTACTCTGGTGATGTGAGTCAAAAGTTATTAAAAAAAATCTGTTTGCTGCGTGGGCACATTCTCATCACACTCTGCGCGCGGCTCGTAAGTTTGAGCAAGCCTAGGGTGCGCGACTTTTTGTTTTCGCGCTTTGCGCTTGATAATATATTTATACCGCTCTTCGCGCTTGATAATGTATTTATCTCGCTCTGCGCGCTCAGTCTTTGGTCTCCCGCCTCATTTATGCACAGACCTCTTAAAGTTAAAGGTTAGAGCATCAACAACTGTAATTTGGTGATTGTGAATTTCCTTTCTTTGAAGATCCATTTGGCTTCAACCAACACATTCTCATCACGTATCTCGTGCTTTGCACTCAATTGTGTCAAAAATGTGAACTTTTCTACATTATAAAACACTATTCTATCAAATGAATATTACATTTATTTCTCTATCTCGGCCTGGTATTGCTAAGTTAGATATTGCAAAACAAAGTATACAGTTTATCAAAATTTTATTCATTTTATTAAATTTTAATATTTGTTTCTTATTTTGCATTAAATGTTGTCCTCAACCACCCTGAAAAATGTATCATATCATTACCTTCATAATATTATTATTAGTCGACTATGGCATTTATATTTCAAGAATGATGCTTCAAGTAGAATATCTATATCTATACAAATATATATATATAATTAAAAACTAAAGGTTAACAACCACCGCAGGGTCCCACTGGGAGTAACTGTCATCTAAAAAGATGCCTTTTTTACATTCAAGTGAAGAGGATTTTCTCCTATTATAAATGTACTATTTACAATATATATTTTTATCTTGTATATCTATACCTTATACTTTTTTCTATATTCATTTTTATTGAACATTAATTTAAAGTTCGTATTCATGAATTTCATAACATAACTTGCATAATATTAATACAGTCCACTTCCTTTTATTCTGCAGTTCGCTTATTTTATAATTCACCTATTCTACATCCCCTATACACGCTTATTCTAATTTGCGCAGTTTCGTCATCTCCCATCACGGTCCCTGTATGGGCCTTAGGGCCACGCCCGCATGAGTGGGTGACCAATTAGAAGAAGAGGCCCGAAGAGCGGGAAGCCTTGAATGGAGTATTTTGATATGCTGTCATGGGAATGCAGAAAACTTTTTCGAGAAAATATTATAAACGAAAACGTCATAAATGTACAAATAGTATTTCGTGACACTGAAAGGGCGTCAACTGACAAAATAATGGGTCATTACTGAGAAAATAGATTTTACACTTGAGAAATAGTACTATTCAGACCTCTGAAAATGGACCCTGCTCTACTGAAAAGCTTCTTGCCCTCATTTATGCTCATATCTATCTCCTCATCTATTTTTCCATCGCTAGTGAATAGGCTACCCAGATATATGTATTTGTCAACATGTTCTAATCTCTCATCATTTAGGACGATGTTGCACATTGTTTTCTCATTTTTTCCATCATCCACCATTACTGTCTTATTTACGTTAATTTTGAGGCCCATGTTCTTCATACTTGTATTAAGTTCATTCAACATTCTCTGCAAGTTCTCGATTGATTCTGCCATAAAAATCTTGTCATCCATAAATATGATAAATACACTCGAAAAAATAGTTGGTTGGGCCAACTAATAAAATAGTAGGGCCAACTACTTTAGTTTGTAGTATATGCCGCTGCTATTTAATTGGTGGGGGCTACTACTTTTATTCGCAAGATTGGTAGTAGTTGTCCTTACTACTTTACTTGTTGTCGCGATAACTTTCGATGGTACATACTATTTTCAGGTAGTAAGCCTTACCACTTTAATTAGTAAGTCTTACTATGAAATTAGTTAGTCTTACAAATAAGCTAGTTGATCTCACTACTTAAAGTAGTAATCCTCACTATTACAATTAGTAAGTGGATTTACCGCGGTCCTACTGGGAGCCGATGTAATTTTTTAGATGACAGTTGCTCCCAGTGGGACCCTGCGGTGGTTTTTAACCTTTAGTTTTTAATTATATATATACGGTTAAATGCAAAATTCCAGTAAAGTCCCATTCTATCTATTGATTCTCCCATTAGATGTATCTTTTTAAATGGAGTTTTCGGTGAAAACAATACATTTTTCAGCGCTACATGTTATATAATTTGAGAAGTTATTTCAATAGCATAAAATATGATACAAATGCTTCGTTCTATATTTTATATTTTCAGGTTATACAAGCAAGATATTTAACAACATTATTTAAAGCATTATAACTGAAAATGATTTTCCAGGACTTTTTTTGACCACATTTACACGTAAAAGGACTTCAACTAGTCTTAGTTGGTCGAGTCACATTAAACTAATTATTATAAAATTAAAAATCCTTTTTTTATTCAATTTGATACGTCTATTTCATAGATATTTTTTCAAAAGGCATTCAAGCTCATACTTTTCTGCATATTAGATGCACTAAGCAAATGACTTCAGAGTCTAAAAAAAGATTTAGTCGTTTCTATGTATCAACATTGAACCCCCTAATTGAGTCTCTTTTACACATCCATTTTCAAAAGTCTTATACATAACTAGAAAAATTTTGTGAAAATAAGCTCTAAGATAAACTCTAGCACCACAGCTGGCACCATAACTAAAAGATATAAATAGGTGGTGCAGAATTTTGAATTGTAAACTATTAATTCTTCTTTTAGAGACTGTCAAAAATCCTTAGTGATTGAAGTTCATTTCTGAAGAATCAACTTGTAAACAAATTTTGGTGTAGAAAAGCTGGTTATTTTATAACCTAGGCTAGTATACGCCTGGGATAAAAATATTATAAACTATGCAGATCTTCGCTAGTAAAATATATGAAGGAAATTAAAGTGCATAACAATATTTAATTTAGAGTTAAGGACATAAAATATATACCTTATTTTTAATAGTATATTTATGTTATTTCTGCGACGTACGACCGCGTTGTGTAATCGCTGCGTTTTAACTAATGTCGAGCGGGAGATTTGACGCCAAGCATGGGTAGGGAATCGATTTCCAGAACTCGCATTTGCCAGAATGAAATTTTGTCAGAAGAACGCTAATTTCAGAGCGTGCATGTCCACGAATTCTCACGTCCACACTTCACATTATGAGGTTACAAAAAGCTGGTCGACGCCACCTGAAGCTAGCCCGCTAAAACCTGGTGCGTAGGAAGTAGCTATGCGGATCCGTGTGCGCTAAAGCGTGTTCTCTTGTGCGTTGTGCCTTGTGCTTATTCGTTGTACAAATGTGTGTGCGCCCCGCTATAAGAACGATTTTGATTACAGTGCGCTTCCATAGCACTAGGAGACCTTAGACTGCAGCGACATCTCTCGGAACGCTGGTGTAATAAACGCGTCAAAATACCGGCCAAACTTGCGAAAAGTGGCCATAATAATTCTCACCCAAGCTTCACTCAAGCTTGGCACCAAGCTTGGGAGACTTGTACACAATCTTCACCCAAGCTTTACCCAAGTTTCGGTGCTGCTAGGGTTTGAATGATGGTTTTATCACATGCAGGACATTTTTCAATGTGTCCTTGGATTTGCAGATAAAGTGCCTGCAGCTGATTCTCATTTTTAGTCAGCGACCGGTTAAAGGCCCTGGAAATCGAGTGTAAATCGCAAAAATAGGATTAAAGCCAAACGGTGATACCATTTTGCCTGATTTTTTGTATACAGACTCTACTCTACAGAGTATAGAGACTGTCGGTACAGCTCGATTTTTTCGAAAAAAATTCTATTTTTGATGCAAAAATTAAAAGAAAGAAATTGTCATCGACAGCATCGTTGTAGTAATGTGTTCTACTATTTAGCGAAGGAGGGAGTGGGTAAGGAAGTTATTTTTCTCGGGTTTTTCTTTGCGCTCCAAGAGACAAAAGGAAAAACTACAACTCGTTATGACTCAAGTCTACAGGTAATGAAACGCCGACTGTGACCAAAACTCACTCAAATGTATGGGTGAATTTCCAAAAGGTTGGGTGGGTGTAGGTGGTTGGGGGTGGATAATATCATTAAATGCAGACTGTAAAATAAAACTGTAAGAAATATAATGTCTTATAATCAATTCGCCCACGAATTCATGCATGCAATATTCACGCCGACTCAGAGTAACTGTACAATTTTCGGCAACTTACTCCGAAATTAGTACCTTGTTACATCAAATGACAAATACAAGCTCTCTGTATAAAAAGGCAGATTATACAAACATGCAAGATATCAATAATCTGTGTCGCTCAATTTCCTCCATTAATGGCAATACTTACAGTATGAAAATTTGTTATTTTGACAGATAAAACAATCTCACATTATGTCATTATAATAATAATAATAAGGTTATATCACAGCTATCACTATTTTTATGAAAAATAACTTATTCTTCTTGCTGGATATGTTTAAAGTCATTTTTCTAGTACATAAAATACCACAGACTTGAACCATAATGTTTTACCATCTTCAAATGTTTTGATTTTCATAAAAAGTTGCAGTCGGCTTTGCCCTCCGGTGTGGGGCAAAGCCGACGAAATACACCTTGTTAGAAATAATTAAATTATTAAGTCATTGTTTTATTCATTTAACTAATGCTTATAGAAATATGATATACAATAATGTAGGACTCGAAATGAAAAAAAATGGATAGATTCTACATCTTATTAACTTTAAAAAAATCATTGACTGTCAACTGGTCGGTGCTGCCCCTCCTTACCCTACTCCATAAACATCAGCAAACTTTTTTGCAAGAAATTAGTTGACTTTAAATCATATAAACAATTTAAAAATACGCCATTAAACCAATTTTTCAATATTATGTTTTAAACATGTTTTAAACCATAATTAATAATTTCTAACTGAAAACGTCTGAAAAAAAATATACATAGAACGATTTTGGACAATTTAATTTTAAAAAGTAGTTGAATAATACTGTGTAATTTCTAAGTTGAAGCGCTAAAAATTAAACATTTTTTTTAAATTGAATTATTTCGGATTAAAATTTCGAAAATAAGACAATGTCAAAAAGTTACAAATTGAATATTTTAAGATTCGAATTTTGGAAAATAGATCATTTGAAATTCAAAGGCATTGAAATTGTATTATTTATAATTAAAAGCGTTAACAATTAAAAACATTTTAATTTGAATCATTTTAAATTCAGAGCAATTAAAAGTTGACAACTTGAAATTTGAAACTAAATTGAATCTTTCAAAGTCAAAGCTGCTGAAATTCTAGAATTTTACATTGCTATTACATAACAAAATTATAATTTAACATTAAAGCCGATCAGATGTTAAAAATAAATATAAATTTTAAATGGGAAACACTAAAAATGAAAAAATGTCTACTCTGAAAAAAATTGTAATTACCAAAAATTGTGATATTAACACTTTTTTATACTCAAATCCTTTAAAATTTCAGTTATTAATATGCCACGGCACTTGCGAGATGGATGCAGAAAGCTGTCATCCTTGGGTCGCTTCGTGTCCTCAAAACACACGGGGGTTTCGCCAGCCTGTCGTTAGGATTTAATCGTGTCCTGTGACCAGCCATCTCACGGTTGTGAGACGTGGCCATGAGTGAGACTTACCGCGATCCTACTGGGAGCCGGTGTCATTTTTAGATTACAGTTGCTCCCAGTGGGACCTTGCGGTGGTTGTTAACCTTACCACACACACACGCACACACACACACGCGCGCGCGCACACACAGAGGATGTCTCAATGTTCGCGCATACGGACCACATAGCTCGAATACTGGTGGAGAACAAAAATCATATTTTAGAGCTCAGAAATGATGAATACTCATTATTTTTTTAGATGAAGAAGGTCAAAGTTGGCCAATCACGTTACATGTTTCTAAGTTAGGCAGTAATGCCTCAATAACAAAAATCCTCGACAGCAACCCAATTCACGCTAAACACTTTTATCGTTCACAACAGTGACCTTTCGAAACAAATTCGCAACGACGAAACATGAAATGATTTGAAAAATAATAAACCATCAAACGTTCTTTTTATCTAAATGATTGAAATTGATCAAAATAATTTCGTAATTTAAAACCTACAAAGTTTGATCAATTTTATGTTTGAAAAAGCTTATTTGTATTTAATCTTAGTAAAATCATGTACAATTGTTGATTAAATACTCAACAAGATCACGAACCTTATGTGAATCAAGTTTCACGTTAATCGAACGTGTCAGACAAGTAAAACTCTGTTCTATAAGTAAATCTGAATTAATGAAAAAGTATTCATTGAAAAGCAGAAAGATAGCACTGATTCAATTAGTCATTACTATTTGAATAATTGTATATCAATTTCCACTAATTTTATTAGAAAAAAAACTGTATTTTATGCAACAACTGCATATGTGATTGAAGGTTCACGTAACTCGAATGTGGCAGGCGAGTAAAACTCTACTCCAAATTAAGTCTGAATTAATGAGAAATGACTAATTGAAAAACAAAATGATACTTACTGGTTCAATTAGTTAGTATTATTCAAGTCATCTCAAGTCAAATCCATCGAAGTCTTCATCCTAGATCTTCCGTACCTCGAATATACCTACCTCGAGATAAAGGAGGTAGAGGCTTGCATCTCCTAACAAAATTATTCTTTCACCTTGATCGCAAGTACTAATTGTATCATTTAAAGTGTCCCAGAAGGCGTCTTCGACTTCCCTCGGGTCGCTATCATCCATGTATTTCAATAAGCTGTCTAACTTAAGAATTGTATGCGTATCCATTACTACCAACTACTTCGAATCATGTTTGCACTGTAAAAACACTAACCCAGTTGGAACAACCTAGATTTATAATATTAGGTTTTCAGCTGAACAGGAAAAATGTGTCATATTTTTTTATTTTGAAACAAAATAATTTTAAGCACTCCGTGTGACAATTTTTGTGTCTGATATAGTTTAACAGGTAAAACGTTTACTTTTTTTACTTCTTCGGTTTGTTTAAGAAATTAAGAATCAATTTATGTACGCTTTTATACACTTTTTCTCTCTTCAGTAAATGCGTATTTCGTCAACTTTGTATACACCAACAAAGTTATAAAAAAATTCAGACGTCTCGAAAGTTGCATAAAATTGAAATATTTGTAGACTCGTAGCGAGGCTTAAATATGATTATTTAACTTCAAATTTTCAAGCAAAATTTTTGAGGATATTGAGAACAGATTTATTAACAAAATGTACAGTATTTTTTAATTTATAGTTTTGAAGCAATTGAAAAAATGAGTAAAAATGAAAAATATTAGCTCTACAGCAGCTTTACTCGTAAACTGCAGAATTTATGGCAGCCAAATTGAACTTAAAGTGGCTTATTCTCATAAGCTTAGGACTTACAGATGCAGGCTCGACCATAAACTCCCGGCTACAGGCCCAAACCTGTGGTCCAGCGCATTTCCCAAATTTTTCGCACACTTCCTGCGAACAACCAATTTTTCACAATACCCTAACCCTAGAGGGACATTCAAGATTTAGTATTCCGCGAGTAAACTTATGCTTTCGATTTCGAGGTTTGCCCCAGACGTACCCTTCGGAATGGCCAAGTGCGAGCGATAGTGGCAATAATGTAAGGCAAAAGAGGAGATGGCTCTTGGTGTTGCCCTGAAACACACCTCTCTGAAAGGTGACACTATTAATGATGACAGGATGCCTTCCGGATGAGATTGTAAAATCATTCGGTTTCGGTTTCGATTCCTTTGGAATAGAACTGAAGGGCCTATGACAAAGCCACCGAACGCGTCCTCGGGATGCGTTTTGAGGCCCCCTGAGTCAGAAAAAATAGTTTTTACGTCGGTGTCTGTCCGTCTGTCGTCGTCGTCGTCTGTATACCGGATAATTTTCCACGTTGCGGTCAAACTATGCAAGGTACTGAAAAAAATTAATGTAGCAAAAATGCTTGCCCCATGACGGAGCTATGAATCGTTTCTGATAGGATGGGTAGTGTTTCTTTTATTCTTAAAAAACCACATTAAAAATGGAAAAATTATATTTTTGGACAAACGTTGCTCTTCCGAAAAGGATTAAAAACTCATCCAAGTTTGGCATCAATAATTTCTCTATTTGACGCGTAGTTTTGTTTTAATGTTAAAAGATAACATTCAATGTAAAAAAATTAAACTTTCTTGAAAAGCGACAAAAGGTAGAAAAAAATTAATCGATAAAAGTTGTTAAACGGAAGAGTATCTACAAGTTTGTTAATAGTAACTTTTAGATAGGACGTGTCGAATTTATTTTAATGGTAAAATATAAGATTAAATGTAAAAAAATTAAATTTTTGGAAAAACGACACAAGTGACAAAAAAAATGACAACAAGGTTTCTGTTCGGATCCCGGCCGGGCTACCCCGGGTTGGATTTCATGGTCGGGAGCCGCCCGGTTACCGGCCGGGCCAACCCTGGTTATATTTCATGGTCAAGAGCCGACCGGTTACTGGTCAGGATACTTTTTTTGGTAGAAATTACACATTTTTTAAGAGCCGTGACATTATTAAAGACGTACTTACAGATGCTAGATGAATTATTATTTGAAAAGTATAATTTGACGATGTATTAGATCAGTAAAACAGAATTTAGCTTTTTCAAATTCTGAAAAAAAACACCATTTAATTCTTCCAAATGTTTTCACTTATTAATTAAAACTGTTATCGATTCGCCAATGTGCAATAGCAGAACTGTTACAATTTTTACAATTTTCTCTATTTTCAGAAAATTTTTACTCTGTACACTTTAAAATTTACCGTCAAGCCTGAGGCCTTCTGCCCCTGGCGTCGGCATACACACTTGCAAGTTTCAGTTGCTTACCTCGTACGAGAATGCACCTTGCACTCATGTCGCGTCGTCTCCTGGAAGTTAACAAATAAAACCCGGTATTAAAATCAACCTTATTTCAGTAATCAGTTTAAAAACCCCACTTAATGCGCGAGCCAAAAATATGCCACGGCACTTGCGAGATGGATGCAGAAAGCTGTCATCCTTGGGTCGCTTCGTGTCCTCAAAACATACGAGTGTTTTGCTGGCCTGTCGTTGTGATTTTGTCGTGTCCTGTGCCCACCCATCTCACGGTTGTGAGACGTGGCCATGAGTGGGATTTACCGCGGTCCTACTGGGAGCTAATGTCATTTTTTTATATGGCAGTTGCTTCCAGTGGGACCCTGCAGTGGTTGTTTACCTTTAGTTTTCAATTATATGTACTCAATAGGTTGCGTGATTATAACCAGAAAATTTTTCGTAATTTATTTTTTCGCATCTCGCAATAACCTTGTTTTGTTTAAAATAAAGATAAAATTCTTCTCATATGTGAAATATAAGAAAAACATTCAAATTTTCACTATGTATGTGAAATCCAGTGGGCCGCCAGACAGAAGTAATAACTTCATATAATGTAATGCATCATACTGTATGATACTGTATCATAATCTATCATATTATATTATATGGTACCACATTGTATGATATTGTATCATATTGTATGAGAGAGAGAGAAAGGAGAGAGGGAGAGAACGAGAGATCGAGAGAGGCGGGAGGGAGAGAAGTGGAAGAAGCGAAGGAGATATGGAGAGGGAGAGGGATTGAAAGAGTCAGACAGCGGAAAAAGCGAAGAAGAGTAAGAGGAGAGGAAGCGTTACCCGTGAAGCGTTAGCATGACCCGTATTTCCCCTCTTTTGCGAGTTCACACCGTGATATAGGAAGTTACCATTTCTATAAAAATAATCAATTGTCAAAGTAGAGTGGAAATGTTCAATATTCAGATGTTGTGTGATAGAAATATGTGCAAAAAATGAATTTCAATCAGCAAAATATAAACATCTAAGATTATGTATTCAAATTTGGTATGTAGTAATAGTATATTATGCACCGAGGTACATAATTAGGGTCTTTACGCGACGAGCGGCAACGCTCGCAGGACGATGGAAGCCGAGGCGAGATAAGTCCTGTGAGCATTGTAAACGAGTCGCGTGAAGACATGAATTGTGCGCATTGGCGCATATACAGTTTCATGTGACGACGGTGCATTAACAAGTTTTGTTGCGACAACGTAGAGTATCGTAATGTTGTACATTACGATACAGCGGAGTGTAATGTGAAGAGTGATTATCTGATTTTATACAATACAAAAAAGCAGCTGCAGTAGCTCGCAAAACTTTTAAACTTAAAAAAAGAGTCAATTTTCGCACCTTTGCCGAATCACTGAACTTTAACATTAATCAAAAATACGTATGGGATAAAAGCAAATTGCTTAAAAATAAATGGACTAAAATCTCACCTACCAGTATTTCCGAAAACCACCAGAACTCTGGCTCTAATAATCACACTCTCGATCGTATCAGCCCTAACTGGTGTCAAAATAATCCATCGATTCTACCCAATTGTCAACCTAACCCTCTTCACGAATCTTTGTTTAATTTTGCCCTCAGCGGTAAAAGTTCTAGGTCCTCTTGCATTGTTGACGGGCTTGACTACGAAGTTATTCAACGACTACCACTTAAGTACAAATTCATATTAGTCGACATATTTAACGCCTTATATCAATCTGGCTCTTTTCCTGCTAAGTGGAAACAATCTTATATTCATTTTATCAATAAACCTAACGGTGAAGGTGTCAGACCAATTGCTCTTACTTCGTGTCTTTGCAAGGTCTTCGAAACGATGTTGAAAAATAAATTGCAATGGTCGGTTGAAACTAATAATATTCTCACTGATTTTCAAACCGGATTTAGGAAAGGTCAATCCACCATTGACAATCTAATTGGCTTAACTCTAGACATAGAAGAAGCTTTCTCCGAAAAAAAGGATGTTCTTGCTGCCTTTCTGGACATCGAGGCCGTCTTTGATAACGTGAACGTAGAAATACTCCTTGTAAAGCTAGCCGAAATTGGCTGTCCTCTCATTTTTATTAAATTCATTCAACACCACACATGGGAAAGAGTGATTCACTCACAAGTGCTCGAAGATAAAACCAGAACTGTCAGCAGGGGCGTTCCTCAAGGAGGGGTTTTGAGCCCGTTATTGTTCTGTATATACATAGCCTTAATTTGTAATCAGCTTCCTAAATCTGTCAAAATAGCTAAGTTCGCGGACGACATTGCGCTTTACTGCAAGCGCCGCCCACTTTCCTCTTGTAAGAATCTTCTCGAAAAATCAATTAGTATTATCCCTGTTAACCTCCAGAACATTGGTCTAGATATTAGGGATGGCCAAGTCGATTCCGATTCCTACTAGGAATCGATTCTTTGCGTCGATTCTTCGATTCTTCGGAATCGATTGTCCGAGTTAAGAAGTGATTCGTCGTATGGTGGAGAGTCATTGTTGTAACGTCAGTCCCACCAAAACTTTTGTTACTGGGTAGGGGGGAGGGGGGCAAGGAAAGGAAGTACTCGAAAATTAAATAAATTATTCTCACGACTTTTGTCAATACAAAAAAAATTGTCAGAGCTACAGCATTTTCAAAATCTCCCAAAAAAAAGCGAAAATTAACATTTTAAGCCAAATAAAGCATGATATGAAAAAAAGTCAAGGAAAGACAAGTGTTACTTTTTGATAGTACTACAACATTCTATTGATCATTTTTTGAGTTTTCTTAAAAAATCGAAAATGCAAATTTTATAGGCATAAAACATAATGAATTATTACATTCTCATCATAATGAGAAGGTATTGGTTTTATGTGAAAAATGACTTTCGTGTATTCCATGAAATGTTGACGTTTTGAGGCCCCGTCTGTCGTCGTTGTCGTCGTCGTCGTCGTCGTCGTCTGTATATCGGATATCTTTCAAAAGACTAATCGGATTGGATTGTGCTTTGGCTCACAGTTTCATGGACGAAAAAGAAAGATAAAATTCGTTTACCAGCTATTTTGGATAGAAATTCGAAAAGTTATGGCACTTTATACATTTTTTAGACTATTTTTTTTCAAAATTCATAAATTCCATGGAGGGCCACCCGTACGTAGTACTCGAAAATTAAATAAATTATTTTCACGACTTTTGTCAATACAAAAAAAATTGTCGGAGCTACAGCATTTTCAAAATCTCCCAAAAAAAAGCGAAAATTAACATTTTTAGCCAATTAAAGCATGATGTGAAAAAAAGTCAGGAAAAGAAAAGTGTTACTTTTTGATAGTACTAGAAGATTCTCCTGGTAATTTTTTGAGTTTTCTTAAAAAATCTAAAATTTAAATTTTATTGGCACAAAACATAATGAATTATTACATTCTCATCATAATGAGAAGGTATTGGTTTCATGTGAAAAATGATTTTCTTGGATTCCATGAAATGTCGACGTTTTGAGGCCCTTTTGAGTAAGAAAAAATAGTTTTTGCTTCGGTATCTGTCCGACTGTCATTGTCGTCGTCGTCTTTATATCGGATAGCTTTCGAAAGACTAATCTGTTTGGATTGCGCTTTGGCACACCGTTTCAGGGACGAAAAAGAAAGAGGAAGTGAAACAAGAAACATTAAATAAATATTGTTAATTCGTGATCATAAACAATGGTGTACTTATTTCAAACTTGAATTAATTTTGCGGCAGTGGTTTCCACCACTCAACGGCAGCGTTCCGAACTCTCTATCAACGAATTAACAAATGGCTACAACGGAATCAAATTCGACAGCAGATCCTTATATGTAACGGTACTTGTGTACACAGTGCTTGCGACGAACCTTCTTTCAAATCTTACCCGGTAACCCGGTAGTCCGGTACTCGGTAATCGCGCCTGTACTCGTGTTTGTTCGTATTATCAAGCTTTCAAGTTTCAGCACGATTATTCCATCGAACAACGCTATTGTATTACCTAACCTCAATCTGACATGAGTGCGCAAGCGCATACATGTTTGTGAAACTTTCAAACGTTTCAGAAACTTTAGTCCCATGAAACAATTCATTGTTTCATGAAACTTTCAATGTTTGAATGAAACGTTTGATGGACTTACAACCCTAGCCTAGATGCGGCACGGGGTATAGTTCGGGGAACTAATTGTAGACAGCGCTTCCGGCGAAAAATGCCCGATCCCCCATGCCTTTCCGTAGATCAGGCAAACCCGTAGAATCAGGCAAACTCGTAGATCAAGCAAACCAACTCCTTTGCCCCCGCACTCTTTACCCCTCAGATTTAGTGATCCTCAAGGAAGAGTTGAGACACGGGTTACTCAAATTCTCATTGGTGCCGTTGTACCGGAATCTGCTATTTTAAAAATGGCGCGATTTTCAAATAGAATATTCATACCACAACAGATGTAATACAAAATAAAGAGAATATCATTGACCTAAACACTTGAAATAAACAAAATGTAATTAAAAATCAGTTTTAGGCATATATCTTATACAATTTTCCATAATAAATATTGGTTAAATAAATACATTTCGTAGGTTCGAAGCAAAGCTTTGGTTCGAAAAGGTTATGCATAAGAATTAAGTAAAAATAAATTGTAGGAAAGGTTGAAGATTTGAATTATGAAATTTCATAAATTCATATCCTGAAAATAATAATACTGATAAATATCAGATGCGAAATGTACCTGCAATTAAAGTAGTTGCAAATAAAGTTTTGCTTTGACCATATATTATTTCACTTTAATAAATAAAAGAGTGTTTATACCTCACAAGCACATTTTTTGAAAAAACCTGTGGTCATGCTAGCTTAACGTTAAGCTAGCAGGACCACACATAGAAAAAAACTACTTAGACAATATTTCTTTCCAGAATAATTTAGGGCTCATTTAGGCCTCACTTAATGCCCTATTGCTAAATTTAATGCTCCGCAATTTTTTGAAAAAACCTGTGGTCATGCTAGCTTAATGTTAAGCTAGCAGGACCATACATAGAAAAAAAAAACTTAGACAATATTTATTTTCAGAATAATTTAGGGTTCATTTAGGGCTCACTTAATGCCCTATTGTTAAATTTGATGCTCCGCAATTTTTTTTAAAAACCTGTGGTAATGCTAGCTTAACGTTAAGCTAGCAGGACCACACATAGAAAAAAAAACTACTTAGAAAATATTTCTTTGCAGAATAATTTAGGGCTCACTTAATGCCCTATTGCTAAATTTAATGCTCCGCAATTTTTTGAAAAAACCTGTGGTCCTGCCAGCTTAATGGACCTTTCGCATCCAGCCCCTTGACTCGCTCATTGGAGGGTCTGTTCCGCCCGAGTCGAGTCCTTGCATTGAGGTTAAAAGTCTAACTTTGTCACTAGTGTGGAAAAGTAAGTTTTATCACACGGATTCATCATTGATCATGGAATCGATCACTTTTGCTGTTTCGCGCCAGGGTCCCAAAAACGCATTTCCCGCGCGAGTATTCAAAAAATATATTTTTTTAATTAAGGGTAATCCAAGAGAATATGGAAACATCAAATGAAGAGATCAAGGAATGTATTTGTGATGGATATGTATTTTACACGTTGTTCAATGTCGCGTGACATGTCATGCGACTATGATAAAACATAAAAATGTCACAAATCGTTTAAATATATATAAAAAAATTTAAATATGTGAAAAATGACTATTTTCACGATTTATTTGATTTTTGCTAACGGTGTTTCAAAATATCCTCTCATTTTATAATATGATTAATTAATATGTAGCATTACGGAACATTTTTTTAATATTACGAAAAAAAGTGATCATCATTTACTTTTATTTGGAAACGATTGGTGCCCGATCTGACCAAATGGAGCCCAGATCGGGAAGCCAGGTCGAATCAGACCCGTGATGAAACGCACGGCCCAGTCTGGGCCGAACTTGTTAGCCCGATCGGTGTGCCGGGTCAGTGCCAACTCATCTGGAAATTATCGTGTGACAACAAACAACGTCACCTTCCAGAGAGGCGTCTTTCAGGGCGATACCATGAGCCGTTTGCTTTTTTGCATCACACTTCTGCCTCTATCTCTCGCACTACGAAATTCTTCTGAATACCTCTGTGGCGACACTGACCAGCGCGAGCGTGAGGTCACTCATGTATTTGATATGGATGACCTGAATATCTATGCCTCTGGTAAAGGCAAACTTCAAACTGCCATAAATATCGTCTAGAAGTACATAGGAAAGATTGGGATGGACTTTGGATTGGATAAATGTGCTAAAATTCATCTAAAGAAAGAAAAGATTGTTGGCTTTCCCAAGGACTCTATCTCCAAGGGAGATAGAGTCAATGGTCCAAAACGAGAAGTGCCAAATTTTCAGGGACTAAGATTTTCGGACAACAGTCTCCGTTGGACGCTCGAGGCCTCACATTGTTCTCCAAGACTTCGAGAAACGAACGTTATTCGTAATCGAATTCTCGGCTCCTTCCGAATACAACATCACTGCCAAGGAGCAAAAAAAAGAAGGAAAGGTATCAAGACTTTCAAAGGGAGCTGCAACGACTGTACCCAAAATATTCGGTAAAAGTAATTGTCCTTGTGATAGGTTCTCTCAGAGGTTCGAAACTATCACTGGTTCGTAACCTTAAAACCACACCCGCGTGCCAAAAACATGCCATGGCACTTGCGAGATGGATGCAGAAAGCTGTCATCCTTGGGACGCTTTGTGTCCTCAGAATACACAAGGGTTTCGCCAGCCTGTCTTCGTGATTTCGTCGTTTCCTGTGACTACCTATCTCACGGTTGTGAGACCCGGTCTTGAATGGGATATACCACGGCCCTACTGGGAGCCGATGTCATTTTTCAGATGGCAGTTGCTCCCAGTGGGACCCTGCGGTGGTTTTTAACCTTTAGTTTTTAATTTTACATATATATGAAGTTGAATGTGTGTTCGTATGCATGTCGCCGCATAAAATGCAAACGCGGGCATAAATTGTCAATGAACTTCGCATATACACTCCTGAGACACCTCTACATGTTTATACGGCAGTCTCAGATGGGGGGGGGGGGATTTCTCAAAAAAGTTTTTTTCCTCATATTCATAAATCTAGTGGTACAATAGGCTTAACAACTTGAGCACCAGGGAGAGGAGATAGATCCGTAGTCCGTGCAGTGGAAGGGACGTACGCTCCCGGCAGCAGGTCACGTATTAGTATCTACCTGTGCAGGTCGGGAGCGAAACGTATACTGCCCACCGAAGTATAAGGTGGGCAGAGATGAAGAAAAACAATGTATCGTTGCCCAAAGCGAGGATGATGGCTACCAATGTGAAGTTCCAAACTCAGAGTTAAGGCTACTAATCAGTAAAACGAGATCTTGCAACGAAAAAATATTACTTTTAACATTATTATTGAATATTCTTATTTTTTACGATTAATAATACTCAGTCACTTACATACACAATAACACGCTTTAAATCTTCGAAAAATCGCACTCACTAAGATTCGAACCCCACCTAAGTAGCTAAAACTAACTACTCGTAAACTTGATACCACGCGCAATAACCAACTAACAAGGGGATTTAGGTTGGTGTCCGGCGCCAATTTTTTTGTTACTTTGCAGGTGGAAAGAGGATCCAAGAATATGAAAAAACAACTTTGGACAAACGTTCAAATTTAGGGGTTGAAATCACCCCTTCTATATTTTTGAGTCTTTTAGTGTTTCAAGAGGTAATATTATTTTTGATGTATTTTTCTTACACAAAATTGTTCTAATTGATGCTTTATCACAGTATAAGCGTGAGTTGTAAAAACACTTACCCTCTAGAGTATCATAATTTAGAAAATCTATCCCTAGAATGCTTCGCCATATGGCATATAGTTTAAGATTTTGGACTTTGTTGCTGCAAATATTTGTATTTTTGTATTTATTAATGAAAATTTCCTAGGGCGAGATAGCCCTATAAGAAACAGGTGATACATTTTACAATTAAAAAGTGACGGTGATCGATATAACGAATAAAATAAAAAATAGCTATTTAACAGAAGTAAAGAAATAAACTAAAATACACATAATTAAATGTGGTCTGTTACCAATAATGCTGTAAGTGTACATATGCAAATATAAATGCTTAAGAGTAAATACATTCATGTGCAAGCTTATACATGTCTTAAACTCAAGGATTTAAGTGTTGAAAATGTGTAATTTCAAGGGTAGGATTTGAAGTGTTGAATAAGTGACCAAAAAGGATTTTTCTAAAGTGAAATTGTGAAGGTGCATTCCTAATGCTTATAGGTAGTTTATTCCAAAGGCGAGAATTTTCATTTCATCAAAAAATTTCACAAAGATAAATTGTTTGTCTCCTGAAGTACTACTAATAACTTCACATAGAATTTTTAAATTTTGAAAAAAAGTGGTCTCAACAATTTTCAAAATGTGCTCAGTTTTTGAATTTTTATTCAAAATAGCTGGTTAACGAACTTGTTCTTTCTTTTTAGACCTTCAAAAAGTGTACCGAAGCACAATCTAATCTGATCAATATTTCGAAAGTTATCGTGCCTACACGATACTACAGACTACAGACAGACACCTTCGTGTAAACCGTTTTTTCTGACTCAGGGGGTCTCGAAACGTCGACATTTTATTGGATCCGCGAAATTCATTTTTCACATAAAACCAATACCTTCTCATTGAGATGAGAATGTAAAAAGTGTTTGGAAAATGGTATATGTACAAAAATTGGTTTGGTTCATAGTATCCTCACACTCACACTACCATTCATCGGTCTTCCAGGACTATTTGTTTTTAATTAATACGTTTTAAGATTGTGATTCCTAATTATTATTCGATTGTATTTTTTGCAATTTTCCAAGCAGCTTAAGCAAAAATATAGCTTTTTACTACGTATATTACGAGAGATAGCATAGTCATGTCAAGCAAGGACGGAGTGACGCGAACAAACCATGGTTTTCATCTTTTCGCAAAGGATATTTTCCAAACGAAATGTTGTACATAAAGAATGAGGACTTGCTCTAAGCGCAATGAAGTAAGCTTTATCATGGTATAAGCTGTGTTTTTGTGCGATTTTTTTCTTACGAATAAATTACGAAAATGTGCAGCTGTTTGGGAGGGGCCTTCGTATCGTGAACGGATAGTAAGCAAATAGTCGGTTTAGGAAGCCGTTTGTAATACTCGTCACTAGTTTACGTTAGTAACGTTTTGATAGTCAGAATAACTAATAAATTAGTCATCTGTACTACTAATTGATTTCTCTAACAAATTAAATCATGTGGCGTAACTATTTTATTTGCTACCTTGGTCGGTACGATTGAGAATGCGACAAAGGTACCAACATAACTGCGGTAAAACGAGGCAGAACGTTTAGAAATATATATATAATTAAAAACTGAAGGTTAACAACCACCGCAGGGTCTCACTGGGAGCAACTGTCATCTAAAAAATGACATCGGCTCCCAGTAGGACCGCTGACTGTTAGTCACAATTTTTATGAAACATCAACAATTGTAATTGTTGTGAACAATTTTTTGCAAAAATGTGAAATTAGTGGTTTTTTTTATTTCGATTATTCCTTTAATGTCTGAAATTATGTAGATATTCAGAAAAGTGATATATGTTTGATTATGGGTGTTCAAATACAACAGTTGTGGATTTTGTAAGCAAATGAAATGAATAAATATAAAAATTTGTCCTGAAAATTAATTTTTTTGCACTGTAACTGCTTCGAATGTTTGTGAGAGAGATTTGCAGTAACTGCTTCTATGTAAAATTGACAATAAACTGTTGTTATTATTTAATTTTAAATATTAAGATTTGTAGGTATTTAACAATATTGTACTTTTTATTGAGAAAAGTTTGTCCTTCTCTGGAAATACTTTGAATTATCGTGAGAGTGATTGTCAGTAACAATTTATATAAAACATTATACACCATTTTTTATTGAAATTTGTGGAATTTGTGCTTTTTCAATTTCTGATTTTCCTTTATTATTTGAATTGCTGCAGATATTATTGGAAAGAACATAGGTTCAATTATATTTGTTAAAATACAAATCCTAAACAAATGAAATAAGTGAATATAAAACTTTGGCTTTTTGGCCTGCAAAATACATTTTTCTGCACTGAAATTGCCTGAAATTTTTGTAAGACAGATTCGCTGTCACTAATTCTATGTAAAAATTAACAGTAGATAATTCTTATTGCCTATTCTTGTACTTTTAAATTTCACGAATTTTTCATGTCAAAATAATTTCGTAGACATAAAAGTCTAATAAAAAGGAAAGGAAATATCCATTTCGTAAGGTGTGAAGCTGTGTGAGATAAAATATAATTCTTTATTTGAGTTATGTTTTGTCAATGAGTGAAGGTGTTAATGGACAGCTTATTTTTGTGTGTGTAGAATTTCTATAAGCCCCAAAATGCAAGTTTTCCCTAAGCTTAAAAGATTATATAAACTGGCACATCAGTGATAAAGAGTACGCTATTCCAGTATATATATATGGATACTCTAGTCAAGCACCACAATAACTATTAGTTAAGCAGTTAACACAATTCTTTATTACCTGTCAATATATTGCTCAGTTTTTTCTCTACTTGACAAAATGAGGTTCATTTATACTCTAATCTTCATCTTGATGGCGTGTGCCAAAGCACAATCCAATCCGATTAGTCTTTCGAAAGTTATCCGATATACAGACGACGACGACGACGACGACGACGAAATAAAACCAATACCTTCTCATTATGATGAAAATATAAAAATATCGTAATTGTGGTTTAAAAACATTTGTTGTGCGCTAAAAATGATTTAAATTATTGTGAGAGTGGTTGTTAGTCAGAATATTGATAAATTATTAAGAATTCGAATTGTTATAATTAATTTTTTGCACAAATTTAGAATTTGTGGTTTTTTCAATTGTGGTTTCCCTTTTATCATATGTATTGATGCAGATATTCTTAAAAATAATATATTTTTGATTATATTCTTGAAAATGTAACAATTTTTGATTTTTAAACAAATGAAATAAATAAATATAAAACTTTGGTACACGAAGAAAAAAAAATTTGGGATCCAAAGAAATGCATTTCTTTTATTCCATTTATGTGATAAAAAAAAGCCGTTCACTTAAAGGCATGTGATACTTCGTCGTGTGGTAAATCGGGATCAGTTCCCCCGGGTTTTTGTCCACAAAAGTTAAAAATTTTAAAAACTGTATTTGGAGAATAAAATAGAACAACAGACGACCTCTAACTCTTTTTTTCAGGGATAATAGCAGAAAAAATGTATTCTGCTGAATAAAAATTTTCTCTATGTGCACTATTTGGAGGTTAGGATTCGTTGTTGAAGTCTCGGCCATTCCGATAATTTCGGTCTCTGTTGTACCTCAAAATACACACATATTAATCAAATTCAGCAAAATGAAATTTTTACATTCTTATTCATGAGAGTGTAATGTATTCGTCCAAATTTGCGATCTCTGGTTTTTAACGGATCTTTACGTTTTGGCGCTCACAGATTCCGAAAATCATACAATTTTGTCGGTGTCTGTCTGTCTGTCTGTCTGTATGTATACTGTGTGTATGGTTACCTGAATGTTGTAGCCACGCTAACTTTTGAAGGATTTGTCGAATCGAGTCAGCCTTTGATCAACTTTTTAAGGGTCCCAAAATGAAGGTTAAGTTCGTTAACCAGACATTTCCGACCAAAATTCAAAAAGTGAGCACATTTTGACAATTTTTGAGACCACTTTTTTTCAAAATTTGAAAATTCTATGTACGGTTATTAGTAGTACTCCAAAAGACAAACAATGAAAAATCAGACAAAAATATTCAACCGTGCGGCCGGAAACTGCCAATCCATTTTATAATGCTGATAAATCCCCTTAAAATGCCGACTCTTTGAATTGCGCATCGTATTCGCCGGTTGTTTACATAGGCGAAAGAGAGTGGGATCGCGTTAAAAAGTGTGCTTGATAACAAAGAATAGGGTACAGTACAATGCAATAGATAATAAATTAATAAGTATTAAAATCACTTTCATACTTTAGACTTCACACTCTTTTCCCCTTTTTTTTTAAATTCTTCTTTTTTCCTTTGTTCTCAAGACCCTCCCCTTTTTCTCCTTTTTTCCCACGTACTAGCTATTTTATTTTTCATTCGGAATTCATCTAGTATGCTTAAAATGCTACTAATTAATCGAAAAGTTAATTATATTCTTGACAATTCAACTATTTTGTGAAAAAATCATCTTTTTAGTCTATTTTAAAATGCTGAACGCATCAATGAAACCATCGAGTTTTTGCTCCATATCCTCCATGCTCAAAAAAACTCTCCTTCTGAAAGAGAAGCAGGACATTAGCATGTACGCGACGAGACTGTGAAGAAATCTTTCAGATTCTGAAAAAAGAATTATGCTCCTCCTCCGTCTTGCAGTATCCTAATTACAAGAAAGAAGTACTATTTAAAAAGAGCTGTAAGACATCGTATGTGCAGTATACGCATAAGGCAGTGCCTGTATGGGCATTGCCCTTTGAAATCGACCAAACAACTCATGGATCCAGGGCGAGGGAGCATTAGTTACAAGACACATGTTAATAAAATTATCATCCTCAAATTCGCAGATAATAAATATGTATTGCTTGGAAGTACGATGTTCTGATGAAAATAATTGCCTCGTTTCTCTATACAGAACACAATCCAAAAGCAACCATTAGTATATCCTAATTTTCTTCTATTTCCTCGATATATGTGTGTTCTAAACGAATGGCTCCTTTATAGGAAAGAGCTCGGTGAAACGACTCTTCATCTCAAGAAATTTCGGTTAGACATTGCTAAAGCTCTGATAGAATACGGAAAATACACCAGAAAACAGATAACCATTTGTACATTACCTTTGCAAGAGCAACATGATTTGAAGGAAATGCCGTCTGGGCGACTTTCGTCTTGGCAGCAAGTCCAACAAATGAAACAGCGCTTTTGGGCTTCATCGAGAGAGGTGAGGTTCCCATACATATTATACATCTTTTGTATAATAGTGATAGCAATCATTATCACACTGTTTTAAATTTAACAGGAGCTACATCCTCTCGAGTGTTTTGTACGCCTTGTAACAAGGGCTACAATAGCAGGTCCGATCATAGGTGTGCACATAAATGTGAAGCCTGTCTCGTTCAGACCTCATGTTTATAAAAGTGTTCTAATAATCGATTAGCAGCTACTCCCAAGTGTGAAAAATGCCTTCGTCGATTTTATAATAATGATTGCTTGAATCACCATTTAACCCCCGGTTCATACTCCTCCAGAAAAAATGTCTGTGACACATTGAAAATTTGCCCCGAGTGTTCACGCTTGGTAAATATTATAAAAAATAAAAATCACAGATGCGGCTTCAGTTATTGCAGGATATGCAAGTGTGATCGTGAATACAATCACGCATGCTTTATGAAGCCTATACGTGATCGTGTGGGTGCTAATGACACTAAAATTTCAGAACCTGTGATTTTTATTTTTTACGATTTCGAAACGCAGCAGGGAGAAACACTCGCGGGGGATGATAGCGTAAACGAGAACAAAGTAAATCTTTGCGTAGCCCAACAGGTATGCAGCTGGTGCATGCATGAACAAGATATCAAAAAACCTTGTGAACACTGTGGTTTGATACGCGAATTTGTGTTTTCTGGTGAAACTTCCATACGAGATTTTGTAGATTTCACCCTCCGTCCAGTTGTCCTTTTTAAAAAGATTATTTGCATAGCCCACAATTCTAAAGGCTTTGATGCTCAATTCATTTTAAAACAACTGACAGAGCACAGATCTACTGAAAAAAAATAGATCCAGATCTTATACTCAATGGCACAAAAATAATTTTAATGCATGTCTAACATAAAGTGTTCATAGATAGTTTGAACTATTTCCAGTTCTCTCTTAGTGCTTTACCAGCTTTGTTTGGACTAGAAGGTATAGGTGAAAAAAAGGAACATTCCCACATTTATTCAACATCCCGCAAAATAAAAATTATTGTGGTCCTCTTCCCTCAATTGAATTTTATTCTCCGGGTACAATGAGTAAAAAGGCTCGAAAACAATTTTTAAAATGGTACGAGGAAAAAAATCTTGATCCGAATTACCAGTTTAATTTTTGGCATGAGCTGATTAATGCCCCTTTGGAAAACTAGATTTATTATCTCATCCGTAAATTATCGTGTGACAACGAACAGCGTCACCTTCCTCGAATTCCTTGAATTCTATGAAATCCTTGAATTCCCTGAATGACTTGAATTCCTTGTACATAAATTCCATAAATTCATTTAATTTCATTAATTCCTTCAATTTCAAGAATTCCACGAATTCCATGAATTGCTTGGATTCCATGAATTCCTTGAATTCAATGAATTCCATAAATTCCTTGAATTCCACTAATTCCATGCATTCTATGAATTCAACGCATTTCTTGAATTTCATATATGCCTTCAATTCCATGAATTACATGAATTGCATGAATTCGTAGAATACCACGAGTTCCTCGAATTCCAATAATTCCACGAATCCCATGAATGCAGGGAACACTGTGAATGGAATTCCAGGCATTGAAGGAATTCACAAAATTAATGGGCTTAATGGAATTCAAGGAGTTGAAGGAATGCATGGAATTGTTGAAGGAATTCATGGCATTCATGAAAGTAAGGAATATCCAGCATTGAAGAAATTCACAGAATTCACGTAATTCATGGAATTCACGCAATTCATGGAATTCACGTCATTCATGGAATTCATGGTGTTCCCTGAATTCATGGAATTTAGGAAATTCATGTAATTGAAGGAATTCAAGGATTTCATGGGATTCAAGTAATTCAGGGAATTCGAAGAATTCAAGGGTTTCATGGAATTCATGTAATTCAAGGAGTTCATGGAATTCACGGCATTCAAGACATTCATGAAATTCAAGGAATTTACAGTATTCATATAATTCAAGGAATTTGTGGATTTCACGGAATTCATGGAATTCAGGGAACTCATGGAATTCAATGATTTAATGGACTTCAGGGAATTCGTTGAATTCGCGAAAATCATGAAATTCACGGTATTCACTGAATTTATGGAATTCGAGGAATTTATGGGGTTCCTAGAATTCACGGAATTCATGAAATTCAAGCCGTTTTTAAGGGATTGATGGAATGCAAGGAATTAATCGAATCCATAGTAGAGGAAAGTCATGTCTCCCAGAAATTGGGAAACAAACAAAATATAAAATACTAAAGTTTGATTTTTTGTAACGGTGTAACCTGAAAATCGGAAAGAAAATAGAAAATGTTGGAGTCTACTAGAATTTACCATGAAGGGGCTTGTCAGCATGTTCTCTTAGTAGAAGCGTATGTTCTGCTTTCTGTACACGACTTTTAAGCACCGAAGGTATTAGTGATACTAGGCCATGTGTAGTGTTGCTGGAATCAAGTGGGAGGCCAAGCTCCTCTGCGGCCCTATCTGCGGCACGGTATAGAAACCCCGCAGCATTGACGACTTCATGTTGGTGTACGAGTCGCATAAAAGAATCTGCAGTGTTTAGAACTGAGCAGGCTGTAGCCAGAACAGTTCTTCGATGAAGCTTAGCAAGCTTGTCGCAAGATGATTGTCATCATCTTGCGTTTACTTCGGTCAAGTTGCTTCAACTCATTGACGTTCCATTTTACTGTACCAAACGTGTATAGCAGTATTGAAACAGCCAGCATATTGGTCGCCTGGATCGTATTCTTTCCAGATAATTCGGAAGCCCAAATTTTTCTCAGAATTTGGCGATACCTTTTTTCAAGGGCCGTTTTTAACACACGCACATTTTGGGTGTCCGCTTGAGTTATTTAAAGATATGTATATGTTTCTCCATTACAGAGATGTTGAATGGTATTTCCGCCTATGAGTTGAACATCCTGATCGTCACGCGATGGTGTTGTTTCTAGTCTTCCTTGGTGTAGGTGGATGCAGGCATACTTGTTCAGTCCGAAGCTCATGCCAATCTCTTTAGAGTACCTATTCACCGCCTCCTCAAGGATGTTAAGGTCCTCTTTCAAAGAAGCGAAGAGTTAAGGTTGTCCACCCATAAAAGGTGTTTGACTTTATATTCTCTTCTGTTCGTCGGGCCACAAATGTATCTGGAGCTTTTACCTCGGAACACAATAGATAGAGGCAAGAGGGAGATGCAGAAAAGTATCGGACTCAGAGAGTTTCTCCAAATTTTTCAGAACGCCGCAAAAACGTTTGTATTTTGCGAGATTACCAACAAAAAAAAAATATTTATATATATCTATATATATACTGCTCGTGGGAACAACAATGGCACCACCAAAACACCAAAAAGTTTTAGATGCGGTTCAAAACGATCAAACGCGCAGAGCACCCGACAATGGGTCGGCAAACAATGCAGATCATCCTAGAGTTCAGGGTGCTGAAAATAATTTAGATGGAAACACGACGACGAACCGGCGAAACGCCCACATTGAGAATCCAATAGGACCTACAGTGAACCCAACAGGACCTACATTTATTCTACCTTCTGTTACTGTTTGTTTGAAACCTCCTGATATCAATGATCCCTTTGGCACTATGACTCCAGATTTTAAGACAAATATTCTCATTAAGATCATCCAAATAACAGGTTCTACTGACCTAAGACTGATTTTAGGAACCAGTATTCAAGATGCAATTAACACTGGCCAATGTCCTACTGTTGGGGCTCTCATAGTAACCTTATTATTTCGAGCTCAATCAAATCCTTTGATACAGGCTCATTCTCAACTTCTGATTGATATCAAGAACTTCTTATCTGGCATTGATTTAGTTGCTGTTATTACACTTCCAACAGTTTTACAGGTTGCGAAGATATATCCCGTAAATGGCATAATTTACTCTATAATCGACATAGCTCAACCATACAGAAGTTTCATTTCTGTTACTTCACCGTCAAATGTTCCCAATGGGATGTCGGTCTTTGTGATCATGGATCCAAATAAACTAAGAGAACCTTTAAATCCTCAGAATCCCTATGAAGGTCTTTTCCCTAATGTAGGAAGAGACACTCCTGGTGGCCAGTTTATTCTTCAGTTAAAAGCAATTTTCACCATAAGTAAAATCTCACAACTGATTCCGAATTTCAAACCAGGAGATTATGCGAGTAGAGGAATGCTATTAATTGCACTTTTGCAGAAGCTTCCAAGTCTACCTGCAATTGCCGCAAAACCAACATTGAAGAAAATTATTTTAGACTACGTTTGGGCCATATTGATACCAGCATTTTACACAAAGAATTCCTACGATGAAGTGATAATCACTTTAGGACAGCAACCTCAAGTGAAACCTGATACTGGAACTTTGGTTGGTTTGTTTCCGCCTCCTAAAAACAAGAGGGAACAACAACTGTGGGTTATAATACGGAAACTACTGATACGAGAGGATCTTTTTGATATCTTGTCTATCCCGTTACCTAACCCTAATACAAGTCAAAATGATCTTTTGAAAACAATTATAATTGCGGTTTTAAATTCACCATACAAATTTGATAAAACGGTAGTGACAGCTTGTGAGTTTTACAATTCGAAAGTCTTTGATGTACAAAAGGGTTCATTGCCCATTAACTGGGTGCTCAAAAAGGTCGTAGTGACCAAACTGAAAGTCAATATTTGCCCGACGGAATCTTATGCGGCCCTATCAGGAACTATGTCGGAACTTACATTAGAAGACTGTTTTCGTTCATTTCTAAAAACAGTATTCTGTCTGGAGCTATCCGGTTTTGAAGGGAACTTCGAAAGCAGAACACTGAATTATTTGCCCGACAGAACCTTATGTCGCTCTATCCGGAACTATGTCGGAACTTACATTAGAAGTCTGTTTTCGTTCATTTCTAAAAACAGTTTTCTGTCTGGAGTTATCCGGATTTGAAGCGAATATCGGAAACAGAAAACTTCAATATATGCCCGACGGAATCTTATGCGGCCCTATCAGGGACTATGTCGAAACTTACATTAGAAGTCTGTTTTCGTTCATTTCTAAGAACAGTTTACTACCTGGATCTGTTGGGCATTAAAGCGTACATCGGAAGCAGAAAACTGCATTATTTGCCCGACGGAATCTTACGTGGCCCTATCTGGAACTATGTCGCAACTTACATTAGAAGTCTGTTTTCGTTCATTGCTAAAAACAGTTTTCGGTCAGGAGTTATCCGGCTTTGAAGTGAACATCGGAAACAGAAAACTTCAATATTTGCCCGGCGGAATCTTATGCGGCCCTACCAGGAACTATGTCGGAACTTACATTAGAAGTCTCTTTTTGTTCATTTCTAAAAACAATTTTCTGTCTGGAGCTACCCGGATTTGAAGGAACTTCGCAAGCAGAACACTGAATTATTTGCCCGACGGAATCTTATGCGGCCCTATCTGAAACTATTTCGGAACTTACATTAGAAAACTGGTTTCCTTTGTCTGAAAACGATTTTCTATCTGGCTCTATCCGGCTTTGAAGCGAACGGTGGGGATAGAAAGTTGAATTATTTGCCCGACGAAATCTTATGCAGCCCTGTCTGGAACTATGTCGGAATTTACATTAGAATTCTGTTTTCGTTCCAGACAAAAAACAATTTTCTATCTGTATCTATACGGCTTTGCAGCGAACATCGTAAACAGAAAACTGAATTATTTGCTCGACCGAATCTTATGCGGCCCTATCTGGAATAATATCGGAACTTACATTAGAAAACTGTTTTCGTTTGTGTAACAACAGATTTCTATCTGGATCTTTCCAGCTTTCAAACGAAGATTGGAAATAGAATGTTGAAGGATTTGCCCGACTATATATATATATATATATATATATACAAAATTTGACAAGCATGCTCTAATTTTTCATGCGAAATTTCTTGATTTTTTCACAGTTCAATGTGGAAAGGGACTTTGGAAATTGGAAAGCTATCTTAAAAATATTCAGTTCTTAAGGGAAGAATCAACTATATATGGTTCAAAAAATCTTTTTTCTTATTAGAAATCAGTTGCATATGCAGTAAAAATATTTTTGCGAAGTTTTAGGTCGAAATTCCGAAAATTGAGATAGTGGCAAACTTTTTACCGTATCGCGGTGCGTATGCCATATTACACGCGCTCGATCTTTACATGCGTTTCCCCTAAAAAGCATTTTTAAAAACTGGCGGGCCGGATTAAACGAGAAAGAAAAAACCGATTTCAATAAATCTTTCATCAAAACCAAGAGAATACAACACCATGCTATATGAACCTTACTGCTTTTGCAACAACACAAATTTCAACCATTTTTTGCAAAAAAACTTGACCAAAAATTGAACTTTTTATTATACATTCTGAGTTTCAGTTTCTCAAAAATAGGTTGAAAAACCTTTGATTGAGATTCATATGCAATAAAACACAATTATATAACTAAATTGTGCTGTATTTTTGATACAAATTAACTTCCAGCTGCTCTGTCGTTCCCTTCGCCGCCGCTTGCCTCTGCATGGGGTGCAGGGTCCACTTTGGGGACATATACATATTTGCGGACTGTAAAGGAATTTTTCATTAAAAAAATATGTGTAGTAATGTAATATTTATAGTCGATTTCCTCCTCAATGCTTCTTAGGCATTTTTCAATTGTGCGGAATTTAATTTAAAGTTATTATACAGTGAAATCGTTTAATTGCAAATATGTATCAGTATTAAATTAGTAATGTTGAAAGTCTTATTCCTTTTAATTCCTTCAAATGCTTTCAGATTACTTTAAATTCTTTTCACTCTCTTGAAACCTTCTGAATTCCTTCGAATTCTCTGATATTTCTGATCACAGGTTGTGCGAACTGATAAATTTATGCATCGAGACGAGACAAGTCCCAGACGATTGGAGAAATGCGATTATCGTACCCATATACAAAAGGAAGGAAGATAAAAACAACTGCAATAATTACAGAGGTATCAGCTTACTAAGTACCGTAAGTAAAATATATTCAAAAATACTTAATGCAAGCTTTTATGCATATGCATGATCTTACGTGTGGTGACATCAAGGGCCTTAAGTTCGTTCTTCGTCCATTGAAACACCCCAAACGAGTAGAGTAGAACCAGGACGGCAAGCATGATAGTCGCAGATACCTTATTCAACACCGACAGATCGGATGACCAAATCTGTCGAAGAAGATGCTTGTATGTGCTTCGGCGAGACTCGTTTACTGATGTTACGTTCTGAATGCTGCTTCGAGGCACGCCCAGGTATGTATAGGTATCTCCAGTGTGAAATTGTCTGATAAACCTTATATCCACAAGCTTAGGGTCCTTGGAAACGCCAAAAATCTTTCCTTTCTTCAGATGAATTTTGGTACATTTATCCAATCCAAAGTCCATCCCAATCTCTCCTATGTACTTTTTGACGATATTTGTGGCAGTTTGAAGTTTGCCTTTGCCAGAGGCATAGATCTTCAGGTCATCCATATAAAATACATGAGTGGCCTTATGTTCGCGTTGGTTGGTGTCGCCGCAGATGTCTCCAGAAGAATTTCGTAGTGCGAGAGATAGAGGCAGAAGTGTGATGCAAAAAAGCAAAGGGTTCATGGTATCGCCTGAAAGACACCTTCCTGGAAGGTGACGTTGTTCATTGTTACACGATAATTTTCAGATGAGATAGTAAATCTAGTTTTCCAAAGAGGCATTAATCTCTCTATGCATCTCACTGTGTGTGGATGTACCTTTAAGCTTTCCAACAGACAGATGATAAGTCTACGAGAGGTTGAATCGAATGCTTCGCGGTAGTCAATCCAGGCCATTGACAGGGCACGTTGATGAGCTGCAGCGTCTTTGCAGACACACCTGTTAATTAGCAGGTTCTCTCGACAGCCTAATACACCTGTTTTCGATCCACGTTGTTCGTACATCTCACGCCACACAGACTCAATTCACCGAAAAATCCGGTTGTTTAGGAGAGCTGTAAAGATGTTATAAAGTGTATTCAAACAAGTTATTGGCCTGTAATTCTCTGGGTTGGACAAGTTGCCTTTTTTCGGTATGATTATAGTGTATCCTAACACCAGCCACTGCGAAATGGGCATCTCCGACTTTCAATATGAGGTGAATATGCGGGCCAAATGTTGGTGTGTAGAAGTGAACTTCTTCCACCAGAAGTTCTTGATACAATCTATTATTGCAGTATAAAATACAGCAATTTACCATTTTTGCAAAACACTTATATCTCACAAAAATATTGTCAATATTTTGCCTTGGAAAGTAGGTTATACACAACATCTTTTTCACTTCTTCATAAATCACAAAACTCGCATATCGCTCACTTCGCACATCATAGCTCCAATACAAATGAATGAAGAAAAATAATTTATAATAAATAATGGGCCTAAATTACGCAGTTTCCATTTTTTAATCCTTTTACTCAAATACAAAAATTTATTGATGCTCGCTCGCGTGCTGTCATGTATTGCGCTACACGTCATTTTTCAAACTTGTCGCACCGCAGGGAAATATCAAGTTCCGGGACAGCGGCGAGCATTTGAGGGGGAAACGTTTCTCAACTCTTCCTTGAGGATCTCTTCATAAATCAAGTGGAAGAGGCCACTGAGCCTATATAAAGTTGATTTTGGATGATAACCAGGCTGGTGAAATTTAGGGATTTTGAGGGACTTATGCTTTACTTACACGTGCACATGTGAGACATTTTCCACTGTGCAGATCAAAAGTTAGACGAGCACAGTTGTACCACTGACCCTTAACGTGCACAGAGGGGCACGTGTAAAGTTGCACTGGGCAGATTGAATCTCAAAAATTCTGATGTGCGTAAATTTGGAAAATATTTACATAAAATTATGGATCTATTATATTATTATATTTACCAATAGAATTAAGCATCGTGGTGAAGAACAAGACCAGAGCCCAGACAATTCTCATATTTTCTAATGCGAGAAAAAACTGAATAATGAATAATGATGAAGTTTATTAACAATTTAACTAATAAATATTCTACCGCTTCGTTCGCTCATATGATCTACACTATAGTCGTTATTTCTTGGATTGAAGGCGTTAAGTTTGTTGTACTGAAATAATTACGTTTCATTAAAATAGTGTGAAGGTTCAAAATTTGGTTACAAGTTTCACTAAAATTCCTTTCGCTATTTATGTAATCTTTTGCGTTATAGAGAAAGCTGCAGTTTTCACATGTAAAATCAATATAGTGGAAAGGTATATGAAGATATTAAGTGGGATTTCATGGGGTGTGTATGTAAGTAAATTTGGTAAGTCTCATCTACCGTTTCGAAATCACCTTAGCAACAGTAACACAATCATTGTAAACATAGCCTAAACGCCGACAGATTGGATGACCAAATCTGTCAAAGAAGATGCCTGTATCTGCTTCGGAGAGACTCCTTTACTGATGTTACGTCCTGAACGTGGCTATATATATATATATATATATATATAAGGCATAATTTCTTAAGTGTACCAACGTCGAAAATGAAAGTTGTCTCATCGGGCTCAAACTCGGCCCAATGGTAGTCCAATTATATAGTACTCCTCACACCAAAACTCAAATTATTTTGATGATTATTTATCAAAGTGGAGTGGGTACAGTTTTTGGATTTTTTAAGCAAAGCCTTACTTTCAAACATTTGTAACTTTTTTCCTATTGCCTCAAACAAAATTTCAGTGAAATGTTTTTGATAGATTTTTGCACAAAGTTTCCGGTGGTCGTAACGATTTTTGAAAAAAGTCAAAATTTGAACCTAATTTTTGAAAATCAAAAATAGATTTGACTTTTTTCAAATTTCAACACTTTTTTTCTAAATAGTTTTAAAAGAAAGCTGATATTCTTTTCTATACGACCCCGAATTTTCAGAGTGGCAAATTAATTCGTCTTTGAGTAAGAGAATAATACGTAAACAAGATGTCATGATAGAGCGAGTGACGCGAGATCTCTCCTAGTGCGCTCACGCTGAGGATCTTTGTGCAACGCTTTAGCGCCAGTTTTTTAAGTTAAGCAATATTATATGCTACTAGAATAACTGCTCTTTTCAGAAAGTAAGACATAAAGCAACTAATCTTAAACTTCGTGGTGTTACCCACGACTTGCGTTTGAAATTCCCTGCACTACCAGAAGGAGCTCAAATTTGAAGTTCATATAGACACCAACTCATCAACTCAGCGGGAATGCCATCCTTGAACTCTGGTGATATTGCAAAGCCTTCTGGCAAAGATGAGGCAGACACTGAGGATCATAAAATGATTTCTAACCATGATGAAGATCAGCTATATGAAAGTGAAAAAGATTGAGATGTCTTAGACACCAAACTGCAGTGTGAAAAAAATTTCATAAAGCTGGTGTTGAAGTGCTTGGTCGAATCATCAAAAAATGCAATGCCTCTAAAGATCTTTAAGAAGAATTTCAACCTCTCTGGCTTGCGCCAAAATCTTGGGACAAAGAAAACTAATGCAGGTGTTCAATACATCAGAGCGAAAAGCAAGAAATGTCAAAGCGAGAGCTTTGGCAGATGCAAACCGAAAAACAAAACCAACGGTTGATCATAAGACCAAAAGACGAATGCATCAACACAGCACAAAGATAGGCTGGGCAAGGCACTACGTTTCCCGGATTCAGTGTGTGATTGACTACATAACATCTGGTAGGAGTTTCACTGCCAAGGTTCGGCAGTTCGCGCGTTAACTGAGGGTCTGCCATTACACACTCAACAAAAGAAAGCTACTAACCATCAGGCAGCATATTGTTGACAGAATACGAGTACTATCTAACGCTAGGAGAAGTCCAGAGCGGAGAGAGAGAGGTGGCTCAGAGAACATCAACAGTTTTAGTCTGACCCATCCCGAATCTTCGAAGACCCTCCTGAAGAGGAATACCCAGCTATCACTACCGATGAGTTGAAAAATGTATTAAGAGGCATGCGGAACTATTCGGCTCCGGGACTAGATGGTATCAAGTCTTATTGGTAGAAGAAGTTTCCTTCAACCCACCAGCATCTGGCACAAATTTTCACCTCATATCCTAGGTCGGAAGAGCCTATTCCGAAATGGTTGGTTGAAGGGCGCACAATGCTTCTGCCGAAGATTAGCAACTTAGCTGACCCTAAAAATTACAGGCCAATAACTTTCTGAACACACTGTATAAGATCTTCACAGCTATCCTAAATTATAAGGATTGTTTGGAGAATTTGGACCTGTGTGGCGAGAGATGTACGAACAACGTGGCTAAAAGAAAGGCGTATCAGGATGTCGGGAGAACCTGCTTATCGATAGATGTGTCTGTAAAGACGCAGCATTCTATCAGCGTTACCTATAGATGGCCTGGATTGATTACAGGAAAGCTTTTGATTCAGCCCCCCATAGACTAATCATCTGTCTGTTGGAAAACTTAAAGGTTCATCCACATATCGTGAGGTGCATAGAGAGATTAATGCCGCTTTGGAAAAGCAGATTTACAACCTCATCTGCAAAACAACGTGTGATCACTAATAGTGTCACCTTTCAGAGAGGTGTGTTTTAGGGCGACACCATGAGCCCTCTTCTCTTTTACCTCACATTATCGCCACTATCTCTCGCACTTCGCCATTCCAAAGGGTACCTCTGCGGCAAACCTCGAAATCGAAAGCATAAGGTCACTCATGTATTTTACATGGATGATCTTAAGATTTGTGAACTTTTAAGTGAAATCGTGAGTATTTCACCAGTGTATAATATCATATGATATATTACTACTCACTCTCATTCTATCGATTCCATATCTCTTCTCGTGCACGACAGAAAGCTAGTCGATTAGCCTAGTGGTTGCGACGGGACCGGAACCGACGAGGCTCGGATAGGTTAACCTATCTGGCGCCTGTGAAATAAAAACGAGCTTCGTGGGTCGTTCGTGAGTCTAAAGAGTGCAACTCGGGAACACGGTATAATCCGTCGTTTGTGTCGCAGCCGCAGGTATGTGGCAGCCAAAATAATTTATTATAACTGAGTTTTCTGAACCTGGGTCATCCCCGGCCAGGACGTGATTAGCAGTGGTGCACACGAGATTTTTGAATAACTTGTTTATAAGGTATATCATACATATAATACATATTATATATATGTATATATATATATTATACATATATCAGCTACATTAGCAATACAGCAGCTTCCAGGGTGATTGCAACGACGGGCAGGAAGCCAGGTGGTCCTCGTGGTAGCCGAAAGAAGATTTCGTTGAAGAAAGATAATTTTCAGCAACGGTACAACTTCCGTCAAAGAAGAGTAGTGTCCAGACGAAACCGAAAAAACAAAATGAAGAAGCGAACGCTTAAATTAATATCTTGCCCTCCCAAGTAAATATAAGCGTATTCCTGAATCTAGTATATATATATATATATATATATATATATATATAAATTTAGTGAGAGAGAGGGAGAGAGCGTATACATAAATATAAAAAGAAATTAAGACTGGACTATAAATTCGAGTTTCTGTGCGTTCGTAGTAGCATAAGTCTCCACCGTCATTTTTGTGGAGGCCAGGGTAATTCGAACGAATTTAGACAAGTACGATTTAGGTTCGCTCCTCTGAATCGAGGGCTGTGGTCCTGAACTCCTGCGTGGACAGTTGGCTTTCCTTTGCAGGGTGGAAGTTGGCTATTAATGCTAGTATTCGGTCTCATCCCTCCTCGTGAGCTGAAACAATTACAAACGAGCCATTAGGCATTTCTTATTTCAAGGTGTGAAGGCATTTTCCTGGTCACATACCGCGAGAGCACCATTGTCCATTATCCTGCAATCCTTATCACTGATGACTGTGTCAACATCTACGACGGTATATCCATTATCGCTGCGTTCGATGGATGGCCCCTTATTAGTATTTTATGTATTTTTCTTAATGGGAAATACGTGCTAAACTGCATGGAGGTTGCGGAAACTCTTAATATAATTGTAGAAAAAAACGTTTTTGAGGGAGGGTTTGGAACAAATTTGGGGGCGATATGCATGAAAATTCGAGGAAAAAATTTCCAATGCATTTTTGGACCACTTTAGTCTACAATGAGGGCCGTCCTAATTTATGATCCAGTTACAAATTTCCACCTTCAGGTAGTTGTTCTAGATTAGGACAAAGCTATAATTATAGATGAATCTATGGTCTTCTATGATCTTGTTTTATAGCGTTGGCCTTTGAGTCTACTTAATTTTATGTAAATGTGGAAATCTACAGATTATTGCCTTCATTTTCGCAGGTAATATGAAGAACAGACATCAGTTTATTATGGTACTCTATATAATCTCTCATCCTCCTTAGCATTTTTGACAAATAACTGAGCTGTCAGAACATCGACACTAGCTGTTGTTTATAGAATAAAGTTGTTTAGTGTATAACCGATGTGATTACGAGATTTCGGGGGCTGGGGCGAAGGGATTAAGCCCCACCCCCGGGCTACGCCACGGCAAGGTGTTGGAAACCTCTCAATGGTGAGCATCATATAACAGAATATACCCTTTTAAAGTATGGTACACCTCCCGGTGCATTTTTTCACGTTTTGGTACTTCTTCTTTTAATCGGAAATTATATATTTGTTCTTTCTTTTATTTTAAATTTCTATTTTACCATAGTCTTCTTTTGGTTGAAAAGTATCTGGTACTAAATGTAAACAAAATGGCTTCCTCTGGATTATGCCTAAGATTGATAGCTTTTAGGTTGTACGAAATTACTAAGTTTAAATCAAATTTACGGAAAGCTACTTTGTGTATATTTTCAACAGGGGCCGTTTATTTAGTGCGACTGTTTATGCAGTGAACCTCTTAAAAATATGTTCAATGCTCATCATATTTATGAAGAATGTTAATAATTGTATTTTCTCATGTGAACTTATAACAATGCTCAAATATTGAAAACCAAAATTCTAATTTGTTAAAGAATGTGGTACAGGGGAGACACTAGCTGATATATGGGAAAGAAATCAGTTAAGGTGGTTCGGACATCTTGAAAGAATGAAAGATGAACGACTGACCAAACAGGTCTCGTAATCCTTTGGAATCTTTTGAAATACCCTAAAACTTTAGTAATATCTTGAAATATTTCGAAATTCCTTAATAAATACTTCGTAGTCCTTTGAAATACCTTAAAATCCCTTGAAATCTGTTGAAACACTTTCAAATCATTGGAAATCTTTCAAACCTTTGCAAATCTATTGAAATTGCATGAAATCTCTTATAATCCCTTAAAAACTTGGAAATTCTATTAAAATCCCTTGATATCCTTTAAAATTCGTGAAAATACTTCGCTATCACATGAAATCCTATGATATAATTTCTTAAAACTCTTTAAATATTTTAAAAACATTTGGAGTCTGTAAAACCTCTCGTAATCCTTTGGAATCTTTTGAAATACCCTAAAACTTTAGTAATATCTTGAAATATTTCGAAATTCCTTAATATATACTTCGTAGTCCTTTGAAATACCTTAAAATCCCTTGAAATCTGTTGAAATACTTTCAAATAACTAAAGTAAAATAATAACTAAAAAAAAATAATAACTAAAGTTTTAAAAATCATCCTTACGTAATTAATGGAAGTTCCCTAAAGAAAAATTAGTAGTTTTTAATTTGACCTACGTGGCATTTAAGAACACTTGTATCAAAACTTCTCTCGCAACTGTCGACGAAGCAGAGTGCAGTGGTTTGAGTAATAAGACTTGAGATTTCGTTGGAAGCATTAATTAAAGGTAATTGAACAAAGCCTCGATAATCCGGACCTTTGTCACGAACTCTTACTGAAAAGACTTGGGCACTTGACCCAGTAATTAGCTTGCAAGCTTCGGTGGATAATTTCCTTTTTTCTCCAGGCTCCTTGAATACGGCATCGCAGTATTTATTTTTGCAGCAGAGACCTCTAGAACCATTGTAAGTTCCACACTTTGGACATTTGCGTACCCCGCGCAGTGTCGCCTTTCCGAGATCCGCTAACAGTGACTTCAAACGCTCTTCGTTAGACATTTCACCTAAAATCGAGTAAAGTTGTTAATTAAAAATAATAGGCTTTGAAGGAATTATTTTTCTAACAAAATTTAATAGCGAAATGTTTATTATTATCAGGGATCACAGGGCAAATGAAGCTCAAAAAAGGGGAAATAGGGTAATTTTCTCACGAAAAAGGGGAAAATAGGGGAAAGATTAAACATTTATTTTTATCAAACCATTAAAATCAATCGAGAATTCCCTCGAATTCAAAAAGAATAATAATTTCAAATTCAAATCACTATAAATTGAGTAGAAAAATATTCGAACTCTACGATATAATTCAGTGAAATCCATTGAATTAAACCCTGGAATGCGTCGAAAGGTCCTAAACATGTCATGATTTTTATAAAAGGAAAAAAAGAGCTTTGAAACTTCCTTGAAAACATTAAAATCAATCGAGAATTCCCTCGAATTGAAAAAGAATAAAAATTAGTCATTCAAATCACTGTAAATTGATTATAAAAATATTCGAACATTATTATAAAATGCAGTGAAAACCATTAAATTAATCCCAGGAACCTGTCAAAATGCCCTAAAAATGCCATGATTCTTATAAGAGGAAAAGAAGCTTTGAAGCTTCCTTCAAACCATTAAAATCAATCGAGAATTCCCTCAAGTTCAAAAAGAATAATAATTTCAAATTCAAATCAAATTGATTAGAAAGATATTTGAACATTATTATCAAATTCAGTGAGAATCATTAAATTAATCCCTGGAACGTGTCAAGAAGTCCTAAAAATTCCATGATTTAAAAAACGGGAAAAAAGCTTTGAAACTTCCCTCAAACCAATAAACTCAATCGAGAGTTCCCTCGATTTCAAATGAATAACAATTTCAAATACAAATGACCATAAATTAATTAGAAAAGTATTCGAACATTAATATAAAATTCAGTGAAAACCATTGAATTAATCCCTGGAAAATGTAAAAAAAGTCCCAAAAATGCCATGATTTTTATAAGAGGAAAAAAAAGCTTTGAAACTTCCTTCAAACCATGAATATCAATCGAGAATTCCCTCAAATTCAAAAAGAATAACAATTTCAAATTAAAAGCACTATAAACTGATTTGAAATATATTAGAACATTATTATAAAATTCAGAGAAAACCATTACATTTATCCCTGGAACGTGTCAAAAAGTCCTAAAACTGCCATGATTTTTATAAGTGGAAAAAAAGAGCTTTGAAACTTCCTTCAAAACATTAAAATCAATCGAGAATTCCCTCGAATTAAAAAAGAATAACAATTTCAAATTTAAGTCACTATAAATTGATTATAAAAATATTCGAACATTATTATAAAATTCAGTGAAAGCCATTAAATTAATCCCTGGAACCTGTAAAAATTAATTTTTTTGGTTCAATATTCATGTCTTTAGTTAAAAATTCAACTATTTGGTTAAAAATGAACTTTTTTTGTTAAAAACTCATTTGTTAAAAATTCATAGTTGACTAAAACAACTTTTTTGGTTGAAAATGTAACTATTTTATTGAACATTCAACTATGTAGTTGAAGATTAACTTTTTTGCTAAAAATTCATAACTTTGGGTAGAAAATTCAACTGTTTTATAGAAAAATTTTCTTTTTTGGCTAAAAAATTTAACAATTTCCTTCAAATTTTTTTTCATCCTTGACAAAAAATATTTGTTAGTTGAAAATTCAACTACTTGGCTGAAATTGGTTAGAAATTAATTTTTTTAGTTGAATATTCTTGTCTTTGGTTGAAAATTCAACTACTTAGTTGAAAATTCAACTATTTGGTTAAAAATGAACTTTTTTGTTAAAAATTCATTTGTTAAAAATTCATGGTTGACTAAAACATCTTTTTTGGTTAAAAATTTAACTATTTGATTGGAAATTCGCTTTTTTGAACGAATTTAACCATTCTTAAGGTTATAAATTCATCTATTTAATTTAAAACTCGTCTTTTTTTGATAAATTCAACTGTTTTAAATTTAAAATTTTAATCTTTTTTAGTTGAAATATCAACTATTACATTTTTTCTTGGGAATTCATATTTTTTTGGTTGAAATTTCAACTACTTGGCTAAAATTTCATCTATTTTGTTAAAAATTCATTTTTGTGGTTGAAGATTCATAATTAAGGTTGAAAATTAACTTTTTTTGTGAAAATTCGTAACTTCGCGTACAAAATTCAACTGTTTCGTAGAAAATTTGTCTTTTTAGCTTGAAAATTGAACTATTTATTAGAAAATTCAACTATTTCGTTGAAAATTAACTTTTTTGGTAAAAGTTAATTACTTCGGGTAGAAAATTTAATTGTTTTGTAGAAAATTTGCCTTTTTGGCTCGAAAATTAAAATATTTAATAGAAAATTCAAACATTTCGTTAAAATTTAACTATTTAGTTAAAATTTAACTTTTTTGGCAAAAATTAATTACTTCGGGTAGAAAATTCAACTGTTTTGTAGAAAATTTATCTTTTTGGCTTGAAAATTGAAATATTTAATTAAAAACCCGTATTTTTTGTTGACAAATTCAACTGTTTTAAATTCCTTTTTGACACTTTAGAAAATCATTTTGAATGGTGTGAAATGTTTTTTCAATTTTCGCTTTATATTCATTTTTCAAAATAAAAAAATATTGCACATTTTCACGGGAATCTTCATTTTTTTTTATTTTCTTCAAACCGTTCAAAATGTTTGGGAAGTTTATTTTTTTCGAAATCTTCCAAAATCTACATTTTGTATAAAATTTTCAAAACATTTTGAAATGCTTTTCAATTTTCTGTTAATATTAATTTTTCATCACAAACAATCATTTCAAATTTTCCTAGGAATCTTATACAAAAATTGCTATTCTCTTAAAACCTTTCAAAATTATAAAAAAATGTATTTTATTTTCAAAAATCTACATTCTGTTTAAAGTTTTTTTAAATGTTTTCAAATTTTTAATTATTTTTAATTCTTTGCAGAGAATCTGAATATCTCTTAACCCTACATGAACTTTTTTGTAAATTTTGTAATTTCTTAAAATTCAAATATTTGAATTTGAAATATTTTATATTCCTTTTTGACATTTTAGGAAATATTTTGAATATTTTGGAATATTTTTCAATTTTCGCTTGAAATTCATTTTTCAACATAAAATTTTCCAAAACATTTTAAAATCCTTTTCAATTTTCTGTTAACATTAATTTTTCAGAACAAACAATCATTTCAAATTTTCCTAAGCTCGAGTTTTTTAACAAATTTTTAAAAATCTACATTATGTTTAAAAAATTTTGAAATTTTTGCAAATATTAAATTATTTTTAATTCATTTCAGTAATTCTAAATATCTCTTAACCCTACTCGATTTTTGTTGTTAATTATGCAATTTTTCAAAATTCCAAAATTTGCCTCCTAAAATATTTTACATTCCTTTTTGACATTTTAGGAAATCATTTTGAATATTTTGAAATTTTTTTCAATTTTAGCTTAATATTCATTTTTCAAAATGAAAAAATATTTCACATTTTCACGAGAATCTTCAGATTTTTTTTTCATTTTCTTCAAACCTTTCAAAATGCTTAGGAAGCTTATTTTTTTCGAAATCTTCCCAAATCTACATTTTGGATATCATTTTCTTAAAAATTTGGAAATCCTTTTCCATTTTTTGTTAGAATTAATTTTTCAGCACAAACAATCATTTCAAATTTTCCTAGGAATCTTAAACAAAAATTATGTATTGTCTTTAAAATTCGTCCATATTTCAACCAAATAAATGAATTTTTTATGAAATTGATCAATCTTCAACCAAAAAAATTAATTTTTAACAAAAGAGTTTGACTTTTAACCAAGTAATTTTATGTCCAACCTGAAAGATAAATTTTCAAATAAAATGATAAATATTTAACTGGATAACTAGAATAATTTTCTACCAAAAAAAAATCGACTTTTAACAAAATATGTGGATTTTCAACGAAACAGTTAAATTTTCAATTAAAAAAGACAAATTTTCATCCAAATTGTTGAATTTTGAACAAGAAGAGATCAATTTTCAACAAAAAATGTACATTCAAATTTTCAGTTGAAAGAATTAATTTTCAACCAAACTGATGACTTTTCAACTAAAATGATGAATCTTCAACTGGTATAGTTGAATTTTAAATTTAAAAAAATGAATTTTCAGCTAAGGATTAAATTTATACAAAAAGGCGAATTTTTCACAAAGTACATACATTTTTAAACAACTAGTTCAATTTTTAAATGAAAAATATCAATTTTCAAACAAATAGTTAAATTTTCAAACAAGAAGAATAATTTTTTACTAAAAAGGATAAATTTTCCAAAAAATACAGAAGTTTTCACCCATATAGTTGAATTTTCGAGTAAAAAAGATAAATTGTTGAGAAAGAAAAAGAGTTGAATTTTTGACCAAAAAGTTTATTTGTCAAGCAATAAAATTAAATTTGTACCAAAAAAGACGATTTTTCAACAAAATACATGAATTTCCACCAAATGTTCGCATTTTTACCAAAAAAATACCCATTTTTAACTCAAAACGAAATAGTTAAATTTTCAGTTAAAAAAAATACTTTCCACAAAAAACCTAACTTTCAAAAAATACTTACATTTTCAAACAAAGTGATAAATATTCATATAAAAAATATAATTTTTCAATCAAGGCTTGAATAATTAACTTTTTAGTCAAAAAATTCAACCGAAGAGATCAATTTTTAACTAAAATTATAGAATATCCAACTGGAATAATAGTTACATTTTCAGTTCAAATAAATAATAATTTTCAACCAAATAAGACACAAATTTTCAACAAAATAGTTAACTTTTCGACAAAAAAAATGCCTTTTCATCCAAAGAAAAAAATAAGTTTTCAATCAAATAGCTTATATTAATATAAATTTTGAACAAACTAGTTCAACTTTACAATAGCTGACTTAATTTTCAACAAAGATAAGAAGGATTTTACAATAAAAAATTGATAAGTTAAAATTTCAGTTGAAAATAAATTTCTAATAAAAAACAAACGATTTTCTGAAAAAATAGTTTAATTTTCAATAAAAATAGCAAATCATCAACAAAAATGATAATTCTTCTGAAATGGATTTCAATTTAAAATAAAAAAAGAGTAGAATTCAACCTTAAAAGACGAATTTCAAACAAAATAAACTAATTTTCAGCAAATTGTTGAATTTGCAAGAAAATAGTTAATTTTTTAAATAAAAAGATACATTTTGAAGTGAGATTCTCAATTTTTAACAAAAGAAAAGGAAATTATAATATGGTGAATAAGTGACTTTTCAAATAAAATCAAGAATCTTCTACCAGAAAAATGAATTTTTAATCAAATAGTTCAGTTTTTGGTGGAAAGAATTTATTTTAAACAATAAAAAAGAATTTTCATCAATATAGTTTAATTTTCAACACAATAAATGAGTTTCGTACCAAAAAAGTTGACTTTTTTACACGAATTTTAATTCTCGACCAAAAAAAAAACGAAATTGTAACAAAATAAATGCAATTTTAAATAAGAAAGACAAATTTCAACCGAAAATAAAATAGTTAAATATCAAGTTGAGAAAAATTAATTTTTCAGCGAAAAGATGAATTTTTTAATAAAATTAAGAATCTTGTACCCAAAAAATAAAATTTTAACAAAGTATTTCAATCTTCTACTAAGTAGTAGAATTTTTAACAAAAGAGGATACATTTTTAACTCGAATGAAATAGTCAAATTTTAATTTTAAGAACTTAAATTTAAACCCAAAAAACGAACTTTGAACAATATTTTTAAATTTCCAAAAAAAAAACTACGTTCTCTACAAAAAACAAATGTACGTTCAACAGAAAAATGTTGTTTCTTTCAAACAAAATTGTCGAATATCCTACAGATTAGATTAATTTTTCAGAAAATAGTTGCATTTTTAACCAAAAAGATAAATTTTCAACGAATATTATTTTTCTAGTTTGTAGAAAATTTGACAATTTTGTTAAGAAGGTCATTTTTTTGTTGAAATTTGACTGTTTTTATATTAAAAAACTTTTTGGATTACCTTTGTAAATTTGTTTTCTATTAATTCATTTCTTTTCATTTTTCATTTTTCTTCTAATTTTTTAAAGATAGAAGAAATTAAATGAAAAAATGTGAAGAAATGAAATTAATAGAAAAAATGTAAAAACAAATGACGAAAACCAATTTTCTTTCCATATTTTCTGCATTTATTTCCATTATTTTTCTTTTCACTATTTTTGTATTTTTTCACGCTTTTTCTATTAATTTCATTTGCTTACATTTTTCCTTTAATTTCTTCTTGCTTTAAAAATTTAGAAGAAAAATTGAAAGGAATGAAGTTAATAGAAAAAATGTAAAAAAAGGATTTGTTCTTTCAATTAAAAAAAAATGCAATTAATTTCATTTCATTAAATTTGATTTCTTCTTTCTCTTCAGTTCTTCTGTCGTTTATCATATTTTTCTTCTTGATTTCAATTTTTCTAAAAGAAAAAAATGGAAAGAAATGAAATTAATAGAAAAAGTTTAAAAAAATGAATAGTTCTTCTAATTTTTTAAAATTATTTTCAATTAATTTCATTTCATTAAATGTTTGCCTTTAACTTTTGTTCTTTTAATTTTTCTAATTTTATTTCTTCTTTCCCCTCTGTTCTTCTGTCGTTTTTCATTTTTTTCTCTTGATCTCAATTTTTCATCTTGATCTTAATTTTTCTGACCTAAAATGAAAAAAACTCAAATTCGAGTAGACTCTCGAATGAAATATTTGTTTGTAAAAGCGCTTGGATCCGAAATTAGCGTTTATCCCCGAAACATGTTTTCTATTAATTTCATTTCTTTATATTATTTTCTTTTAATTTTTTTCATTTAATTTCTTCTTTCTTAAAAAATTTAGAAGAAAAATGAAAAGAAAAAAATTGAAAGAAATGAACTTAATATAAAAAATGTAAAAAATTGAACTGTTCTTCTAATTTAAAAAAAATTTGTTCAATTAATTTAATTTCTTTAAATTTGTTTCTTTCATTTTTGTTCGTCTAATTTTTTTCATTTGATTTCTCCTTTCTTTAAAAATTTAGAAGAAAAATGAAAAGAAAAAAAATGTAAAGAAATTAAATTAATAGAAAAAATTTAAAAAAAATGAATTGTTCTTCTATTTTTTTTATATTGTTTTCAATTAATTTCATTTCTTCAAATTTTTTTCTTCTAATTTTTTTCATTTAATTTCTTCCAACCAAGGAGATTAATTTTCTCCAAAAAGAGACGAATTTTCAATGAAATACTTGAATTTTGAACTACAAAATATAAATTTTCAATAAAAAATGAAATAATTATATTTTCAAACAAAAAAAGTTAATTAAAAAGAAAATTTTCCCACAAAAAAATTTTCAACCAGTGATAAATTTTCATTTAAAATGATGAATTTTCAACTCGAATAGTTTAATATGTTTTCAAAATTATGAATTTTCAACTAAAAAAACGATGAATCTGTAACTGGATCAGTTGAGTTTTCAACCAAGAAGATGAATTTTCAACCAGTAAATTTTTTAACAAAAAATTAAATATTTCAACTGGCATAGTTACATTTGTAGTTAAGACTTTCAACCAAAAGAGAACGAATTTTCAACTAAATAATTCAAGTTTTAACTGTAATAGTTGAATTTTTATTTAAAAAAATTAATTTTCAACCAGAGATAACGAACTTTCAACAGAATAGATAAGTTTTCAATTAAAATGATGAATCTTCAACCAAAAAATTAATTTTCACTAAGAAAGATCAAATTATCAACCTAATAGTTGAATTTTTTACTGAAAAAAATAAATTTGTAAATAAAACTGGAATAGTTAAATTTTAAGTAAAAAAAAAAAAAATTTAACCCACTCCTCCCAAAAAAATAGTTTTCAGCAAAATAGTTAAATTGTTTACCAAAAACATGAATTTTTAACTAAAATGATGTTATAATTAACTAGATTAGTTAAATATTCAGTTAAAATAATTAAATTTCAACAAGAAAATAAAATTTTAACAAAATTGTTAATTTTCAATCAAATAGTTTGATTTTAAACCAGAAAAGATAATAATTTTAATCCAAAACAGTTGAATTTAATCAAGAGGATAAATTCAAGAGGAACAACTTTCTATTAAAAAGGACGAATTTTCACAAAAAACTCATGATAAAAGGAAGTTAAATTTTTAGAGAAAAAAATTAATTTTTAGCAAACAAAAAAATTCAATTAAGGCCATGTGAGCGGCTTCCTACCTTGCCGACACTTTTTTTATTTGTAAACTTATTTTCACACGAATGGCCATATCGAGTTGAAAAGTTGGGATAATAAATAAGAAGCACTAAGAAACGCGGCTCTGGTCCTAAATTTTTATAATTATGAAAAAAGTTTTTTTGATTTCATCATGACCTTTATCTTTTATTTGAAAATTTTTTTAATAAAATGAACAATTTAGAAGTGAATCAAGAAAAATATGATTTTTTCGGATTTTCCGCGCAACTTGAACCAAATTAATCAGAAATTATTTATCTGATCAGGACTTAAGCTTACATTGTATCTTTTACGCTAAACCCGATTTTATATTCTTCGATATTAAGATACTTAATTTCGGGTAAAAAATGTGACGGCAGGCTCAACAATTTCTTCTGGAATTATTAATTCATGCAAATATACAGGACTTTTAAAAAAATTTAGGAATTGTAAACAATTCTCAATAATATTAATATAGAATTTCCCTCAATGTTCGGAATGATTATAATTCAATTTATATGATAACCATCGGTTGAATGCTTAACTTGTGATCATACACAAGGTTTCAAGATTCTGAAAATATTTCAATGATTTCAAAAGATATCAAAAAGATATCAAAAGGATTTGAAAGCATTGTAGTAGATTTCAAAAGTTTTTATACTGATTTCAAACGATTGCACATAGATTTCAAAGATTTTACAAAAGTTGCAAAAATTTCGCAGATTCGAAAGAATTTAAAAATATTTCATAAATATTTATAAGACTTCACAAATATTTGCATGATTTCAAAAGAATTAGGAGGTTTCCAAAGATTTCACAGATTTTAGTTATTTTACAAATGGCTGAAAATATATAAAAAGGATTTCTAACATTCCACAATGATATCAATGATTTCACAAAGGTTTTAAAGTTTTCATGAAATTTCGAAAAATTTCAAAAGATATCAAAGATTGCAGATGAAAAAAGATTTTATGGATTTCACAAAGCTTTTCTGAGATTTTAAAATATTTCAAAGATTTCCAAGATGTTTGAAGATTAGGACAAATTTTGAATATTTCGAAAGATTCGCAAAGATACCAAAATATTTTAGTGGGTTTTACATGGATTTGAAAAGATTTCCAAAAGATTTCAAAGTATTTCCAAAGATTCCAAAGATTTCACAAAGACGTCACAGATTTCAATATATTTTGAATATTGAAAGCAAATTTTTTAATATTTTAAGAATTTCACAAAAGATTTTCAAGATTACAGAAAAGCTTATAAGATTTCAGAAGTCTTCACAGATTTCAAAAGATTTCAGAGATTTCAAAGATGTCAAGAAAAAATGCATCCGAAATGTTGCATTTTAAAGCAAAAAAAATTGTTTATGCATATAAAAAGGATTACCTTTCAAATTGTTTCCACACTTTCGAATTCCCGGACTATTTCTTGAATTTAAAACTATTATCACGATATATTTGATCTTATATATAAAGATGACACAAATGAATTAAATTTTCAGTTAAAAGAAATAATGTGAAGAAAAAAGAAACATTTGAAAAAATAATTGAATTTTAAACCAAATAGATGAATCTTGATTTAAAATAGTTGATATTTCGACAAAAAAATATTTTTATTTTAAATAAAAAACAGTTGAATTAAACGAAAAGAGAACAAATTTCCACAAACTAGGTAAATCCTAAGCCTCAAGAGATTAAATTTCAAGCCAAAAAGAAAAATTTTCAAAAAAAGAGTCAATTCCCAATAAAATTGTTGAATTTTAGAGGCAGAAAATTTTTAATAAAAAAGTTGAACTTTCAAGTTTTTTGTCCAGTTTTGACTTCCCTCACTTCTCTTTAATTAATAGAATTTTCTGACCTATCAAAAACCTGATTCACAGATTATTTTTAAAAATAATTTTGAAAAATCAAATAGAAAAATGTATTAATTCGACGTCTGGCAATAAAGCACCTTTTCTACTGACGGAAATTCACTATCCGGCGAAATTAAAGTCCTTAATTTCTCTTAGATTCTAAACTCTGCTCATGTAATATGTACCCTCATACATTAGAAAGACACAAATAAAATTAATTTTCAGTTCAAATAATTAATTTTCAACAAATAAGAAGAATTTTCAACAAAATAGTTGAATTTTACAACTATCAGATGAATCTTCAATCAAAAATGCCTGACAATGATTTACTTTTTCTACTAATTTAAATTCACTATCCGAAGAAATGAAGGTCCTAAATTTCTCTTCGATTCCAAACTATTATCAAGTAATTTATAATCTTATATATAAAGAAAGATAAATTTTTCACAAAGTGGTTTACTTTTTCATCCAAAAGTATGAATTTTTAACAAAAAGTTTAATTTCCAATAAAATCGTTGGAATTTTAAAGCCACAAAAATTGTTTTAAGAAAATTGAACGACAAGTTTGTTTCCAGTTGCGAATTCCCGACTTTCCAGATTCGCCATCTTAATTATAAAGATGAGACAAGTCAATTGGCTTAAAATATGTTTGAAAATTCATCTTTTTTTGGTAGAAATTTAAATTTTTTGGTTAAAAATTCCAATGTTTGGTTGAAAATGAAATTTTTTGTTGAAAATTCAACTGCTTTGTAGGAAAATCGTTTTATTGGCTTGAAACTTGTAATTTCCCTGTTAATTCCCGGCCATCAAACATTTTTTATGGTTATTAAAGAAATTGTTTATAATTAACAGCACATTTTTAATTTGAATCTGTCAAAAGTGAATGATTCGAAGTCAATTGTGTCTGATTCAAATAATGCGGATTCGGCGACTGACAAATCAGTCTAAAGTGGCTTTTGAAATCAGTCAATTTGACTCACTGATGAACAACAGTCATTTTAAATGATCCAATCTACTTAATTTGCAACTAAAATCATAAACCTTAAACATAACAAAAAAATTCATTTTTAACGAAGTAGTTCAACTTTCAACCACGTAGTTTAATGTTTAACTAAAAAAGATGACTTTTCAACCAAGAAGATTAATTTTCTACAAAAAGACGAATTTAAAAGATACATAAATTTCCAACTAACTAAAAAGTGAAATTTGTAACTAAAAAAGATCAATTTCACACCAACAATTGAAATACGTTATATTTCAGTTAACATTTTTTTTTTAGACAAAAAAATTATTTTCAACACAAAAAGATGAATTCTCAATGAAAAATGTATTAATGAATATTTCAACAAAAAAATATGTCATTTTCAAATAAAGACAGTTCATGTTTCAACCAAGAAAGATTTTAATTTTAAATAATAAACAGTTGAATTCAACCGAAGAAGCCGAATTTTTAACGAAATACATACAATTTTAACTAAATATTTTAATTTTCAACTAAAAAAGGTAGAAAAAAAATTATTTTCATTTGAAAAAGATTATTTTTCAAGTAAACATGGAATAGTCAAATTTTCAATTAAAAAAAATTAATTCCCTAAAAAAAAATCAAGAATTTTCAACTGAACGCAAGTATTTTTAACTAAAAAATGTTAATCTTCAATTAAAAAAATACTCATCTTCAACTAAAAAAATATTATTTTTTAACAACAAAGAAAAACCATTTTTACAAAATAGTTAAATTTTCAACTAAAAAACATCAATTTCGAACCAAAAAAGACGAATTTTTCACTCAACTAGTTGAATTTATAACGAATAATAAAATACCCGGATAATAAATTTTTCGCAAAACAAAATTTTCGAATTGCAAGATTTCCGAATAATAAAATTCGTGAATTATAAATCCCGAATAATAAAATTCTCGAATTGAAGAATTTCCGAATAAAAAAATTCTGGAATTGGAAAATTCCTGAATATAAAAATCCCCTGATGATAAAATTTCCAAATAATAAAATTCTCGAATAATAAAATTCCCGAATAATAAAATTCCCGAATTATCAAACTTACGAATAATAAAATTACCGAATAATAAAATTTTCTAATTGGAAAATTTCCAAATAATAAATTTCGTGAATTACAAATCTCGAATAATAAAATTCCCGAATAATAAAATTTCCGAATAATAAAATTCCCGAACTGGAAAGTTCCCTTATAAAAATATTCCTGAATTATAACATTCCCCAATAATAAATTTTCTGAATAATAAATTTTCCTAATAATAAAATTCCCAAATAATAAAATTTCCTGATACTAAAATTCCCGAATAATAAAAATCCCGAATAATAAAATTGTCGAATTGGATAATTTCCGAATCAAAAAATCCTGGAATTGGAAAATTCCCGAATATAAAAATTCCCTAATGATAACATTTCCAAATAACAAAATTCTCGAATTGGAAAAGTCCCGAATAATAAATTTCGTGAATTATAAATCTCGAATAATAAAATTCCCGCATAATGAAATTCCCAAATAATAAAATGCCCAATTATTAAAATTTGCTAATAATAAAATTCCCGAATAATAAAATTCCGGAATTGGAAAGTTCCCTTATAATAATATTCCTGAATTATAACATTCCCCAATAATAAATTTTCCGAATAATAAATTTTCCTAATAATAAAATTCCTAAGTAATAAAATTTCCTGATAATAAAATTCCCGCATAATGAAATTCCCAAATAATAAAATGCCCAATTAATAAAATTTCCTGATATTAAAATTCACGAATAATAAAATTCTCGAATTGAAGAATTTCTGAATAAAAAAATCCTGGAATTGGAAAATTCCCGAATATAAAAGTTCCCTAATGATAAAATTTTCAAATAACAAAATTCTCGAATTGGAAAAGTCCCAAATAATGAATTTCGTGAATTATAAATCTGGAATAATAAAATTTCCGCATAATGACATTACCGAATGATAAAAAAATGTATGTATGTTGTTGAAATTTATCTTTTCTGGTAGAAAATTAATCTTTTTGGTTAAAAATTCTATTTTTTTTTAATTTATGTATTTTGGTGAAAATTTATTAATTTTGTTGGAAATTCATCTTTTCTGGTAGAAAATTCATCTTTTTAGTTGAATTTTCAACTACTTGGTTAAAAATTTATGTATTTAGTTGAAAATGTATGTAATTTGTTGAAAATTCGTCGTTTTTGGTTGAAAATTCACCATCTTGGTTAAAAATTTAACTATTTGGTTACAAATTAATGTATTTTGTTTAGAATTAACCTTTTTTGATAGAAAATTAATCTTCTCGGATGAAAATTCAACTATTTGGTTACAAATTTATGTATGTTGTTGCAAATTCATTTTTTCTGGTAGAAAATTAATCTTTTTGGTTGAAAAATCGAATACTTTGTTAAAATTTTTGCATTTTGTTGAAAATTGATGTATTTGGTTGAAAAATCTTATTTTTTGGTAAAAAATTCAACTATTTGGTTACAAAATTATGTATTTTGTTGAGAATTCATCTTTTTTTGGTCGAAACTTAATTTTATGTGTTGAAAATTCATCTTCTTGGTTGAAAATTCCACTGTTTTGTAAAAAGTTCATATCCATTTTTCAAAATATTTAGTTGAAAATGTATGTAGTTTGTTGAAACTTCATCGTGTTTGGTAGAAAATTAATCTTTTTGGTTGAAAATTCAACTATTTCTTTTAAAATGTATGTATTTTTGAAAATTCATCTTTTGTGGAAAAAAATTTATCTTCTTGATTGAAAATTCAAATATTTGGTTAAAAATGTATGCATCTTATTGAAAATTGATGTATTTTGTTGAAAATTCACCTTTTATGGTAAGAAATTAATCTTCTTGGTTGAAAATTCAACTAGTTAGTTAAAAAGTTATGTTTTTTGTTGACAATTCATATTTTCTGGTAGAAAATTAATCTTTTTGGTTGAAAACTCGAATACTTTGTTAAAATTTTTGCATTTTGTTGAAAATTGATGTATTTGGTTGAAAAATCTTATTATCTGGTAAGAAATTCAACTATTTGGTTAAAAATTTATGTAATTTGTTGAAAATTGATGTATTTTGTTGAAAATTCACCTTTTATGGTAAGAAATTAATCTTCTTGGTTGAAAATTCAACTAGTTAATCTGGATAAAAGTGAATTACAAGTGGATTAAAAGTGGAGTACAAGTGGATTATGCTGGACTACTTGTAGATTAACCTGGATTACAAGTGGATCACAAGTGGATTAACCTGGATTTCCAGTGAGTTAGATTGGATTACAAGTGGATTAATGTGGATTAAAAGTGGATTCTCGGGATTACAAGTGAATTGCCTGCATTAACAATGCATTGATCTGGATTAAGAGTAGATTAATCTGGATAAAAGTGAATTGCAAGTGGATTAATAGTGGACTACAAGTGGATTATGCTGGACTACTTCTAGATTAACCTGGATTACTAGTGAGTTAGATTGGATTACAAGTGGATTATCAGGATTACAAGTGAATTGCATGCATTAACAGTGGATTCATTGATCTGGATTACGAGTGGATTATTCTGAATTACAAGTGGATTAATCTGAGTTACAAGTGGATTACAAGAAGATTAAACTGGATTAGAAATGGATAAGTCGCATTATTTTAACTTTGTTTGCAAATTAATTTTTCAAAGTAAAAAATCATTTTAAATTTTCCAAAGAATCTCTAAAAAATGTATTTGTTTTGAAACCTTTAAAATGTGTAAAAACCTTCTAAATTTGTTCACAAAATCTAAAAAAAATCTACAGTTTCAAAAGTTTGTTTGCAATCTTTTGAAATTTTAAATTATTGAATCAATATCTTATTAAAGCTTCTAATTTTTTTTGTAAATGATGAAATTTTCTCTAAAATTCGAAAATAATTCTGTGGAATTATCAAAATTACCTAAAAATTTTACAGATTCATATTTCACAGTTACAAAAGACTTTTGAAATTAGGAACTTTTTTGAAAAAATTCTATTAAAATTAATTTTTCACACACAAAAAAATAATTTAAAATTTAACAAGGAATTTTCATTTGCCTTAGTTTTATCTCGAAATCTCTAAAAATGTACTATTTGTTTTGAATTTTCTTTGAATATTTATTTGTTAAAGTGAAAAAATCATGTCAAATGTTCCAAGGAATCTAAAAATATTTTTTTATTATCTTGAAACTTTTTTTAAAAATTTTAAAGTCTTTGATGTGTTTCTAAAAATCTTTATAACTCTATAAATTTGCTCAACATCTTTTTGAAATCTGTTCAAATCATAAATTTTTTTAAATCATTTCAGAACCGAGCCAATGGCCACCTGAACCGTTTCCAATTGGAATGCATACTATTGCGCAATATACTCTAATGAGTAATTGCGCACGCGGCCCTTCCGAGGCGAAAGTCGGAAACCGCCTCTCGCCCTGCGCGCTGAGAAACTGCGTGGGCCAGCAATTCTAGGAATTGCTAAACCGGGGGTTGCTAAATCGGGGTCCAAGTGTAGTTGAGTTTTTAATTGAAAAAGATAAATTTTCAACCAAATAGTCCAATGTTCAACTGAAAAAGATCAATTTTCAATTAAAAATGGAATAGTTACATTTTTAGTTGAAAAATTGACCAACGAGATAAATTTTCAACTAAAATAAAGAATCTCAAATTGGAATAGTTGGATTTTTATTTGAAACATATATTTTCAACCAAAAGCAAACAAATTATCAACAAATTAGTTAAATTTCAATTTAAAATAAAGAATCTTCTACCAAAAAAAAAACATCTTAAGAAAATTTTTCTATAGTAATAGTTAAATTTTCAGTTAAACAAGTTAATATTTAACTAAATATAAAAACGAATTTTCAACGAAATATATCAATTTTTAACGAAGTATGTAGTAAAATTTTCAAATGAAAAATATAAATTTTCATTCAAATAAATGAATTTTCAACGATATAGTTGAATTTTCAACTGAAAAAGATCAATTTTCAACCAAATAGTTGAATATTCAACTAAAAAAATCAAATTTTAACTAAAAATGGAAAGGTTACATTTTTAGTTAAAAAATGAACCAAAGAGATAAATTTTCAACCAAATGATGAATCGTAAACTGGAACAGTTTAATTTTCAGTTAAAACATAAATTTTCAACAGAAAACAAACAATTTTTTAACAAATTATTGAATTTTCTGTTAAAACAGACATATTTTTAACAAAATTATTGAGTTTTCAACTAAAAAAAGCTCGACTTTCCACTAAAAATGGAATGGTTAAATTTTCAGTTAAACATAAGTTAATCTTCAACAAAAAACGAATTTTCAACAAAATAGTTAAATTTTTCACCAAAATAGTACAATTTTCAACCAAAAATGTGAAATTTATGTTTTTAGTTGGAAAATTATATTTCAACAACAAACAGAACGAATTTCCAACCAAAGAGATGAATTTTCAACTAGAATGATAAATCTTCAACTGGAATAGTTAAACAACCGCAGCCATCCGGCATTATAATAGACGAAGATAGTTATAAACAATGATAATTTGTGTTGACAATTATTTTGGCTGAATTTAATTTATAATTAAGTCATTCCAAGTAAAAAATATATGAATCTTAAAAATTTTAGAACACACAAATAGTCAGATAAAATAATTAGATTTCAATGATTTAAGAAAGGCGTGTACACCAGCTTTCAAATATATCACAAGAATTTTCACAAAGCTTTTGAAACTTTCAAAAGATTTGAAACGATTACAAAAGGTTTCAAAACATTCAAGCAGCTATAAAAAAGTTTTACTAAGATTCCAAATAGTTCAATAATTTCAACGAATAAGAAAAATTTCACGAACCAAGATTTGAGAAAAATGTCAGAAATATTTCGAAGGTATTAAAAGATTTCACAACAATTTCCCAAATATTTCAAATATTTGATAAGGTTTGCTAGGATTTCAATGATTTGAAAAAGGCATGTACACAAGATTTCACAAAGTTTTCGAACATTTTCGATGATTTCCAAACTTTCAAAAGATTTCAAAGATTTTAAAAAGGGTAGAGTAAACCAAATTTTTATGATTTCAAAAGATTTTACACAGATTGAAAATATTTTAATGATTTTAAATAAATACAAAAGATTCCACAAATATTTCAAAGATTTCATGAAAATTTCGTAAAGATTTCAGTAGAATACAAGAAATCAAACAAATTCAAAACATTTTAAAAAATTTCAAAGATTTCACAAAGATTTCAAAGACGACCTATGTTCGAAAAAAATGAAGAATTTCTATATTTACGGTTATGCTTTCTTTAGAGATTTTGGCCAATAAGAAGCGGAAGGGCTGATTTTATAAATATATAACAAACGGTTATTTAATTGAAAAAAGAGACCTGAAAAAACTTGACTTTTCGAGCTGGAAAACCTGGAAAAGATTTTCAATTTCGTTCTTAAGAATCGCTGGACACTCTGTCTTACGTAAACATGTGAGTAACAATTCAATAACGATTCTGTTTTAAATCTTTGCGATCAATTATTTGTTCCGTGATTGCAAGAATAATCAAGTTCAAGAAATAATTACACAAAATATACTCGAGTATGGCTTTATAACTTAGGTTTTCATCCACTGCCAAGAAGAGCATCAAACATTTCGGTTGGACTTGATATGCATGAATTTTCAAGAAAATAATTGATCGACTAAAAGAGATAAATTTTCAATAAACAAATCAATTTTTCAACCAAAAATTAGATAATTTTTCTGTAAAGAAATTAATTTTCTACCAAAAGAAAAATAAATTGGGGGAAAAATTGTTAATTTCCAACCAAAGAAATGAATATTAAAATAAAATTATGAGTCTTTAGCAAAATAAATGGATTTTCAACCAAATAGTTGAATTTTAAACTAAAAAAGATAAATTTCCAACCAAAAATGAAATTGTTAAACTTTTAGTTTAAAAAATTGATTTTTGACTAAAAAGAATTATTTTTTAACAGAATTTTTTAATTTTCAATGAAAGAAATCAATTTTAAACTAAAATGATGAATTTTCAACAAAATAATTGAATTTCTAATAAAAAAAGATTAATTTACAACTAAATTGTTGCATTTTTAAACAAAAAAGATTGAATTTCTACTAAAAGAGATAAATTTTCAACAAAAAAATCAATTTTCAACCAAAAGCTAAATAATTTTTCTGTTCAAGAAATTAATTTTCTATCAAAAGAATACGAATTGAAAAAAATGTTAATTTTCAACCAAAGAAATTAGTGTTAAAATTAAATTATGAGTCTTTAACAAAAAAAATAGATTTTCAGCCAAATAGTTGAATTTTCAACTAAAAAATATAAATTGCCAACCAAAAATGAATTAGTTAAACTTTTTGCATTTGAAACAAAATTGTTCAATTTTGAACCAAAAAAGAAATAGTTAAAAATTCAGTTAAAAAAATTAATTTTCGACTAAAAAACGAATTTCTAACAGAATTATTAAACTTTCAATTAAAGAAATGAATTTTTAACTAAAATGATACAATTTTAAACAAAATGATTGAATTTATAATAAAAAAATATTAATTTACAACTAAATTGTTGCATTTTTAAACAAAAAAGATTAAATTTCAACTAAAAGAGATAAATTTTCAACAAGAAAATCAATTTTTCAACCGAAAATTAAATCATTTTTCTGTTAAATAAATTAATTTTCTACCAAAAGAAAACGAATTGAAAAAAAAAATTTAATTTTCAACCAAAGAAATGAATGTTAAAATAAAATTATGAGTCTTCAACAAATTAAATAGATTTTCAAACAAATAAATGAATTTTCAACCAAAAAGCATACATTAATACATTATTTTCGGTTAATTATAAGTGTAATACATATAAATTTCAGTATGAAAGTTTTTGGACTTGAATAATTTTGAATAGCAAATTGAATAAATTTATCTAAACGATTTGTCTGCTCGAACAAGTTTTATTTTAAATATCAAAAGACGCTTATGATTTTAATTTGCTCAAAATAGTACTGCTTCAAAGTAGTTCTTCATGTTTCGATAATTTTAAGCTTGAAGCTCAATATATTTAGCAATTTGAAAGCATTTCAAATCAATAGATTTCGAAATAAAAAAATGTTGAATTACAAAATTTAACAATAGAACAATCGACTTTGCAATAAAATATTATCGGAAGATTAGTATAGGGCTATATGATTATGTTATGATGAATTTTTTATAATTTTTTCTTGCTAATAAAAAAGTCCTTAGATGAAATCATTGTGAAAGACAATCATAAGATAACCACCAGTGAAGTACAACACAGAAAGATATTGGAATAACTAATGAAAAATTCAGACGAACTACAAAGGAAACATTTATTTAGGACTTCTTAGAGCCTAATATGGGAGTCCACATAAATAAAAATTCTTTTGGAAGCTACTAAAATCCATGGCAATTATATGCAACATTCGAAAGCCTTCTTGATTCCACCGAAATCTTTGCAATAGGTAGAAATCCGTATAAATAATTTGAATCCCTTGAAAATAGAATAAATTGAATTTATTTCCTAAATTTCTCTATAAATTGCTGAAATCCTGTAAAATTGTTTTATATTTCTGGAAATCTTTCGATATCTTTCAAAATAACTTAAAATTCTTTGAAAGTATTTTAATTCTCTTATATCCTTTGCAATCGTATAACTCCGTAGAAATTATATTTGTTTTATGATTATGATCTGATTATGACCAATTTATGATCTGGCAGAAGCTTTCGAGAACGTGGATAGTGTCAAGGTGTGGTGTGCGTTTCATTGTTGAAAAAAAGTTTTTTTTTTGTTGAAGTAATTCATTTATTCAAAAAAATATATAGATACTAGTCATACGAATAGACTAATTGAAAATTACATGAATATAGAATAGCTATAGAATCGGAGGGAAAAAGTTCAGTGCTGTCCGCTAGGTGATGATGTCCCGCTAGGTCCAGGCTCTATCCAAACGCTTTGAATGACACGAAGTTCTGTGTATTTTTAACCAATGAAATGAATTTTTAACCAAAAAGATGATATTTCAACCCAAAAAATTAATTTTCTACCGAAAAAACACAAATTTTCAACGAAATACATGAATCTTCAACTAAAAAAGGTAAAGTTTACGAAAAAACAAATTAGTTACATTTTCAGTTAGAAAAACAAATTATCAATTAAAATAAATTTTTTTTGTAAACTTGAACAAAATGAATTATTTTTGCATAAAATTTTTGCATCTTCAACCCAAAAGATTATTTTTTCTACCAAAAAAATATAAGTTTTCAACAAAATACATTAATTTTCAACTAAAAAAGATAAATTTTAAAAATAACAAAAATTGTTACATTTTCAGTCAAAAAACAAATTTTCAACCAAAAAAAAAAACAACAAATTTTGAACAAAATTATTTATTTTTTAATAAAAGCGTTAAATCTTCAACTCTACAAACATAGATAAATTTTCAACAAAATAGTTTAATTTTTAACCAATAAAATGAATTTTTACCCAAAAAGATGATGTTTACCCCAAAAAATTAATGTTCTATCAAAATAGTGAAATTTTCAGTTAAGAAATCAATCTTCAACTGAAAAAAGACCAATTTTCAACAAAATACATGAATTTTCAACTAAAATAGATCAGTTCTCACCAAAAACAAAATAGTTACATTTTCAGTTAGAAAAACAAATTTTCAAATAAAAAAAAAACGAATTTTCAACAAAATTAATTATTTTGTAAGAAAATTAATGAATCTTCAACCCAAAAGATTATTTTTCTACCAAAAAAAGACAAATTTTCAACAAAATACATGAATCTTGAACAAAAAAAGATATATTTTCTACCAAAAACAAAATAGCTAAATTTTCAGTCAGAAAAACAAATTTTCAAAAAAAAAAAAACGAATTTTGAACAAAATTAATTATTTTTTAATAAAATTGTTGACTTCAAACCAATAGATTATTTATTCTACCAAAAAAAAGACAAATTTTCAACAAAATACATGAATCTTCAACTAGAAAAAAAAAATTTTCTACCAAAAATAGAATAGTTAAATTTTCAAAAAAAAAAAAAAAAAATTCAACAAAATAGTTTAATTTTTAACCAATGAAATGAATTTTTAACCAAAAAGATGATATTTCAACCCAAAAAATTAATTTTCTACCGAAAAAACCATTCAAAATAACCAAGTATAGATTTCCTAAATCACTACACGACCCATCCTTCTTTTCTATTTTTAAATGAAAATATTCCTTTATCTTCTGAAACTACTACTACTTCTTTCTTACGTTATTTCCCACGTAAATAATATCAATAAAATTTTAATAAAAATTATAATCCTTTAATTTTACATACTATAGTACGTACTTTATTCGAGAAGGAATTTTGAAAAAAATGATTTTCGACGAAATGAAAACCGGGTGCATTTTTTGAACCTTAGATCTTTTTTTATACGTGAAATATCGGCTTCAAACTTTGAGGAATGCAACAGCCGACAGTAAAGTCCGTTCATGTACATAATTTGAGTACAAAAAGTGCAAAAAGAAATATTCCAACTAAATAAAAGCTCCGGTTGCCAGTTCGGTCGGTATTCGCGATGGGCATGGAAATGCGACGTCTGGCGGCCACTAAACGAGGCTCTATCAGCTGGCTCGTCTACATCTGAAATGTGAGGTCCACGTGGGTCCACACTGCCAAAGATTGATGATGCGGTGTTCTTACAATAATATTTTTGTAAAGTTGTGTCCACCATAAAAGTTGAGTGAAATATGTCGTATTAATACGCACTTGACTTGCTTTTAAAATTAGTCCCCAATATTTTTGTGTTACAGCACTGAAACTCCTAAAACCGAATTACTTCATTCCAAACAAACAATTAACAACAGCAATTTCAATAATTGTAAACAATATATGAATAGCTTAGGTCTTTCGAATACGATGCAAGAACCTAACCTATGAGCATTTTCACAATATTCTTTTTTTGCTATACTCTGCCAACGCATCGTACGATCTGAATACTTATTATACCGTTATTATAATTTAGAATCAAAACTATATAGTTTATATTCTTCTATGCGTGAAACCACTTTCAATGAATGATGTTAAATTATAACTCTTCCGAATGCGAGTTTCATATTATGCCCTGGAGAATAATATGGGAATGGACTGAAAAAATTTATAATTTGCATTGTCAACCAAACATTTAAATTTTCAAGTCTCAAAAGATGATTTTTTTCGCCAACAGGTACATTTTCATCCCGAAAAGTTGAATTTCCGACAAAAAAGTTCATCTTCAGCCAAACGAAATGAATTTTAAACTAAGATATAAGACTTTTCTGCCATATTCCGAAAAAGCAAAATGACAAAATGTTTATTTGGTTGCCTGTATAAATTTCAGGATCGACATATTCAATTTTTTTTAAATGTGTGCCTATGACTCAATAACAAAAAATTTATGTTCAAATTTCGTAATTTTTATTATCGTGCACTAGAAAAAGCTGTAAATATAACACATTCGTGATAATTTTAGAACCAATAGGAAAAATTCATCAATAAATTATTTAAGTGCCAGCTTTAATTATTATGCAATAATGGGAACAGTTACTAATTTCAGAAAATTTTCCGCGTAATTTAAATATTGTGTTTTCAAATATCGTATATTTAAAGAAAAAATGAACAGTTTTTTTTTAAATAGGGGAAAAAGGGAAATTTCAAGAAAAGAGGCGAAACTAAGAAAAAAAGGGGAAGCCTGTGCATCCTGAGTTTTCTACAAAGGTTTACTTCAATTGACCTAGCTGTTAATGAAGAAAGAGTGTTTTTTTGTTTTGCGTAGTGCTACCAAATTAAATGCGCAGCGGCGTAGCAGGCTGTTATCCGGGTCTGGTCATAGAAAATTTAATTCTCCAACGTGAACTCTTTATGTCAATAAAATTTTTTTTAAATTCAATTAATACTTGAAAATACATAATAATATCGAATGTTGTATTAAGTTTAGGTCATTGTTGGAAATAAAATGGATTATTATGCTTCCCTACCATAATTTCAATCAAGCAAATATGTATTTCGAAGCAAAACACTTCCAAGGGTTCTACTAAACATCTCACCGGTTGGAAGATTCTGATTGCTTAAACTCACAGTCGAGCGCTTTTTCGTCTTTATTAACACGTTCCGGAAGCCCATCGAGCTTCTCTTCTATGGATATGACAGTCAAGCACTTTCTAGCTGTCCTCTGATGACTTTGTTTGAAGTGTAGTTTTAAGTGTTCCGATGGCAGATTGAATAATCCTGTTGATGTCTTCCAGGTCGAAAGCCCGAGTTGGAGATGGTGGTCGAACACAACAGAAACGGGAGTGAGCACCGGTAGGCAAGGTTGCACATCGACCTGTACAAGCAGAATTGTAGGGAGCGGAGCATCTTGAGCAAAAACGTAGCATTAAGAACTGTCGATGCGCAACCCCTGCAGATTTTCTCCGCGGAAAGAGTAATCTTAGACGTGTTTTTGTTCAAGTATAACTATAAAAAAGACGTTTTCGTCCATAGAATACGAATAAAATATTACTTTTTAAATATCATCCCCATAAGTTTGTTTTATAGGGTCCTAAAAAAAAGAAAGTTTCGACTTCTAGTCAAATTTGCAATTACAGTGAGGTGAGTAATTTACAAAAGATAACAAAATCAATCGTTTAAACAATTTATTGTTATTGTTAATAATAATCGATTTTAAAAATAATAGAAAGTCGAGGTTTTTTTCGGAAATTGTCGACAATTTGTCTACTTTTCAATGTGAATGAAGTAATAATTAATTTATGTTAACAAAAGAAATTGTTCAACTAATTTACTACTTTTGTTAATAATATCCTTTTCGGCTGATGCTAGAAAATTGCGGTCTTTCCGAAATTTTTAACTGTCTTCCTATGTTTCACTTAGAGTGACTCAATAATCAATTAAATGTAACAAAAAATAATTAAATGCACAAATTATTATTGTTTATAACTACCTTTGTCTATATTATTGCCAGATGGGTGCTTAAACAATTTATTATTGTTTGTAACTATCTTCTCTTAGGTAATTGCTAGAAAGTTGCAGTTTTTTCAGAAATTTTTAACTTTGCTTTGCCTTATTAGTTATGAAAAAATATAAGTGAACCTCAAGAAGTATCATTTTTCAAATATTATTGTAATGTTTTAAGTTAATTATTTTTGCTTTTTTACGAATGTTAAATGTTCAATATTGAATGTTCAATTTCCAAAATAAAGAGCATGTTTGAAAAATGATTCTCTCTAATGTTAATTTATTATTTGTTCCTAACTAAAAAGGCAAAGCAAAGTTAAACTTTTAAAAAAAGCGGCGACTTTGTAGCATTTATCTAAGAAAATATAGTTATAAACAATAATGCTTTGTTCGAACAACTATTTTTGTTAATTTTTTCACTAAATGAAAAGTAGACGAAAAGTCGAAAATTTTAGAACAAACCGGAACTGTCTAGCATTACTACAGGAGAAAATAGTTATAAACAATAATAGTTTATTTCAAAAGTTACTTTTGCTAAATTTATTGATTTAGTTTGTCATCCCGAATAAAACATAGACAAATAGTTGAAAATTTCAGAAATAACAGAAATTTTGTAGCAATAAGCAAAGAGAATATTATAACCGACAGTAATAAATTGTTTGAACAATTATTTTTGTAATAAAAAAAATCATATTCTTAGACTAAATAATATAAATAATTTCACTACTTAGCCTTCAAAACTAAAAATTTATAAATTTTACAACTTAAAAATGGACCATTCTTAAATTCTGAACTTTCTAAATCAATAAGTTTTGAATTTGAATCACTGAAAAATGTTAAAATATAAAATTAAAAAATAAAAATTTTCAGCTTTCAAAATTTGAATAAAAAAAAAATATATTTCTTTTTTTTCAATGAAAAGTTTTTTATTCAGAGCAATAAAAATATTCTGAATGCCCTGAATTCCTTGCATTCTTAAGATGCTCTAAAATTCTTGTAATTCCATGAATTCCTTAAATATTGTGAATTCCTAAATTTCTTGAATTCTCTAATTTCCTTGAATTATCTAATTTACTTGAATTCTCTGAATTTCTTGATTTCGCAAAATTCTCTGATAGACTTGAATATTCTGAATTCCATGAGTTCCTTCAATATTCTGCAGTTACTGAATTCCTCGAATATCCTGAATTTCTGAATTTCTGAAATTCTTTGAATTTACTGAATTCCCTGAATTTCTGAAATTCCTTGAATTTACTGAATTATCTGAATTCCGTAAATATTCCAAATTCTCTGAATTACTTAAATTCTAAGCTAACCAGGCTAACTAAACTTTTTAGGATTTAAATAAAATTTTGATTAAATATTTTTGAAAATAACTAGAAAAAAGTATAATAAAGTTAACTATAATAAGATAAAAAATATTTTCATTTCAAATTTTACAAGATTTTTTGAAACAGTTAAGGTCTTACTGTCTACAATTATTCATTTCCTAAATTATTAAACACGTTTCGAAAAATTTTAGAACTTCGTGGAATAAATTTAATTTCATACCAAGGGAATACACGGATTTTAACATATTCAAGGTGTATAAAGAAATTCGAATAATTTTAAAAATTCAAGTTACGTTAAATTTTTAAACAATTTTTTTTAATATTGTAAAATAGAAATCCTGGGATGTGAACGGGACGGCGGAAAAATTCCAAAAAATGAAATTCCCGACACTGTAAAATTCCCGAATTGGAGAATTCCCGAATCATAAAATTTCCGATAAATGAATTTCCCGAATTATATAATTTCCGAATTGGAAAATTCCCGATCATTTTATAATGTTACCAAATTAGAAAATTTTCCGAAAGTAGCGGTGAATGAAATTGGAATCATCTTTCACAAAATAATTGATTAAAATCCACAGAAAAATCGGGAAGACTTTTTTGTTCTCCAGGAAAGTAAAAAAATTGAAATTCAAGAAAATGATTTTGAATTCCCGCTTATTCCCTGGGTTTTTTCAGGACAATTTTTAATTTTCCCCGGTTAATTTAAAAGTTTTCAAAAGATTTTAATGATTTCAAACGATTTTGGAAGATTTCAAGCGATTTTAAAGAATTTTTAAAGATTTTAAATATATCTAATTTGGAACAGGGAATATTAGAAATAAAATTATAATTCTGAGTTGTAACAGGGGAATCGAAACAGAGATTTGTTCAACTTCCTTTTTTCTAAATTAGACTTGAAATTATTTTCCGAAATTCCCGTTCCGTTTCAAAAATTCTCTCTCACAAGTAAAATAATAATTCTTTATGAAAATTCCTTGTCCGAAAGTCTAAATTATAATTCTTCACAAAAATCCCCTATTCCAAAGTGCAAATTATAATTTTTTACGCAAATTTGCTTTTCGAAGATAAAAATTAAAATTTTTTACGTTACATATTCGAAAATGAAAACTATAATTGTTTACTAAAATTTCCTGTCTCAAATTTCGGAGAAGGAAGTTTCAAATTGTGACTTGGAACAGGGATTTTTTTAAATTCAAAAATCGCGGTTTATATAAGGAATTCCCTGTTCTTTTTCCAATTTTGATTAATTGCGGAAACTCCCTATCCTGAAGTAAAAATTATATTTTCTTACGAAAATTCTCTGTTTTATCTCAAAATTATAATTCTCTTAGAAAAATCTGTGTCTAAATTAAAAAATTCAATTCTTTTAGAAAATTCACTGTTCCAAGTCAAAATTTTGATTTTTGTTATAAATTTTCCTATTTCATTTTCATTCTAATCCTGATCACTTACTCAAATTCCCGAACATTTTTTTTTAATGAAAAATTCGCCTTCTTGGCTTATCAATTCAATAATTTAGTTGATTTTTTTTTCTTTCTTTACTAAAGTCTTTTTTTGGTTAAGAAATAAAGTATTTTGTTAAAACTCGTCTTTTTTGATAAATTCAGCTATTTTCTATTTAAAATTAAAATGTTGTTTGGTTCAAATATCAACTACTACATTATTCATTGAGAATTTATATTTCGCTAAATACAATGGGAACTCAAATTAATTGATGATGCTATTATAATATTGATTCACGTTAAGAATTTTAGTTTTTAAATTAATAGATAGTTTTATATATTTATTAATGAAAATGTATTTCAGAATTTTCCTTTTATAAGAATTTTTTTCCTTTGCAAGATTTTAAATATTTTTTTTAATGTTTGGATATTATATTTTTAAATCGACGACCAGCTTTACCTATATACGATTTGTTGCATCCTTTACATTTTAATAAATAAATAACATCACAAGTATTATCGATTTCTTCAGAGTTTTATATTCGGGAAATTTTTTTTAACATGTAATCATTTATAAAATTCACATTAATAGCAAACTTTTTTAACGCATTCTTCAATCTTTCTGATAAACCTTGTATAGAAGGTAAGGAAACTTATAAATCAGCTTGTCTATAGTTGTGGATAATTATTTAGTTGCAAAGCAATTTTTAATTGGTCTAAAATTTCTTTTCCACAATTAATGTCACTTAGTTTAATACATCTATCAATTAGGCTTTTAATTAATCCAATTTTTGACTAAATTGATGATGAAGATAGTAATTCAAATATTGGTCGTGGTTTGAAGCTTAATTTAGATAAGGCTCTATTTTCAACATTTCCTAAAACAAGATTAGATGAGCAGCCTTCTCCGCTGCTTCGTACAGAAATGCTCCTACGCTCACTTCATCGTGCTTCCTGACCATTTGAAGAAGAGTGTCTCGTCCATTTGCGACTATATGTGCTGTGTCTAGAATAATCCTGTTGAGAAGACATTCAAGAGTTAGTATTCCGCGACCACCTTGAAGGCGTGAGATGCAAATTCGCGGAACAGAAGATTTAAGGTGAATGGTTTTTTTCATATGCATAACCTTTTGGGACCCGGCTTGGAAGACCAATTCCGTCAGATGAGACGTTTGTATCTGAATCGGAAAGTATCCCTTATGATGTTACGTCCTGAATGCGGCTCTGTGGCATGCCCAGGTATGCCCAGGTATGCCGGGATGCTATTAAGTTTTCCTTTCTTTAAATAAACTTCGGCGCATTTTTCTAACCCGAACTCCATTCCAATCTCTTTAGTGTACTCTTTGACAATGTCTAGAGGTAGATGTAGTTTCTCTTGATTTTTAGCATAGATCTTAAGATCATCCATGTAATAAACAGATTAATGAAATACAAATAGTCTAGAATAACGTATAAGATAGAGATTCGTATAAATAATATGTACTGAAAATTTTAAAAGAATATTCATTAGTGAGACACTTCGTGATATTCTGCATAAGTTTTTTTCCCCTCACGGAGAAAAATTAACGTTGAAACGTAACATCTAGTTGTTCAGGATCAGGATATTTCATTTCAACTATAGAAAAGCAATTCAAATGTTCAAAGTTAGTATCTGCAGGTATTGAAAAAGTATGGTTATATGTCAAATAACGGCTGTACATTTTTGAAGAGTTTACTTATTTCTGAACATTCAAGAAATTAAATGATAACTTATGTGTGAATTCAAAATTAAACTCAAATGTTCGTACATGAACGAAAAGCGGATGAAGGGTATAAAATGTCGATCAGATCAGACTCTGTTAAATACCTAGGGGTAATTCTAGATGGCAAACTGAAATGGGCGAAGCATCTGGAGACTCTATGCAGGAAGTTTGGTATGATATTTTGGATGTACTGGATAGCTTTTGGTTTGACGTGGTCTAGGGCCTGAAATGGTTGCATGGCTCTACTATGCTATCCTTAAACCAAGGCTCCTATACGCGGCAAATAGATAGACATGGGGGACCAAACATGCCGAGACTTTCCGCGTTTGCAACCCAAGTCCGGATGAGGTGCTAGTACAAACTTCTTGCTGCATCTGGATAGCCATCAAAGTCTTCATCCGAACGAAGCACCGGAAATACTATGAACAAACTCAGGGTCACCGACAGGCGAAAGCCAACCGAGGCTATTCGTACAGGACCGGCAGAGTCAGGGAAATCCTTGGATTATCCAAGAAAGACCTGAGAACAGTAGTTTAGATGCTTACAGGGCACAAACACTCAAACTATCTCATGCAGAAAATGGGGTTCAGCCCCAAGACAGAGTGCAGAAAATGCGGCAGGGATTATGAAAGAACCCTGCATATCTTATTCTAGCGCCCGGAATTAGCTAGCTTTAGGCAACAAACTCTCGGGGTCCATTTCATGAAACCCGAGGAAATTATAATGCGATCAGTGGTTGACATCCTGGGCTTCACCGAAGGGTTTATAGCTTGAGTGCCACGAGGACCCCCATCCTGGATACCCGCCGCCTATAATCTAAAATAAACTAACTAATTTTTTAGGGAATCGAATAGAATGGAATATGATGGAATAGAATAGAATAAAATAGAATAAAATAGAATAAAATAGAATAAAACAGAATAAAATACAATAAAATAGAAAAAAATAGAATACAATAGAATAAAAAAGGATGGAATAGAATACAATAGAATAGAAGGGAATAGAATGAAATGGAATACAATATAAAATGGAATCCCTTATGGAAAAGAAGTATTGGTAATTGGATGGAAGGGAATGGAATATAATGAATTGAATAGAATAAAATAGAATAAAATAGAATAAAAAATAATAAAATAGAATAAAATAGAATAAAATAGAATAAAATAGAATGAAATAGAATAGAACAAAATAAAATAGAATAAAACAGAAAAGAATATATTAAATTGAATAAAAAATGATAGAATAGAATACAGTGTAATAAAAAAGGTTAGAATAGAATACAATAGAATAGAATGGAATAGAATGGAATAGAATACAATATAAAATTGAATCCCTTATAAAAAAGAAGTATTGGTAAGTATTGGATCTAATATTTCTTTCGCAAATAAGTATTGGAAATCCAAATTTTTTCGCGAAAAAAGTACTGAATGCAATACTTACCAAAACTTTTTTTCATAAGGGATGGAATCAAATGGAATAGGATAGGGTAGGATAGCATAGAATAGGATAGAACAGAATAGAACAGAATATAATGGGATGGAAGGGAATGGAATAGAATGGAATATAATGGAATGGAATGGAATGGGATGGAATATAATGGATTAGGATGGAATAGAATGGAATGGAATGGGATAAAATAGAATGGAATAGGATATGATAGAATAGAAAAGAAGAGAATAGAATAGAATAGGATAGGATAAAATCGAATATAATAGAATAGAATAGAATAGAATAAAATAGAATAAAATAGAATAAAATAGAATAAAATAGAATAAAATAGAATAAAATAGACTAGAATAGAAAAGAATAGAAAATAATAGAATGGAATCGAATAGAATAGAATATAAAATATAATTCCTGACGGGAAAGAAGTATTGGTAAGTATTGGATCTAATACTTTTTTCGCGAATAAGTATTGGAAACCCAAATTTTTTCGCGAAAAAAGTACCGGATCCAATACTTACCAATACTTCTTTTTCATGAGGGTTGAAAAAGAATGGAATAGGATAGGAAAGTTTTAGGCAATGACGTTTTGGGCGTTATTATTGTATTGCATTGTGCTGTATGTATATGTATATTGTGAATATATCGTGAATTTATTGCGATTCTCAGGAAGAAAATGATATTCGTCACAAATGTTACGTTGTGAAAAAAAATTAGCTAACCATAAGCAAAAAAATAATTTATAGTGAAATAAGTTTGCCCATAAAGTGTGATATAATAATTTGAAACTTGATCTAATTGCTCAAAAATCTGTCATAATTCACGCAGAATCAATCATGCAGGTTTTTGGAAAGAATATATCCCGGTGTAGAAAATGTTTCTATGTTTTTGATTTGCAAAATTTTCTTGGAAAGAAGTTGTTGATAAGAAATTTCTTTCCTCTTTTCTTTTATAATAGCGCAAAAACTAATTTAGATGATTTTTCAAAAATCAATTTTTTTAAATTGTTTAAACAATTTGTTTAAAAATACGAGATACGGAAGTTGGTGACAATATAAATAAATAATTACGTGGTAAATAAATAATTACATTTATGCTGTATAGAACAAATTGTCCAATTGGGTGGAAAAAATTGGCCAGTACATGGATTTCATGTAATTTTTTCCGTAGAATCGAATGGCACTATTAGTTTTTCTGTATCTCGCATATTTAAACAAATTGTTTAATCAATATAAAAATTAAATGTTTTTCAGCACAATATGCGGCGGCATTTTAGAGAATTCTAAAGCCCTGGCGGAACTTTGCATAAACTACGTTACCAATTTTAAGGGGGGGGGATAAAAAACAAGGTTGATAACAAGGGGAGATTTATAAGTGGAAATAACTTCGCGAACTTAGATAGCTTTTAAAAATTAAACAACAATAAGAAAGTCTAACTATATTTTTGTGTGAAAGTTCTATTTTTTTATTGAAAAGGCTACTATGATATTTTTGGTTGAAGATTTAATTATTATGTTGAGAATGCAACTATATTGTTAAAAAGTCATTTTTTTAGTTGGAGGTTTATCTTTTTGGTTGAAAATTTAACTATTTGGAAGAAAATTTGTTAAAAGTTAAACTTTCGGTTGAAAAATCATATTTTTGGGTTGAAAATTAAACTTTTTTGTAGGTAGTTCGTCTATTTGACTTTAAAATTAAATAATTTTGTTGAAAATTCATGTATTTAGTTCAAAAGTCGTCGATTTGAAATATTTTAGGATATTTAACAAAACTCCAAGGAATTTTCAATAGATTTCAATAATTCGAAGGATTTGTAAGATTTTAAGGTATTTTTCAAAATTTGAAAGAATTTTCAAGAGCTCTAAAATGTTTCAAGCGATTCGAAATTATGTCAAAGTATTTGAAATATTTTCGGGTATTTTAAAAGATTCCTAAAATTTTTAACAAATTTCCAAGGATTTTAGACATTTTAGAGTACTTTTAAAAATTCCAAGAAAAGTTAAGAGCTTTAAAAAGTTTGAAGGGATTTCAAAAGATTTCGAATGATTTGAAATATTTTAGGGTATTTTAAAAGATACCAAGAAATGTGGAATAGATTTCTATAATTTGAAGGGATTTCGAAATATTTGAAAGATTTCAGGGAATTTTCCAGAATTCCAAGAAACTTTCAAGAGTCTCAAAAAAAATTCATGGGACTTCAATAATATGAAGAATTTTTAGGGTATTTTTAGAACATTGAAGAAATTTTCAAAAGTCTTAAATAGGTTTAAATGATTTAATGGGGTTTGAAAGGTTTTTGGGTTTTTTAAAAGATTCCAAGTCGTTCTCAAGGAATTTCCAAGGATTCGAATTATTTTAAGGGATTAAAAAAAGTTGCGTAGGGTTTTAAAGAATTTAATTCATTTTAGAAGCAATGAAACGATTTTATAGAATAGATTTAATGCTTTCACGATGATTCATTATGATAAATATTATTAAAAATTTAAAGCTTTTTCGGGTTTCAATCGTGTGCAAAACTAGGAATCTTGCTGACGTTTCGTGAACATTGCAGTTCACTTCTTCAGGGCTGACCGGAAATTGAAGTTTAGTTAGTTAGTTAAAAAATGTTCTTTATTGTTCTTAAATTTTGTTACATATGTGTGGTATACATTTTTGGTTCTTATCTTAAGCGACTTTACCCGAAAATAGTTTTTGAGTGGTAGTTTATATTTGATCCTTAATGGTGCATCTTCATAACGTAGCGAAGATGTATCTTACAGAATTGGAAGAGACAGTTGGTTACTGTAAAAATGTTGAGATATCTGAAATATTTCCTGCTTGATTGTAGAGATTTCAGTTTTTGAATGTAACTCAGTGATTCTTGTCCCTCTTTTTGCGCTAATGGCCATTCTCAGGCACTTATTCTGTATCCTGAGACTCTCCACGTGGGGTGATCGCTAGAGAGATTGATCAGCAGCCTGGGTCGGAGCAGTGTTACGGAATGAACGTTTTATTTAAATAAGTAACACGAGAATTCTAGATCAATCTAAAATATCTATACCTTGAACCTATATACCTATCTACACTTCACCTATATACCCATCCACACATCACTACTTTACCGCCGAGCAATTCACGCCTACCCCGAAAGGGAAACGGCCTAATGATATAATAATAATAATAATAAATGTCATTTAAATTTTCCCAGGAATCTTGACATAACTTCTTTATTCTCTTGAAATCTTTCAAAATTACTAAAAAGCATATTTTTTCAAAATCTTCCAAAACCTACATTTTGTTTTAAATTTCTTGACATCATTCCAGGTTTTAAATTATTTTTGAAATTTTTTCAAAACATCTTAATATCTTTTTAAATAAGTGGAATTTTTCCTAGATTTTGTTTGAAAATTCTGCAAAATGAAAAAATTGCTTTAAAAAATCTTCCAGAAACTTTTCTGACAGTTTAGGAAATCTTTTGAAATGTTTAAAATGTTTTTCAATTTCATCTTTAAATAAATTTTTCGAAATGAAATTTATTTCAGTATTCCCAAGAATGTTTAAAAGAACACTTTTTTATTCCCTTTAAACCTTTCAAAACCCTTAGAAAGCTTTTTTTCGAAATCTTAAAAAATCCACAGTTTGTTTTTACATGTTTTGAAATCGTTTCTTGTTTTAAATTATTCTATAAATGTCTTCAAAATTTTTAAATATCTTTCAAACTGATTCGAATTTTTCATTGAATTAAAAAAAAATTGCTTCAAGATCTTCCAGATTCTTTTTCGGCAATTTTGGAAATCTTTTCCCAAAAATCTTCAGATTCCTAAACATAATTTTGGATATCTTTTGGAATATAATATTAAAATAATTTTTGAAAATAAACAAAGCATTTTCCTATGAATCTTTAGAAATTTTTTTCTTCGAAATCTTTAAAAATCGACTTTGTTTTAAATTTTATAAAATCTTTGCAAAACTTCTTAAAATTTCCATATTTAACACGAAATTGTTCTAAAATTTTGTAATCTTGCAAAATTGAACAATTTTGCTTTAAAATTTTTTACATTATTTTTCGAAATTTTACAAAATCATTTTATATCCTGCCAAATCATTTAAAGAGTAAATATTTAAAGTTTAAGGGGTGCGTTAAGCTTGCAGGGTAAATATGTGTTAGTACTAGTTGAATATACTAGTGTAAATGTTTCTAAACATTGCAGAATATAATGCCAACCTAACCTAAAAACGAATATTTTTATATTAGTATGAAGTCTTTTTACATAAAATATAGAATCCCTTAATTACGAAATCCATAAATCATTATAATAATGTTCTTATAGTACTTACACTTTCTAGATACTTTTCGTATTTTTGATGCCATTTTCCTAGTCGCTTGTAATTCAGGAACGTGATATACACCCCACAGAATAAAAACACAAACGAACATAACCTACGTATGCATCGAGATGTCAAAATTTAACATAGTGGAGTAAGTATATCACGTGACTGCAAAAACAGCTCTGCGCATGTGCACGATACTGAGACCAAGTTTTCATTTGTGGTAAACATTAACGAATTCTCGGACGTCGCTCGTCCTACCTCTCCTCACCAAACACACAGGGTGTCACCACTCCTTACTATTTCTTCGTGTGTCGACGTTTGACCTTTAATTTTAAAAGCCGTATTCAAAAATGTGAGGGATGTACAATGACCAAACAATTGAAATCAATGATAATATTACAATTACGAAAATAAGAATTTCTTTAAACATATTTTGCTAGCGCACCGAAAAAGGGTGTTTATTAACGATTCTTAATCAATTATTCTGTTCATGAATAGGAAGGTTAAAGGGAAAGGAGGTCTCAATCTCAACAAGCATTTTCGATTTTTTTGTTGGCTTCGAGTGAAAAATGAACCACGTGAATGAATAAATAAATCAAATAATATCTAGAGGTCGCTTATCGCTAAATGGTCTATTTCCACAGAAAAATCCATTTTTATCAAAAACGGTAGATCAAAAAATAAAATTAAGTGGAGGGTTACTTAAACCAGACCAAGTGGATTATATGTTTTTTGGGACGCTGAAACCCAATCCGGAACCTGTTTTACCCCATCACGTCAGAGTTTTTTCTAACTTCAAAAAATAGCTTAAAACTATAGAATCCAACAATATCAACCCTTAAGCCATATAAACCTATACTTTCACAGATCAATAACCTTGAGAATTATAACCTATGAACGTAAAATCTATAACCTCAAAATTTATATCCTTAAAACTCATAAATAGGTGCGCCATTAGGCAAACAATCAAATTGTGAACTTAATTCTGCAAGAAGAAACAGATCATTACATTTTGTTTTGAGAATGAATGTTTTTGTATTACTAATAATAATCTAGAAGAGTACCGATCTAATACGTTCTGTTCACAGCATAAATTTGTTCAGTAGCAATGCTTTTGTTTTTTTATTATAGTATTTCTTAGCCACATCATACATGCTACCAATCCTGTTTGGTAAAAATATCCGGCATTGTAAAGCATAGTCTCTGATAAATTCCTCTCTTTAAAGGATTGCATAGATTTGCAGTGAGGAACTGCTGATAAAAATGTTTTTCAAAAGCGTTAGAAATTTTGTTTTGACACATTTTACCTTGCATTTCCAATTGGTCTTTATTTCGGATCAACTGAAATCCAGTTTGAGAAGTAACAGTAATTAGGATAAAAAATAATGGAAATGAAATGATGTGCTTGAAATTAAACCATTGCGAACGTTGTAAGTATGTGTGAACTTTAAATTCTTTCGGGTTATAGCCACCATTCAGATACGTTGATTATACAGTAAATGATATTAGACTTTTAAATTTGAGATTTCGATCTATGTAGATAATAATTCTTATAATTTGTATGTTGACTTTTAAATCCTTGATTATAAAACCTCATGCCCTGATTTTACAGCTTAATATCTAGATTGCTACATAAATTCTAAAATCCAAGATCATTTGACATAGGCTTCCAAAACTCTGGTACGTAGGATTTGATGAAATTCCTAAATGGAAGAGATTTTCTGGAATTCAAATAAGAAGTTTTTGATAAAAAAGTATAAGATATTCCATCGGATAGAGTTGGACAAAAACTTCTAAGATTCTATAAAATCGAATTTGGTACAAGTCCCGTGATAATATAAATAATTAGAAATTTAATGATAAAATCTGATGGAGTCTGAATGTTAAACTTCTGATGAAACAGTAAACAACTACGTAGAGGATAAAATTAGATAGAAATAACCGACATATTGAAGCATAGGGTTTTATAGCTTTTGTCTGGATAGGAATTCAAAATGGTTCAAAGATATACTGTTGATAGAATAGTATACGCTTTCTCGACAGATTGAATTTGATATTGATATCCTAGATTCCAAAACAAAGAAATTGATACATGCCTTGCACTAATACGATTGGGTTCTCTGAGTGCACTTTTGTAACCTGATTTGCACCCCGGAGCGATACATATCAGCTTAATTAATGCGATAAACAGACATAAAAACACTAGTAGAAAACTCCATTGGGCCATTTTCACAATAATTATTTAATGTAATTACATTACATGTCAAATCTGTCACTTTGGATCAAAATCACAATCTTCAGCACCTGAATTTTAAACTCCTTGATTTTATAGAATCGATCGAAAACTTGCTTTCTCTGCATTGCAAGCAAAGTCATATTTTTGACTTAACCTCAAATGATTTGCCTAAACTCAAATTTTACTTTTCCTGTGCAGAACATGAGAAAGAAGTTTTGGCCTACACTATTCACTTATATTTGCAGAATAGAATGCGACAGTTTTCTCAAATTTCTTTAGCTGATTCAAAAAAAGCTAATTTGCAGAAAAAGAAATTAGCGAAATTAGTTGAAACTTAACTCTAATTCGTAATTCATTATAAGACTTCGAAAAATACTTTTCGATTAATTTGAGTGTTGCCAAAGATAAAAATATTCGTTATTGGTCTTTCTTTAAGAATGACTATACAAATGTTAGAATATTTTAGCTTCGTTACAAAGTCTATTTGATTTTTAAAATATGACATTTCAGAGTTCCTTATTTGTAATAGATAATAATATATAATTATGTATTCTAATACTTGTTTGTGATATATAGATATAATAATTATATTTATTATATAGTCGCATTATATTGTAAAACAGCAATTATACAAAAAAATTAGTTCATCACTATATTTAGAAGTGTTTGAATATCTGGGACCAATACAAAATAACGGAAAAATAAATATGAAAACCACAAATTAACGAGAAAAATACTGAAAATATAAATGAACAAATTATAAAATTGCTGAATTATAAAATAAATTAAGTGTTAAATCGCCATAAATATTTCAATTCCTGAAATTTGAATTTGCCGAAATTTAAAATTGCCGAAAATAATTAATAATTTATTAATTAATGATTAATTAAAATGTTTTATTTATAATGTCATAATTAATTTTCAGAATTTGGAAATTGTATAATTTGGGAATTTTATAATTCAGTCTTGAAGTCGGTCAACTTTATTTTCCGATATTTTTAAATTCGAGAATTCATTTGTTGTCAATAAAAAATCTTTTAGTTATTTGTTTAAAATAAATTCTTGAATGGCAGAAATCATTGAAAATTATTTAAAAATATAACATTTCTTATAAAAATGTTGCTTTTTCTTTTCGACTTGTAAAAATAAATGTTTAATCTTTCCCCTATTTTCCCGTTTTTCGTGAGAAAATTACCCTATTTCCCCTTTTTTGAGCTCCATTTGCGCTGTGATCTCTGCAGTGGGCTTTCCATGGCAGATGAACGTTTCTTTTTGTTCTCTCTTTCTGAAAATTTTTTTAATTGTTTAAAATCTTTGAAATGTGTTGAAATCGTTATGAATTCTTTGAAATATTTCAGAAATCTTTGATAATCGTTTGAAATCACTCGAATATTTGAAATCTTTGTTTAATATTTTTCTGAAATCTTTTACATTCGTTTGAAATCACGGGAATATTACAAATATTTGTGATATCTTATGAAATCTCCGAAAAAAATTGAAATCGTTTAAAATCTTTGAAATGTTTTGAAATATTTGAAATCTGGTGTACTCTATCCTTGTGAAAATCTATGAAATTCTTGTATTCTTTTGAAATTTTTATGAAATCTTTGAAACTTTTGTGAAATCTTTTGATATTTCCAAAAAAATTTTGAAATTGTTTAAAATCTTTGGAATGTTTTGAAATTGTATAAATATGGTTTACTGTACCCTTTTTAAAATCCTTTAAATTCCAATTCCTACTAAAGTTTTGAAACTCACCGAAATTTGTTGAAAAATTGACGAGGCGCAATTCTGACCTAACTTTTGTCTTTTCTAAATACAGTAGAAACTCACATATTTCCGTATCTCTTATTTCCTGTCATCTTTATTTCCCGTTGGCTGTAGACGGTTATTTCCATTTGCGCAGTTCCGGTATATTCTCCTCCGCGTCAGTGGGTGACCAATTAAATAAAAAGAGGCCCGACGAGCGGGAAACCTTGAATTGAGTACTTTGACATGACGTCATGGGAATACGTCTCACGACGTTTTCGAGCAAATATTATAAACGTAAAAGTCATAAATGTACAAATAGTAGTATTTTCAAGTGTAGAATCTATTTTCTCAGTCATGTTCCATTCTTTTGTCGATTCGCAACCTCTCAGATTCACGAAATAAAATAAAATATCCTAAATGTCAGGTTAGTGGTAATCTAACCTCAAATTTCGGACAGGTGCTTGTATTGAAATTGCCTAAAGTGATATCATTTTTAGAACTTATAAGTTTGTTGATTTATTCTTCAATTTAGGGTATTGAAAGTATGAAACGTGGAATTATAGTTGATACAAATTTTGATTTGTTAGAACAATTACAGTTACACAACAATTACAACAATTACACAACAATAACAATTACAAAACATTTAATCAAAATAATTTTATAAGAACACGAAACAATCAGTCTCAGGCCATATTTGAACTGGAAATATGAATATCGCAGAAAGAGAAAATAGGCGCCTGAATTTTTCTGTCTAAAAATAATATTTTTATAGTTAATGCTTAAAATCTGAAATTTGATGGATCTTTTATACTTGTTGAATAATGATTATACCATGACATACAAGACGCAGTTCGTAAATATAAAAACGTGGTTCCTATTTGAACATTTGTTGATTGTGTTTTAACATTCATGATTAATATATTTATATAATTCATAGCAAATGTACAAAGCGAAGAAATAACTTAAAAATTATTCAAGACACGTCCTCCACATAGAAAACATATATTCCGGTCGAACTTAAACTTTTTGTTATACTTTTGTTGTTCATACTTTTGAAAACAGATGCTTTTGTCCCATTGGACAATTTATTTTTCTTGTATGGAGAACATGTCTTGAAAAAAGTGCATTTTGTCGAAATTTTCAGGTGCAATACATGCCGAGATATCTAGTTGCAAACAGTCACTACCCCATTACATAAAGGTCCTGTAATTCAATTTTTTCTTACTTTCTTTTTTTGCCACTTTTTAAAAAATGGATGCTTACATATCGATTATGGCATATTTTTCTGAAAAAAATGGTCCTACAACTGTACTGTTTCTAATTCAGAAAATAAGTGAATAATCTTTGGATGCAGCTTTTTTTTCATTTTTCCGTACAAAAAATGCTTCAACGATTTGAGCCATAGAAAAATTTATATTTAAAATTGGAAACATTAGAGTTGTAGAGAATATTTTCTCTAAAAAAAAATAAGCCACCATTCATGTAGTAAAATTAAAATATTTCTTGAAAATTGGTAAGAAGCAATAGTATGATAAAATTAAATTCCATTTTAATTCTGGAAATTATAAAAAACCTATTTTTTACAGATACAATTCTTGGCACAAAAACTATCGATCGATTCACATATCTTTTAATAGGATGCCGATCCAACCAAGTCTACTATGAAAAATACTGACGAACTCCATAGAATTGTTATTTTTCCAGTTATATATAAATCTGAGAACTTTAGATTTTTAACTTGTTGTTAATGAGACTCATTGCAATATCTATACAAAAATCGTCATTATTGAGACTTCTTTCTGAACCAAGAAAATAAATTTTGGGATTCGGAGCTTACCAAATCTACTATGAAATACACGGAATTGTTATTTTTCAAGTTATATATAAGTCTGAGAGCTTTAGATTTTTTACATCTTGTTAATGAGACTATTTGCAATGTCTGTACAAAAATCCACATTGTTGACAGTTTTTTCAGAACCAAAAAAAAAACAACTTTTAGGATGCCGAGCTAGCCGTTTCTAGTATGAAATAAATTGACGAACTCAACAGAATTGTTATTTTTCCAGTTATGTATGAGTCTCAGAACTTTAGATTTCTTACATGTTGTTGATGATACTATTTGCAATGTATGTACAAAAATCGACATTATTGATATTTTTTTCTGAACCAAAAAAAAAAAAAAAAAACTTTTAGGATGCCGAGCTGACCGATTTTCCTATGAAATACGCTGACGAACTCAACAGAATGGTTATTTTTCCAGTTATATATGTCTGAAAACTTGATTTTTTACATGTTGTTAATGTGACTATCTGCAATCTCTGTACGAAAATCGACATTATTGATATTTTTTTCTGAAAAAAAAACAACGGTTAGGATGCCGAGATATCCGAGTCTACTATGAAACACACTGACGAACTCAACAGAATTGTTATTCTTCCAGGAATGCATAAGTCTGAGAACTTTAGATTTTTTACATGTTGTTAATGAGACTATTTGCAATGTTTGTACAAAAATCGAACTCATTGATATTTTCTTTTGAATCCAAAAAAAAACAACTTTCAGGATGCCGAGCTGACCGAGTGCACTATCAAATACGCTGACGAACTCAACAGAATGGTTATTTTTCCAGTTATATATAAGTCTGACAACTTTAGATATTTCACATGTTGTTGATGGGACTATTTGCAATCTCTGTACAAAATCGACATTATTGACATTTTTCTCTGAACCAAAAAAAAACAACTTTTAGGATGCCGAGCTAACCGAGTCTACTATGAAATACGCTGACGAACTCAACGTAATTGTCATTAGGAATGCATATGTGATGACTTTTTGCTATGATATATTACAAATTTACAAAAATGATTTTGTATATACACCATTTTCATCAACAAATTCAGAATTTGACCATTTTTCAAAGAATAGACCTAATTTTTTTACGAAAGACACTAAGAATATCTTCCCGATGACTCTTTGCTATGATACTTTACAAATTTACAAGAATTATTTATCATTTAAACAATTTTTATGAACAAGTCCAGAGTTTGGGTTTTTTCAAAGAACATGTTCAATATTTCTACGGAATCAATTAGGAATGTGTATGCGATGACTTTTTCCTATATCACTTTATAAATTTACAAGAATGATTTAGTATATAAACCATTTTTATTAAAAAATTAGAGTTTGAGCATTTTTTAAAGAATGGACCTAATGTTTTTACGAAAAACAGTAAGAATATTTTCCCAATGACTCCTTGCTATGATAATTTGAAAAATTAGAAGAATTATTTATCATTTGAAACCATTTTTATAAACAAATTCAGAGTTTAGCTATTTTTCAAGGAATATGCTCAATTTTTTCACGGAATCAATTAGGAATGTATATGCGATGATTTTTTGCTATGATACTTTACAAATTTACATGAATGATTTACTATATAAACCTTTTTTATCAACAAAGTCAGAGTTTGACCATTTTTCAAAGAATAGACCTCATTTTTTCACGAAAGACACTAAGAATATCTTTCCGATGACTATTTGCTATGACACTTTACAAACTTAGAAGAATTATTTATTTTTTAAACAATTTTTATAAACAAATTCAGAGTTTGGCTATTTTTCAAAACATACGCTCAACTTTTTACTGAATCAATTGGGAATGTATATCCGATGACTTTTTGCTATGATACTCTACAAATTTACAAGAATCATTTAGTATATACACCATTTTCATTAACAAATTCAGAATTTGACCATTTTTCAAAGAATAGACCTAATTTTTTTACGAAACATACTAAGAATATCTTTCCGAAGACTGTTTGCTATCATACTTTTCAGATTTACAAGAATTATTCATCATATAAACGATTTTCATAAAAAAATTCAGAGTTTGGCTATTTTTCAAAGAATACGCTCAATTTTTTTACGGAAACAATTAGGAATGCATATGTGATGACTTTTTGCTATGATATATTACAAAAGATATGCAACATTTTTTTAATATAAACGTCCTTATGAATCGCTACTGTAATATTTCCTTTATCTGATTTTGTGATAATTAATTTCGGATGATTTTTTAAGAAAATCTTTGCTTCAATTAAACCTTCATTCAATTCCTTTTCTAACAAAGTTTTTGGAATATCATTATTTAAAAAAATACTTGAATTTCATGCCAAAATAGATGAATTGTCAAGCCAAAGAAGATGGAATTTGTAGAAGATAGTCGACGTATTAACCTGAAAAGTTTATATTTGAACCCAATATTTACATTTTCAAATCAATAGTTGCATTTGAACCTACAAAGATGAATTTTGAACTCGAAATATTAATTTTCTACTAAAGAAATGCATTTTCAAGTTTTAATTTATTCCAGTAAGTTAAAAGTATAAAGTATAAGCAAAAGTATAAAAATTATAAAAAAGTATAATAGTTGAAACTACAGTTTAATTTTGAACCAAAAGAGCTGAAAACATGTAATATTTAATGTTTCAAACAAAAAAGATGTTTATCTGAAATAAAAAATAATATTATTTAGTCAAATAGGCGCATTTTCAACAAAATAGTTAATTTATTAAATAAAAAAGATTCATTTTTAACCAAGTAGTTGCATTTGTAACAAAAAAAGATTGAATTTCAAGCAAGAAGATTAATCTTCTGCCAAAAAAGACGAATTTTTAGGAAACTTTCAACGAAGAAGTTAAATAATTTTCAATTTTAATTTATAATGAAAAAATGATTCGATTTTGATATATTTTATTATTATCTTAAATAATAATATAACGAGTTTCAAAAAAATAATGATTTTTTAATTAGCTACACTTCATCAAAATTTCATGATCATAGCTCTTTTCCTGTTCGCGATATGGTGAAGAGAAAAAAGTTACACACAGTCACACAGAGATATTTTTTAAAAACTTTATTTTTGAGCTCTTGGGGTCGAATGGTGGTTCCTGGTTGAAAAATCGGTTGAAAATTTATGTATTTTGTTGAAAATTCATCTTTTTAGTTAAAAATTCAATTATTTGGTGGGAAATTTATATATTTTTGAAAATTCTTCTTTTTCCATAGAAATTTAATGGTCTTGGTTGAAAAGTTAATAAGAAATTGATGAATTTTGTAAAAAAATCTTTGTGGGTGGATTATTTAACTCTAGTTGAAAATCAATATCTGGATGTTATTGGAAATTCCGTTTTTTCTTGAGAACTTATTTTTGAAGATGCCAGCTTCCCGGATTCATTCTTGTATTAGTTTTTTTCAAAATCCTCGTGATTGACGTCGGTCGCGATACGAAGATCGAAAGAGGCTATCAATTATTTGGGTATCAAACTTCTTTGAATACCTCCCTGAAATAAGAAATTTAAACGATCAGATATTTAAATACATTCAAATTTAACGTTTCTGAATTAAATAAATAACTTTCTGCAAAAGGACTATCTTTCAACAAACAAAAAAAATATATTTCAAGAAAATAATTACATTTTCAAACAAAATGATGAATTTTTAAGTAAAATTGTAAACCTTTAACTGAAATAGTGGAATTTGAAACCAGAAAGATGAATTTTCAACTGAAACGATTAATTTCTAACTACAATAATTATTTAATTGTAGACCAAAAAAATGAATTTCCAACTAAGAAGATTAATTTCTAACAAAAAAGATTAATTTTTAACTATAAAATATCATTTTTCAACCAAAGATTGAATAATTGAATTTTGAGTCAAAAATAAATGTTCAAGCAAAGAAATGAATTTTTATTTAAAATTATGAATCTTCAACCAAAAAAATTATTTCTCAAGAAAAGATTATTACTTTCAACCAAGTAATTTTATTTTGAACCTCAAAGATAAATTTGTCACTAAAATGATAAATATTAAACTTGATACTTGCATTTTTAAGCGGAAAGAAGAATTTTTAAACGAGAGGATTAGCTTGCAAAGAGAAACATAATTTTACAATAAAAGTAGATTTTTTAACAAGGTATGTGAATTTTCAACGATTTTCATCCGAATTGTTAAATTTTAAACTAGACAATATCAATTTTCAACGAAAAATAGACAGTTAAATTTTCAGAAGAAGAAATTAAGTTTCTACCAAACTGATGAATTTTCAACTAAAATGATGAATCCTCGACTGGAATAGTTGAATTTCATACCAAAAATATGATGTAAGAATCTCATTCTTAACAAGCAACAAAAAAAAAACGAATTTTCAGGCCAAAAGTTAAATTTTCAACTGAAATAGTTAAATTTTTAATTAAAAACATTGATTTTCAACAAAGTAGTTACATTTCCAACCAGGGATGAATTTTCAATTAAAATTATATTCAGCTCGCTTTGTGTCAAAATCCGAGTTTTTGGGTACGCGCCGTTCCCTTGACAAAGTTTTTTCCGAATAATACAATCAGATTTCCCACAGACATCTCCACGTCCGCAGAATGTAACTTCTCATCTATGCACGTGGACTTGTGAGTTACAAATTTGATCGTGGTTATTGAGATAAGAACAGTTGGAAGTATCACATCTGTGAAGGTTGCATTGTAAGTTCAAAATCTCATAGAATTGATTCTGACGTTCACATTTGGGGTTGACCCATCTGTGCATATATACATTTTAACGTGAACAGATGGGCCGGTGCATAGTTGTACCATTGGCCCACAATGCTGACAGTTGTCCTATCAGACATCGACGTGCACAGTTTGCCTTCACCCGAATACCGTCAGTTTGACCTTGCCAGAAAATAATATTTTTGAGAACTTCAAAGAATAAGGAGAATCTCTGATTTTTAAACTCCTTAAAAATAGCAAATTCAACTTTTTAGCTTTAACCTTCAATTCAAAAAGTACCATCATCGTTCCGATACCGCGCAGAGACGACTTTACTAAAAAATAATCTTCTCGATATCTTCAACTAACAGAGGATTGCGCGTAACGGGGGACACTGATTTTAATCATCTTATTTAGCAAAGAGGGCTCAATATGAGATAAAGAAAGCAGTTTCTGAGAAAAAAGGTTCGAGGGAAATCTGCGACGAATGACTATCGGTTTGAATTGTCGAGCGATCGCGCAAGCTGCGATGAAGGTTCTAGGCTAGGGAGTCTGCCGTCATGCGTACGCGTCCTTGTACTTTTTGAAACTTTTTTTTCGTTTCGAATCCTTATTTTTGCAATATATTAACCGTGAATGTGCATAAATATTACGAAAACAATAATAGAGAATTGAAAAAATATTTTTTTTTTGGTTAATTTTTTCCGGTTAATCGGTTAATGTGAAACAGAGTGACTGGTTGGGTATTATACACGGCGCGAAACAAGGATGCATTATGTCCTCATGGCTATTTATTATATTTTAGGATGGGTGTATTAGAATGGTTCTCTTTGACAAAGAAGATGTAGATCTCGAAACAGTGAGGGTCCTTGGGAATTGAGGACTTGCAAAGAATGTTAAATAAACTTAATACAATCATGAAGAACATGTGCAAAATTGTCCTAAATGATATATCTCCATTAATTAGTGTTTAATTGAAAATTATATTTTTTGTTGACATTTTTATTTGACATATCTGAAATATTGATGCAATTTTCCTGTTTTCTTCACTAAAAAATTGTTTCTTCAACATTTTTTGTTATATTTTGTCGAAAATACATTCTTTTCAAATTAATTTTAACTGTTTTTAATTAAAAATTAGAATATTTTTATTAAAATAGCAATTTTTACATTTTTCGTTGAAAAGTTAGCTTTTTTCGTTGAAATATCATCTTTTTTTGGTTGAAAATTCGACTGTTTAGTTAAACATTTTTTTGCTGCTGAAATTTTCATTGACATACAGAAATATTAAAAAATGTTCTTAAGAATCTTAGGAAAAAATATATGTATAAGAAACTTAAAAATAAATACACTCAAAAATAAATAGTTATTCGAAATTTTTATTTTTCATACAAAAATATGTTTCGCCTTAAATTATAATTGTGTTGCAATTTTACTTTTTTCTTCACTAAAAAATTGTTTGATTTGAAAATTTATTTGTTTTTTTATATAAAATAAATTTTATTTATTGAAATAGAAATTCTCACATATTTTGTTGAGAATTAATCTTTTTGTTGACAATCAACCTTTTTTGCCTGAATTTAAACTATTAGGTTGAAATTTTTTTTTCTTTGGTTTAAATTTTGATTTAAAATATCTCAAATTTTTAAAAATATTTTAAAATAAAAAAAATAAAAATTTCGAATAACTATTTATTTTTGAGTGTATTTATTTTCAAGTTTTTTATAAATATATTTTTTCCTAAGATTCTTAAGAAAATTTTTGAATATTTTTTAATATTTCTGTATGTCAATGAAAATTTCAACAGCAAAAAAATGTTTAACTAAACAGTCGAATTTTCAACCAAAAAAAGGTGATATTTCAACGAAAGAAGCTGAATTTTTAACGAAACATGTAATAATTGCTATTTTAATGAAAATATTCTAATTTTTAATTAAAAACAGCTAAAATTAATTTGAAAAGAATGTATTTTCGACAAAATAAAAAAAATTTTAATCAAACAATTTTTTAGTGAAGAAAACAGGAAAATTGTATCAAAATTATCATTTAAGGCGAAAAATATTTTTGTATACGAAATAAAAATTTGGAATAACTATTTATTTTTTATGTATTTTCTTTGCTTTCTCTAGCTTCCTTCACGTCCATGCATTTTTTCATGCAAGCTCTCGTGTTTCTATGGCTTCTTATGTCTCTTCGGAGTAATGTCTCATTCACAGATTCTAACCATTCTTTCGGCGGTCTGCTTCTGGGCATACTGCCATTTACTTTACAACCCTTTTTCTTCGTGTCAGGTGCACATCAAATATATAGCTTCCTTACGTGCATAGTTTCTCGTAGTTCTCTTATCTTAAGATCATTCAAGCCTCTAGCATTCCAAACACCCACTCTCTATTCGTCGCCTGAAACTCGAACTTTACGTTTACCGTGTGTATGCAATTGGTTGATGTTTTATGCTGAGAATTTCATCAGCCTTCAGCAGCGCTATATTCTATAGGAGTTCATATGTTCCTATCTGCCAATTCACGGCCTACCTCTAGGCATGAAACCAAGAACTCATTTTTTTTTTACACATCATTTTTAATCATAATTTGTCAGATTCGTTATGATAATCCTGTAGGTCGTGCAAAAAGAAACACTTTTTTTTGCCTTAACTGTTTTTCGTGTCGTACGTTGTTTGGCTGAAAATATTAATTTTCGTTTCATCTTTTGGATTTTGAATTTTCATCCAAAATGGCTGGCTAACGAACTTGACCTTTCCTTTACGAGACTAAAAGAATATACCAAAGGCCAATCCAATAGGTCAATTATTTCGAAAGTTATCGTGTTCACAGACAGACAGACACATTCGTAAAAATCTGTTTTTTGGGTTCAGTGGTTTTCAAAACGTGGACATTTGAAAAAAACGGGGGGGTCAAATTTTACACAAATCTAATACCTTCTCTGGATGAGAATGTAGAAAATTAAGCCTCAAATAGAAAAGGTGGTGTTTCAAATAAATATTGGAATTTTCAAAAAATTAATTTTAAGCAAAAAAGATCATTTTCAATCAAGAAAGATGAATTTTGACTACTCGACTACTTCTTGCGGTGGGATAGTACGGTGGGAGTATAGCATGAATTCGACTGAGCAGTAGGGTGGTCCAAAATTTTTTGTCTCAAATTTTCTTTCATATCAGCCGGAAATTTGTTCAGATCCACACAAAAATAAATCCATTCTTTTTACATTCTCATCTGAATGAGAAGGTATTGGTTTTATGTGAAAAATGACTTTCGCGGATTCAATCAAATGTCGAATATATATATATATAATATAATATAATTATTAATCTTAATATTATAATTTCCAAACATATGAAAGTTATTAATAAATATGAAAATAACCATGAGTATAATAAACAAGAAATGATATATATAAATATAATAACAGTTCATAAATTGAACAAAAGCTATATAGTTTAAATGAAAACATTAATTTTATAAATTAAAATTAAATTAGGAATTTCATAGCTTAAAAAATAAATAAAAATTATTCTTTTAATCTCCAAAATTGATGTTTTTATGTTCAATTCTAATTTCAATAAATTTAAATACATTTAATAAATCCAGAATTTATTCAATAATAATATTTTTAATTATTGTAGGGGGATTCTAAATTTTATTTTTATATCGTAATAGATTTACTTTCAATAATATAATAATAATAATAAAATTTTATTGATCAATGTATTATTATTAATAATTATGTAGAAAAATAATTTATTAAATATAATTCTATTTTTAAATAGAAAATTATAAGAAATATTATCAATTTTGAAATTAAATTTTTATAATAACGAAATAAATATTAATATAATTTATTTAGAATTTTAGAATTCAATTTTGTCTCTACTAATTTATGTACTATATTCATTAATTATTATTTATTAAATGGTTTTTATTTAAATCCTAAATCAATACGTCAATTAATTACACCGGCACACAAAAAGAAACACTTTTCTGTTCCACAGATGCGGCACATATATTCCCATGTATTTTGACTCGCTGAGCATGAATCCGTGGTCCGTTTGACCCAGGCACATCTGGGTCAAGGGCATTTGCAGGTCAAATAGACAGAAAAGTCATTTATGTGAAGATAACTACTATAATTTATGTTTTTTGGGTCGCTGAATACGAATCCGGGATTCATTGGAACTTATCGAGTCAAGGTCAAGGTCAGTTCAAGGTCAATTTTGTTCATTCCACCAAAAACAAATTTCTGGCTGCAGATTCTGAAAGAACGGAAGATTTTACGTCCAGATATGTATGTTCTTATTTTTTAAGACGACCTCTAAGGTCATTTTAAGGTCATTTAATTGAAATATATAGATGATTCATGTGGGTAAATGGGCTACATGGGACTAGACTACCATACTAATATATTGTGGGGATCGCTCAGTCTGAATCCGAGGCCCGCTTGACCCCAGGGCCAATCCACGCACTTTTACTGTTTCGAGATCTACACCTTCTTCGTCAGAGGGCCATTCTTAGACACTTATCCATAACTATGATAAATATCCATGTGGACATAACGCATCCTTGTTTAACGCCTTTCAATAATTAATAATAATTGTAAATGTGCTAAGTCTCGTTGAAAAGAGTTATTGGAAATACGTCCTTGGTAATTCCGTAAACAAATTGAGCCCATTCGTTAAAAAATGGCAAAACAATTAATTTTTTAATCAAAAATGTTTAAATAATTTATAATTCTCGTAAATTTACCAAGCCACATAGAAGAGATTAATCGGAATTATATTCTTAGTCGACGCCGTAAACAAATTATGCCTATTCCTTAGCAAATAGCCAAACTCTGAATAAGTTTATGAAAATTGTTTAAATAATTAATAATTATTGTAAATTTGCAAAGTCTCGTAGAAAGAGTCATTGGAAATACATTCTTGGTAATTCCGTAAACAAATTGAGCCCATTCGTTAAAAAATGGCAAAAATTAAATTTTTAATCGAAATAGTTTAAATAATTAATAATTCTTAGGAATTTACCAAGCATCATAGAAAAAATTCATCGGAAAGATATTCTTAGTTGTCTCCGTTTTCTTTAAAGATTATGAGCCATGGATGAACACATTGTTTAACTTTTTTAAACTTCTTTAAGTTTCAAAAATAATTCTAATTTTAATGTTTTAAAAAAATAGCACAGGATGAATTCCTATTTTCAATTGCTCAAGCTTAAAATAATAGTTACAATTAGATGGACGTCATATTATTTGAAAATGTAACTGAATGTTAAATAAAATAAAATTCTAAACCTTCATAATTTTGTATTGTTCATCATTTGTATTTTTTATTATTCTAATGAAAAAAATTGTTTTCGAAAACAAACTGAGGCTATATAATTTTCAAGAGAAACATTAGGAAATGAGTCAAAATATTAATTAAAATAGTAATTTTTTCTTTAAAAATAATTAGCCTAGGATGAAATCATATTTTCAATTGCTTAAGATTTCAGAAATAGTTAAAACATGAAACAAGTCATATTCATCGAAAATATAACTAAAATATCAGTATAAATATTTTTATCGGATAATGTAAACATATGGCCTCTCGGATCTACGACACAACACTGACACTGACACAACACATACAAATTTTTTCGTTCCGGGTAAAATCCAATATGGCGGCCAAAACCACGTGGCAAGTGGTGACTTTTGAAAAATCAGTCGATTTTCACCAAATTTGGTACCTGAGGGTTTTTGGGCTGGCTGATTACGAATCGAAGGTCAGATTTACGAAATGCAAGATGGCGGATCCAACATGGCGGACAAATGTTTTAAAAATGAAGCCATTTTCACCAAATTTGGTATACAAGGGTTTTTGGGGTCGCTGACTACGAATACGACATTGGATTTAATATTCAAGATGGAAAATCCAAGATGGCGGTTAATTTTGGTAAATTTGGTCCGTCATCTTGGATCTGCCATCTTAAATTTCCAATTCAAGCTCGTATTCATAATCAGTGACCCCGAAAGCCCCTACATATAAGGTTTAATAGGAATATCTTGATTTTTAAACATTTGGCTCCCATATCGGATCCGCCATCTTGAATTTTTTAAATCTGACCTTAGATTTGTAATCAGCTAGCCCAAAACCCCCCGGGTGCCAAGTTTGGTGAAAAGCAATTGATTTTTCAAAAGTCATCACTTGCCACGTGGTTTTGGCCGCCATATTGGATTTTACCCGAAACGAAAAAATTTGTAAAATATAGGGTTTGAAAGTAGAGTTCAAAACCTTCCATTTGGAATGTTGCAGAACTCAATAGGGTTGATGATGCTTATTTTATAATCAATTTAGTAAAAAAAACGTGCTGGCCACGTGGTTTTGGCGGTCATAGTTGGTCGGGCATGATGTTTTGATAAAAACGCTACCAGGATTTCGAAAGTAGACTTTAAGACCTTTCGATTGACAAACTATAGACCTTTATTGGACCAAAACAATTTTTGCTTGTAGGGGGTCATTCGTTGAGAAAGAATGACTCATATATATATATATATATAATTAAAAACTAAAGGTTAAAAACCACCGTAGGCTCCCACTGGGAGCAACTAGTATATAAAAAAAAAATTAAAAAAATTAAAATTAAAAAAAAAATGACATCGGCTCCCAGTAGGACCGCAGTAAATCCCATTTATGGCCACGTCTCACAACCGTGAGATGGGTGGGCACAGGACACGACGAAATCACAACGACAGGCCGGCGAAACTCTCGTGTTTTGAGGACACGAAGCGACCCAAGGATGACAGCTTTCTGCATCCATTTTCAATGTTCTTCAAAAGCCCTGAAAATGCTGCTCACTCTGAGCGTAAGTCCGTCATTATGAAATTCTCTGCAGGGATCTGGCTTTTTCAATTCTTCCAAAAGTTCTTCATCGTTTCTACCTTCAGAAACATATGAACAAGGAACCTGAATAACGGAATCAATACCTCCGTTAACCAAAAACCAGGATTGGTGTTCTGCAAGGGATTCGTTAAACTTTTTTATTGATTTGTCTAAATCCTTTGGATTAAATCCGTGAATCTCCTCGACAACGCTGTCTTCGCTTTCCACCTGAGATGGGCTGATATCCACTATGACTCGTTGCACAAGCGGAGGTTCCTTATGATGAAAACTTGAAGTGTCTGTCTAGGTGATGGTTCCGCGTACGAAATCTTGCTCTGTGCCCTCTCTCGCTGGTTTATCCGCTTCTTCACTTCCTTGTATCCCTTGGTGTCCAGGAACATAATTCCATGTTACCTTATTGTGTTGAACGCAATACCACTCAATAAGTATAAGGTATGAAAGAAATTTCGGAATGTAAATATTCTTGATTTAACCACTGGAAAATAACATTCAGAATTTTTGAGGAAACACCTTATTTCGTCGTCCTCTCCCAGATAATTTATTCCGAATTTTGTACACAAAAATTATGTTTCTTTAATATTTTGCAGATATTCAGTATTTTTGAACCATAAATAGATAGATGAAATTAAATTTTTTTTTTGAAACGTATTGAAATAGTCATTCTCAATATAACTGGAATGCTTATTTCCAAAATAATTAGGACCTGTCATATATAAATTATATGAAAATGAAAGAAAAATACGTATTTATGGGAATGGATGCTAAGTAAGTAAGACAATAAATAAGTTTCTGATGAATTGTAGTTTTAATTAATTACGTTTTCTGAAAAAATTATATTTTATCTATTCGTTTATGGTTCCAAAATACTCTCTATCTGGGAATTGTTGAACTTATTATAATTTACTATTCTATTAATTTTACTATTATGTTTTATATATTTTCATATATATAATGTATCTAATTATTCAGATTTCATAATAGATAATCTGATGAGGGAATCGGTCTGATTGCGAAACGTCATTTTTATGTACAGAATTCTGAATTAATGGTGTGGAAAAAGCCGTTTTCTCCCCGCTTATGCTTCCAACTCGACTACCTGCGCAGGAGGGGAGAAACTGGGCGGCCTATGTACCTTCAAGTGAAGCGAACTCCTTGTCTTCTGTCGTTCGAGCCTCGTGCGAGGCAGTTTGTTGTCGAAATTCGCAAATTACTTTGACCTTTTTTGTCGTCACAGAGTGGTTCTTCTGTCTGAAGTTTTGGAAGTGAGCATTGGGAAGACCTTTCGCCGTTTCCGGATTGTGAACAGCGGGACACTAAAGTTTTTCGGCTTTGCTCTTGAAATTTTGTTCCTACCTAAATGAATTTTTAAGTGGGAAAATTGATCTTCAATGGCGTCGGTGTACGCGGTGAAAGATTAGTTCGTTAAACGCTCCAGGGCGGAAGTGCCATTCTAATTTCATTCTTGTAAATTCTATTTCTAAAATGTCAGCCAGGCGTGGCCTAAATTGTTATGCAATTTTTCTTTTTGATTGATCCTCATTCTCTCACCAAGTTGAACCAAGTGATTGTGAATGATTAGTTTTGGTTTTATAAGCCTGTTGTAACGTGTTGTAACTGTCCTTTATTGAAGGCGTTAGCGGGAGTCATTATTGACAAAATGAGTCGGGATACTAATTTTGATCCTTGTTAGCCATTTTGGGTATTAGTTTTAAGTATTTCTTGCCATAGTCTATAAGTTGTTTTGCTGTAATCTATAAGTTGTTCCGTTATCACCATTTATCTACTATTGCTCAAACATTAATCCTAGTGAGCACAATACGCGGAGAAGAATCGCTCTATTATTTAAAGTTCTCCTGATAATCTAAATTGAACCATTGAATGTCGAAGGGCGTGGACTTGGCTGAGATTGGATTTCAGGTATCCGGTGAAGTTAATTCCCCGCATTACCCGTCTGGGAGGGGGTTTTGTAACGTGACGATTTTGTTCAACTCTACTTTTATAATTAGATTAACTTGTATTTTGAGAGACTTATCTGTGATGTTTTAAGACCTTTATTCTTTTTATTATCTTTGTTTGTAACACATGGGCTAGTGAAGGGAGAGGAGAGGAGGGAGAATGGAGATATTTCTTTTGCCTTGAGTTTTTCTCTTTTTAATGCTTGGACGATGATGTCTCGTGTCGTGTTTTGACAGTTTGAAGGAGTTCCTCAGCCTTATTCATATCATTATCTCAGCATTACTAACTCATCTTACATTCTGAGTGTCTCGAACTGTTTCGGAAGGTGCAGTTCGCTCTCTGATTTATTACATAAAATTGAATATATATTTTCTGTTCTCTTACTGTAAAATAATATAATCAGACATGTCTATAGTTATTTTAGAACTTGGGAATTACTAATACATGAAATATTAATTCACACTGATAATAAGATGTTTGAATAAATTGTTTAAAGAATGCATTATTGTTTATATCCATTTTCTCTTAGAATAGAGTGGGAAAGTCGCAGTTTTTTCTTAATTTTCCTATTTTTGGTCTACTTTGAAATTATAGTGCGGCACTAATTATTTCATATTAACAGGCATAATTTTTTAAACAATTTATCATTAATAATAATATTCTCGTTGAATAATGTTAATTAATGAAATTCACCAAAAATAATTGTTTAAAGAAATTATTATTGTTTTTAAATATCCTTACCTACATTAATGCTAGATAGTGACAATTGTTTAATAATAATTAATTGCAAATGGAGACCTGACGGTAAGCACGTTTTTTTTAGCTTCGGCGAAGAAAAGTATCGAGGGAATTTTAGAGTTGAAACAACTTCCAGTAAGATATTTGTTCCTTACTATTGGAGGAAGATTTCTGGAAATTTTTAGATTAATTCATTAAAAATTGGCGGAAATATTCATTTTGTAAGAAAGCACGCGACGTCGCGTCGTCTACGATTGCATCGTTCGCAAATTCAAGCGCTTCTCAACGTTAGTACTTTCGCCTTTACACTCTCCTATTAAGAACTCGTCTTTTAAAAATTAAACATAAAAAAACCTCCCCTTACCCCCAATAATTACAAAATCGACTGCTTTATAGTTTTGGACATTGCGTTTTTTTCAGTGAATTACCAAATAACTAAAAATAGGAAAATTTGGGCTTCGCAAGTTGCTTATTCCTCAATTACAAAACACATTATTACAACTGCTTATTATCATTACTGATTAAATTATCATAAATTTTTTTCAACGTTTTAACACAGGAAAATTAAAATTAGATACTCCTTTTATTTTTTATAAACCTTTTTATGCCACATTACAAATGTAATCACTTTTTCTTGGCAGATTATTACTTATCAGGGTCGAAAAGAAATCTATTTTATCATGAATAATTTTATGCAAAATAAGCATGAAAAAGATTCACAATTAGAAAAACAGAGTCAATTTTTATTCACGATTAAAATTCAAATTATGCAAATGCGTTAGTAATCGTCAGGCATGTAACCAAGTATTAACGCGACAAAAGTATACTAATGTGATGAACGGATATTCAAACTTACCTAAAATCACATTTTCTATCACACGCGGCAAGAGCGAGTCTTGTTATACACAAAATATTAGGCCATCTGACGATAACTAATGCAGTGACGATTACCAGTGCATTTATCTTATATCATTTACAAAATTCCAAAAAACAAACGAAAATGAACATATTAAGTCAAAAAACGCACAAGATGAAAAAAGTCAAGAAGCGAAAATCGTTGATTTTTGAATACCCTACAATATTGTCATAACAACTTTTTGAATTATGTAAAAAATAAAAAATTCCAATTTTGATGGCACAAAAAGATAACGAAAAATAAAAATTTAATTTTGCGGTCAAACTATGCAAGATATGAAAAATGATGACAATACAAAAATTATGCATATAAAAAAGATCTAAAAATTTGTTGATAATCACTTTTTCATAGGATGCGTAGTTTTTGTTTTAGTCGTAAAAAATAGCATGGAAAAAAATTCAATTTTTGGAAAAAACCACACAAGAGACAAGATCGTAAAAAATAACTTAAAAATAATTATATATATATATAGTTTTTGGTTTCGTACCTACAGGAAGGCCGCGAATGGGCAGATGGGAGCATATGAACTCTCAGATACTACACTGCTGAAGTCTGGTGACCTCAGTATAAAAAAACCAAACAACTATGACCTTCTCGGTTCCAGTTTTGTCCTCACATGCCCCCTTAATCAACCGAAGTTTGGTGGGACTGACGTTACAACTAGACTCTCCAGCCTATGACGACTAACTACTTAATTTGGACATGATTTCGAATCGTAAAATAAATTTATCGCATGAAGGCGGTAGTTGGTCGTACACTGTAAACAATGAATAATACAAACAATAAAATAGGGTTGTAGAGTTTCATGAAAATTTGACCAAATGATAAGTTTCATGAAACTTTAGAAAAATTCGGAGGTTTCCAAAGTTTCAAACATTAGGGCGGGAAAATTCAAAATATAAAACATACTATCAAGTATTAAATATAAACATTTAATAGTATCCTTTGTGTTTCAAAGCAAATCGTTTCAACTAATTTAAATAAATAAATGTTGTGAAACACAACTTTTTTAAAGTTGTGAAAAAAATCTCTCTAGCTCCGCTGGGATTCGAACTCCAGATCTTTCAAATTTCCGGTCTGATGGTCTAACCAATTAAGCTACGAAGAGGCGATAAAATTTTCTTCAAAACTCCTACAAGTTGAATGTCGACGTCATTCAATGTACATGCAAGATCTTTTTTAGTTTAAAAATTCAACTATTAAGTAAAAAATGTTTAGGAACGAAAAAAATATTTAAAAAAATTAATCAAATAAAATTTGAAGTAACATCTACATAACTAAGCTATTTAGTTGAAAGTTTATGTAATTTGTTGAAAATTCGACTTTTTTGGTAGAAAATTAACCTTCTTTGTTGAAAATTGAACTATTTTGTTGAAAATTCAACTTTTTCGTAGAAAACTCATCTTTTTGGTTAAAAATGCAGCTGTTGGGTTAAAAATTAATATTTTTTGGTTAAGCATATCACTAATTTGTCGGAAATTCGCCTTCTTTGGTTCAATTTAATTGTTTCTGAATTAAAATGAAAATATTTTCTTGGTTAAAATATCAACTATCACATTTTCCTTGAGAATTCATCTTTTGTCGTTGAAAATTCAACTTCTTGGTTGAAAGTTAAACTACTTTATTAATTCATAAGAAACAGCGAGATTTCCTTCCTCCCCTCAAATTGTCTAAAGTTATTTTCGGAAGACCCCTAAATAAATTCACGAAAAAAATTTAATCGGCAAAAATTACGAAAGCTAGGGAGGTGGGTCAAAGTTTACGGGACCTAGCAAAGAGGGATACGTAGTTTAAAATTTAAGAAAAAAAGCTTTACGTAATTTATACATGGGCCCTAATCATCCATTGAGACAACTTTCCGGTATGCTGTGATTCGTTGAGATAGCGGACACGTTATTTTAGCTAATTAATTATTAATTTAGCTAATCAAAAATATTTTTTAAGGAAAAGTAAAGAAATAGTGGCATTAGCGGACAATTGTGAGAAAAGTATCTTGTAATGTCATTTTTTTCGAAATAGTAGCAAAACAGTGTCATCGCTCAAAAATCGTGTTGAATAGTACCAATAGTGCGGTGATTTCGAGGCCTGCCCAAAGAGAAAATAATTCAATAAAAAAATAGTACCTGATAAATATATATATATATATATATATATATATATAGTTCAGTAATAATGTACGTAATGTACGAAAGTCAAAAAGGCTTTCTGAGTTATGAAATTTCCCTATTTCTAAGTTTTTAGGAATCGTCTTTGCTGGATTCAACAAGAATCAATACCATTACTGAAATTTAAAATTCTTTGAAGATGAAGATAAATTTTTATTACGAGAATATATATTTTTTAATTCGATTCGGAAAAAAATTGGAAACATTCGGAAAGAGTAAAGTGGGGAGTCATTCGGAAAGAAATTGGAAAAAATCGGAACGAGCTAACTAGCGGGACATTCGGAAATTACCAGAAAGAAGTCGGAGAGTGGGACATTCGGAAAGACTCGGAAAGGTTCATGGGACCGTCCGAACCCTTTCAGAAATATTTCCAAAACCTTTCTGATTCTTTGCTACGCAGTCTTTCCGAACCTTTCCGTTTCTTTCCGTAGGGATTTGAACGGGAGCTGGTGTTTTCAATAAAAATTGCTTGAAAACAATTTAAAAAACTTAAGACTGATTGACATTATTTATGCCAAGTTTTTAAAAAATTTTCTTAAGAATTCTGATTGATTAACAGTAAATTGTTTAATTCTATTTGTAATTCTCAGTTTAATTGGTCAATGGTTTTTACAACGTAGATGATTTTGGTGCGATTTAAATATTTTTCTAAGAAAAATAAAAATAATTTATCGAGATATTACTATAAAAATTATTAATAAATTATGAAATATTCATTTATAAATTGTTTGATTTTCATTTATCTTCGTCAACTTTGATTTTACTTTAATTAACTGTGCAGATAATTTTCTACTTGGCGGAGTTTTTGCGACGTACATATTTTTGGTCGGATATCTCTTCATTCAACTAATAACATGATGTCTGTAACATTCAGAATTCTAAGAGCTGTGAGTTTTCTTCTACATAATGTAGAAACAAAACTTACTTAAAACCAGCATTGGGTAGTAACTTGTTACATATAACTAAGTTACTAAAAATTTACGTTATTTGTAACTTTTAGGTTATCTTAGTTACTATTTTAAAAAGTAACTTGAAACGTTACTTAGTTACGATTTCTGCAGTAACTTGTAACTTTAATTGTTCGCGAGCCAGAGAAGTTTATGTAAGAAAAAAAGATGCAATATTAAAAAACATTCTTGACGACGAATACATTAAAGGACAGGTCACAATTCAATAGAATTCAATAGAATTCAATAGAATTCAATAGAATTCAATAGAATTCAATAGAATTCAATAGAATTCAATAGAATTCAAAGAATTCAAAGAATTCAATAGAGTTCAAAGAATTCAATAGAATTCAAAGCATTCAATAGAATTCAACAAATTCAACAGAATATAATACAAGTTAAGAATTCGATAGAATTCAAAGAAATCAATATAATTCAAGGAATTCAGTATAATTCAACGAATTGTATAGAATCAAAGGAATTCAAAGTATTTAATAGAATTCAAGGAATTCAGTAGAATCCAAAGAATCCGATAGAATTTGAAGAATTCAATAGTTTAAAAATAATTTAATAGAATTGAAATCAATCTAAAAATTTGAAAGGTGTTCCAAAGAATTCCAAATACTTCAAAAGAATTCAAAGAATGCAATACAATTAAAAGTATTTAATAGAGTTCAAATGATAAAAAAGAATTGATTAAATTCAATAGAATCCAAAGAATTCAATAGAATCCAGTCGAATAAAAAAATGCAATAGAATTCAATATAACTCAAGGAATTCAGTAGAATTCAAAGCATTAAATAGAATTCAATAGAATTAAAAGAATTCAATAGAATTCAAATAATTCAATAGTATTCAAAGAATTCAATCGAATTTAAAGAATTCAATAGAATTCGAAGAATTCAATAGAATTCGAAGAATTCAAAGAATTCAATAGAATTCAATAGAATTCGAAGAATTCAAAGAATTCAATAGAATTCAATAGAATTCAAAGAATTCAATAGAATTCAATAGAATTCAAAGAATTCAATAGCATTCAAAGAATTAAATATAATTCAAAGAATTCAATAGAATTTAATAGAATTCAAATAATTCAATAGTATTCAAAGAATTCAATAGAATTTAAAGAATTCAATAGAAATCAAAGAATTCAAAGAATTCAATAGAATTCGGACAATTCAAAGAATTCAAAGAATTCAATAGAATTCGGACAATTCAAAGGATTCAATAGAATTCAATAGAATTCGAAGAATTCAATAGAATTCAATAGAATTCAAAGAATTCAATAGAATTCAAAGAATTCAAAGAGTTCAAAGAATTCAAAGAATTCAATAGAATTCAAAGAATTCAATAGAATTCAAAGAATTCAATAGAATTCAAAGAATTCAATAACAATTTGAAAATATCGTATTGGAAAATCATGCAAATAGTGCTTGAAGAAATATAAGACTTCTTAGATTGCGTCCAGAATAGTCAGTGAAGCACTCCTAGACTCCATCTACAAAAGATCACAGACAAATTTGTAAGCCGTTCAACACTCCAATATTAAATTCTCGAAGACAGTGAAGACAGTCAAGGAAGGGTTTATAGACTGTAAAGCTAGCCATTTATGGTATTAAAAAAAATTCTTTTTTAAATTATATAATATTATTATCTTTAACTTATATATTTATTTAAACATAATATAACACACACAGTTACTACTTATATTAATCGCACGCTTTTTACGCTCTGAAAAATCGGACGCACGCTCAAGCCACTCTGCTAATCATTCGGGTTGAAAATACGTTAAAAAATCTTGGCGTTGTGCTACAGCTAAAAACTGCTTGGCCGCGTAAAGATAATCTGGATGAGGGCTGCGAATTAGACAACTTTCTGCCAGACTGACGTTGCATAACAAATTAATTACATTGTTTAATCAATTTTTGTTTAAATAATTGGAAAATATAATTTTTTACGAAAAATTATTTTTTGACCAAGAGATGATTTTATGTAGAAAAATATGTTTTTTATTTAATTAAACTAAAATTGTTCAAAATAAGGTTTTCAAACTTGTGAGATATAACATAAAAACTAATTGCACCGTTCGATTCTATGTAAAAAATATATAAAATTCATGTAATGGAATTTTTTCAGACAATGTCATATGTAGTATAAATAAATAATCACATTGTAGTTCGGCACATGATAAAATTTCTGTTTAAAAATTAAATTGTGCTATTTTTTTTTAAGTTGAAGAATTTGATTCTAGATTTTTGAAATTAATAACAAATACACAAAAAATCAAACTATAAACAATTTATTTTAATAAAACTGATGCATTTACCAAATTATATAAATAAATTATTGATAAACAAAATTTTAAACATGGGCAAAAACTTACTTGCGTTTACACTCTTAAAAGATTAAAAAATTATTGAGATAGATTCGAAAATACTTTTTATAGAATGTTATTAAAAACATGGTTATTTTAAATGCAATTTTTGATGAGAAATAGCAATTTTAACAGCAATCCACGAAAAGTATTTTAGATTCTATATCAGAATAATAAATTTTGTTAAAGTTCTCCTTTTTATGTAAAATTGGCATAATTAAAACAAAAGCAGGTCATAACGATGAAGCTTATTAAGAGAGTATTTTCCGGCGAAGCGCGAATAGCAAGTACACGAAGTGCGAAAACCTAGAGGCACCGAGCTTCAAGCGTTTTTTTAATGGAAATTAAATTATTTAATTTTCAGTTGAATGTTTATCTTTTCGAATTGAAAATTCAACTATTTGTTCGTACTTCCGTTTCCGGCATGAAAGTGTTAGGTGGCGGTGATAGTGTGGTGCAGATTTTTGCGAACTTAAAATGGAATTTGAGGTGAGTTGATGGCAGAAGTGTGTTTGAGGGTTGTTTTAGTGTGAGATTGCATGTAAAATATAATAGAAGTGAAGAGGTTGGTGATAAACTGTGAGCTTGAGACTGTTTTAGGTAACCTGGGAGGTTAGTTTCCTTGGCGTAAGAAGCAGGGTGAAGAGACAAGTGCATCCGAGTGGCGGCGACAGGGAGGGAAAGGTTGAGAGAAGCTCGGAAAAAGGTACGGTAGCAGGGTGGGGTAGCACAGTGAAGATAGACTTAACGAAAGTTACGTATGGCGTTACGGACAGAGGTTACTTGGAATCGGCGTGATGAGTAACGGGGACGGCGATAGCAAATAAGAAAGGGATTCAGACGAGGAAGTATTCTGTACGCCAAAACTTGAGTCAAAAAAGAGAGGGCAGTAAAAAAAACGGTAGAAAGGGAGAGATTGTGGGCGGAGAGTTTTGGCTCAATAGAGCCATTCGTGAATAGGAAGAGGAATAGGGCGGAGAGAGGTAGTAGTAAAGATAAAGTAGAAGCAGGATCCACCCTAAAAAATCCGAAAATGTATAGAAAACCATCGGGAAAAGACCAGCATGGCGGGGGGGGGGGGCAAGGGAAAGACGAAGGAAAAGTTGAACATAAAGGTCAAATAGAAAAAGAAAAATTACAGCTAGAGGACATGCGTAAAATGATTATGGAAGTAATGAGGATATATGAAGAAGAGCAGGAGAAAATAGTAGAGGAGATAAGGAAAGAAATTAGGCAGGAAATGGTAGAACTTAGGAAAGAAATGAGGAAATGGGAAGAGGTGAGGGAAAAGCTAGAGAAAAGGATGCAGACGCTGGAGAAAAGACTAGAAAAGAAGGAAGAGCCGAATAAAAAGGTAGATTTCTTCAGTTTTGACGGCGCGTGACGTCACACCGTGTGTTTCATGCCATGAGGGCGCCACTTGTTTCGTTAAAAAAATCGACCTTTCCGTTTGATATTTTGTCACTTTTTAATAAACTATTATAAATTATTACATGAACAAAATTAAGTTTTAATTTCACATTTAAATTCTTTGGAAGTCAAAGTTTATAAAAAGCCTAACTGTAAGGCAAACCAAATTTTTGTGGATGACCGTATTGTTAATTTTGTATGTAAACAATCGACAGAATTAAAAAATTATATGGGGAATTTTTCTTCGGAAATAGGTTTCCTAATCAGAGGACTATTGCATTAATTAACAAAAATTAAAACGCTAATATCTCGAAACTGATCCATTTTTCTGGGGGGGGGGGTCACTCTACTTTTCCGTAATCCGCCCAACATTTTACGAAATATTCAGTAAAAAATTCCGAAGAACCTAGAACGACACACAGGATTTCCCTGGACTCCTACAGTAGTTGTAGAAGATTGGAGCCGGTTGAGAAATATTAAAATTTCGCCATGAATTATTGAATCAAATTTTAATATACTGCATTTACTTCATAGCTTCGATCAAAATTATTAAATTTTGATGAGTTTGATGACTTTAGAAGTGGAAATTCATGTTTAAATTCAACATTGAAATTGTAAAGCATGGAAATTACTTATTTGTTAAACTAAAAACTTGCATGATTATTAATTGTATAAAATGTCAAGATTAAAAGCTCTTCATTTTTAAATATTTACCATTAAAATTTGTACAATTTTGAAGAGTTGCAATTGAACTCTTGAAATTCAAAGATGTATAAATAAAAATTCTTCAATTTGGATGATTTGGAAGATTAAAAACAAGAATTTTCTAAAGCTTCAAAATTAAAGAAATTTTTTATGTAAACTGTAAAGCAACCAAATTGCAGAATATTATATTGTAAAAACTTAAAACTTGCAAAATATTGAATTTAAAATTTTCAGAATATAAAACTCCTCAATTTTAAAGATTGAAAGTTCAAACTTCTACAATTTTGAACAGTTAAAATGAGATGCTGATAGCAAAAGCGGACTAAAAAAAGAGTCGAAGCAAAAGCGGGTTGATTATTTCTCAGCGCAAGAACGAATTAGCCCGCGCGCTACGGGCAAAAACGAGTTAAAGATTTGAGACGTGGCCATGAATGGGATTTACCGCGGTCCTACTGGGAGCCGATGTCATTTTTTAGATGAAAGTTGCTCCCATTGGGACCCTGCGGTGGTTGTTAACCTTTAGTTTTTAATTATATATATATAGTTAAAAGTTTGTCATAAGGATAACCGCAGGATTTCGTCGGGAGCGGGTGCTAATCTAAAAAATTGCACCCGCTCCCAGCGAAATCGCGGTAAAATTTCTCAGCTGTAACCACGTCTCACGACCGTGAAATATGTGGTTACAGTCTGCGACGAATTCAATACGACGAAAAAGAAATATTATAAAAAATATTAAACTATAGGGTCAGAAATATCAGGATCTGCAGGTGTTTGTTAGATTTTAATCAAACTTCGTGAAATTGTAATGCTATACAAGAGAAATTTCGGCCCCAAAGGATTTTTAAAAATGTTCAAAATTACGGAAATTACGCCATGTTGAATTTTGGGTGATTCAATTTTTCGTGAATTACTCCCCTTTTCATTTTTCTTTTAAATATCGATACAATGATTCCTTGTGAAAACACCTTTCCTTAACCAACAAAATTATGGAGACTCTTATAGGTCCCAAGATATCGTCATTTTAGCGAGACCTTGCGCCGCCTCTCCACTGCGGTGCGGTGTCAGTGTCGCAACCCGCGAACAATTGAACCTGCTTTTTGTACGTTTCACAATTCTTTAACAGTCAAATACGGTTTTATTTTTTTTACTTAGTTGGTGATTTTGATTTTCAGAAGCCAAAAGGAAATGTAATTGTCAAATATTTCTGATATGTATGTGATATATGTGTCAGTAAGAAAAATGCTAGCGCTTTCGTTTAGCTGTTTTTTCGATTTCGAATTCGAGAGTTTCTGTGGAGGCCGAGCATTGTCTGCACTTTATTTCATCATCACCAATCGGTTTGAATGAGTGAATGAGCGTTGTCAAACCCACTGTTCAAGCTACGAGCTTTTCTGTTATGCTCTTTTTGTGAAAAAAATATCAACTTGATATTCGGCAAAGCATTAGTGGTGCCCCACTTGTATAAATCTCTGGCTGTCAAAATCTATTTGTTATTTGGACTTTTATAATGAGAAGTAGCAAAGAATTCCCAGGAAGCTTCAATCCAAAAATCTCGCTTGTGATGTGCTAGGTTGACGAAGTTGCTTACATTATCGGAATGGCAGAGACCTCAAAAGCGAATCCTAACCTCCAAATAGTGCACATAGAGAAAATTTTTATTCAGAGGAATACAATTTTTTTGCTATTATCTCTCAAAAAAAGAGTTCGGGGACGTCTGTTGTTCTATTTTATAGCATCTCCAAATACAGTTTCAAAATTTTTAAATATTTGTGGACAAAAACTCGGGGGAACTGAACCCGATTTACCACATGACGAAGTATCACATGCCCTTAAAGATTTATCTTTTTGATTGAAAATTTTTTTTTTTTTTCAACATTCATTGTTTTTGGTTGAAAATATAACTATTCTATTCGCTTTTTTATTGTTTGAGTATTAATCTATATAATTTATTTATTTTTTAATAAGTATGAATAATTGAAATTTTTGCTTTCAAATTCATTGTTTTTTGGTAGAAAATTAATTTTCATGGCTAGAAATTCATCTTTTTGATTTAAAATTGAACTATTTTGTGGAAATTCGTTGTTTTTGGTTGGAAGTATATAACTATTCTATTAAATTTTTTATTGGTTAAGAAATTATCTTCTCAGTTGAATTTTTTTTTTTAAATTTAAATTTGAACTATTTCTTCAAAATTCCTTCTTTTTAAAAAATATTTTATAAATATTTACGAATCCTTTCAAGTTGCAAAATATTTTTAATCACTTCAACACTTCAAAAATTTCTAAATAGCATTTAAACGGTCCTGAATTTTTCTTAAAAATTGGAAAAATCTTTAAAAATTAAAAAAATGTCCTCAAGATATTATGGAGTTTTTCTCAGAATTTTTATAAATCTTTTCAAATTTTCATATGAAACTTGAGAATATTCTTTCATTCTCTTGAAACCTTTCAAAATTCTTCAAAAGTTTCTAAATTTGTTCGAAATCATAAAAAATTTACATTTTGTTTTTATTTTTTTGAAATCTTTTGCTTTATATACTTTAAAACTAGAAACAAGACATGCTTTTTCTTAAAAGTTGTATCTAACAGATTTTAAGCGGATAAAAATATTTTCTTAAGGGCATGTGATACTTCGTCGTGTGGTAAATCGGGCTCAGTTCCCCTGGGTTTTTGTCCAAAAAAATTAAAAAATTTAAAAACTGTATTTGGAGATGCTATAAAATAGAACAACAGACGTCCCCGAACTCTTTTTTGAGGGCACATCACTACTTTCCAACCGAGCAATTCACGCCTACCCCGAAAGGGAAACGGCTAAATGATATAATAATAATAATATTAATAATAATAATAATAATATCTTCAGTAATGCAGAATTTCTATTAGGGTAATCGGTATGACTGGCTACTCAAAGAATTTTTCAATTTTGGCAATTTGTAAAAGAAAATTCCTGAATACACGTTAATTAAAGATTTAAATTGCTATATTTTGTTACGGCGCTAGCCGTTAACAGTTACAGTGGATAAGTTATATTTGAAGAAATTAACAATAATTTAAAAAAACACAATGATTGACCACGAGAAAATAGTGATTATCGCGTAGGACAATGATATCGTGAAATATAGTCTTCGGTCACATTGGCATCTAGATGGCAGATATTTATTGAAACATAATATTTCAGTTTACTATAATCTCGATTGATCAAAAAATCACTAGCAATCACTAGATTCGAAAACTGGTGATAGGCAAATAGCGAATACCAGATGAGATTTAATTTATATATAAATAAATTTATAATATTAATTTCAATATTTATTTATATTTATTCTTTATATTTTAATATGAAGTTTATAAATTTATATAGAGGAAGATTAATTTTTATTCTTACGTCTTAGAAAAAATTATGACGGTTATAATCAGTAATCAGCCTTTGCTTCAACAATGGTTTTCAAATCCAGTGACTTATGGTATAGCTTCTGATGATTTTGTTGTCAATTAAGGTTATGGCAAACTGAAATTATGATCAAATCAGTATAACTACGTTTTAAGATAGATTTATGATTTTAAAAGCACTGTGTTTGGCCTCTAAATTGATTAACAAATTTTTCAGGCCAAAAGTCATTTTTTGACATTATTTCGAACGATTGATCATAAGAAAAAGTGATAAACAATTATTAACTCTAATATACAATCTTGTACTAATGAAAAGAATTAATTACATAGTCTAATAAAAACTTTGAACAATTTTGAATGATTCTTTGGGTGAGTATTCATTTTTGAAAAATTAAATTGTCCTCAAATATCATTTTTCCCAAAAAGTGATAGTTTCGCACCTCCGAGAGCGCCTATCACAAAGACAATTACTCGTACCGAATATTTTGGGTACAGTCGTTGCAGCTCTCTTCTGAGGTCTTGATACCTTTCCTCCTTTTGAAGGTGACCGTGCAACGTATCTAAGAAGGACTTATACTCTCGAGTGCCGATGAAATAGCTATCTTAAAACTACACTGAAGTTAAATTTTTATTAAAAGCACCGAATTTAAACGGAAGTGACATTCCCACCGCTGCCACCAAATCAGCTGTCACGTCCCGAGCAAAAGGCGAGGGTAGTATGGAAAAGAGTTAGAAAGAGAGAGACCAGTGTGTTTAGATTTGACAGTTTTATTGGAAATTAGAACAGATAAATAGTTATTTTGAATACATTAAAAACTTACATCCACCTTTTTTCCTTGGAAGGGCAAGAGAGAGTTGTATTGCCGGTTGGATCTCCGCTTATTACGTAAAATACCGGCGGAGTTTTACCGAATGTCGAATTAAATATACTCGCAAGTAATTCAAATGTTTGTCGATTGGATCTGCGCTTTATGACGTAGAACACCGACGGAATTCTACCGGATGTTGATTTGAATGTACTCGAAAGTAATCCAAAATTGAGTCCTTTCATTTACGTTAACACCACAAACTTAATCCGGAACGTTACTCTACGACGACCGAAAGTCTCATCCGAAGGGATTTAGTTTACAACTCGATGATTCGCTCCTCAGTTCACGAAGACTTTAAGTACACAATTCGTGTATTAAAGTTGTCAGTATGACTGCCAGGAATATAAGACGATTAACAGGGGTGTTTCTGGGCCTTATGTAGTCCTTGTTCACCGTGGATGTGCTAAATGTGGAAAGAGCACGTACTATGCCAAAAATGGAAAACAACACGTATTATACCAAAAGTGGAAAGAACACGTATTATGCTAAAAGTGGAAAGAACACGTATTTTTTCGAAAATGGGATGAGCACGTATGATCAAATGATTGAATCTCGCTAATGAGTATCTAGTTACGCGGGCGACTAACATGAGATCCCTTTTGCTGACACTCTAGGTTACCGATTACCTCATCTCTTGTATTCTCAGGAATATGAATTCTATTACTAACTTCTTAATATTCAGTAATTTTTGTCAGACACTTGCGGTTACAATGTGTCCAACCATTTACACTAGTTTACGAACACATATATATATTCGGTCCTCGGTCCTCGGGTTGCGGATAGAGGGTCCCTGTACCAAGGGTTTCTGCTGAATATGGTTAAAATAATTAATAAGCAGTCGCTAGGAGGAAGTTCACGGACCCACTAAATTTATAAAATAAACAGGCTAACTCTGTTAGCTTGGTCTGTCGTACCTCCAATTTAGCAGCGAGGTCTTGTGGCACTCTACCAACGTCACCCCCAAATTTAAACTCAAAGATTAATTAATTAATAATGGAAGCTGGTTCGTAACACCATCAGTCGGTAAAAGCGTTATAGGTGAGACACTCAGTTGGTAAGGTAGAAACCTGCATCACCATTAGTCAGTAAATAGTTGGAGGTCTAACACTGTCAGTTGGTAAGGTAGAAATATGCATTACCATCAGCAGTTAATGTAGAAATCTGTCTTGCCATCAGTCGGTAAGGTAGAAATCTGCATTGCAGTCAGACGATAAGGTGGAACTCTGTTTCACTATCAGTCTGTAAGGTAGAAATCTGCATTGTCGTCAGTTGGCAAGGTAGGAATTTGCCAGGGATCCATGTCTCGGTCGATAATGTTAGTCCTTACGTTATCGACCTAGGCCCTCAATATATCAACCAAGTGGTCAAACCGTATTAGTATATACAATTGGTACGAACTTTTGGTACAACTTTCTAGAAATTTTTAGACAGGTCAAACTTCCGGTTTAAACTTTCTAGAAGAGTAGGTAGAGAGATGGTAATGGCCTATAAAGGCGGACTCCAGCGAAGCGCAGTCAGTTCATTCTTGGAAGTGAAGTGATTTATATTAAAAGTAAATAGTGAGCAATAGAGAAAGTGAATAGTAAGCAAGAGAGAAAAAAAGTTGTAGGGGAAAACCTTTAGTACTTTCAATACGAAGTTTGAGTTGTAGCAGCCTATAAAAGAACGCCTCAGAGGTTGAGCCAAATCATTACTTTTCGAATTGCAAAGTGGTGAATATCAAGAAGATCATGTGAAGATGCTGCTCAACGAGTGTGTTAAACTTGTTCCTATGATCGAGGATGTTTTAAACCTGATTTCATCATCATCGTCTGGAAACATACAGCTGGACAAAGTCGATAAATGGAGAAGCGAGTGTGTGCTGTGTCTAAAGACGGTGAGAAAGGAGCTTTCTAGAAAAACACTACCACTAACAATAAATCAAAAATGGAAGTGCCTAAATATAATTGAAAAATTAGAATGTCTCAAGGCTCGTTTTGATTTGCTCAGTAGAAAAGAAAGTGGTCTGCAGACTCAATTATATAACAATTTTAATTAATTATGACATTTTTAAGCGCTTTCTTCTGTATGAAGCACCCCGCCCGAAATGATTTTTCATGATTATTTCGGAAAAGGTGCATCGGACGAAAAGGAAATTTCACATAGAACTTTAAGATAAAATATACATAAAAAACTATGGTATTCACTTTTTCTTTGATGGTCATACTTTCCGAGATATCCACCCTGGGAGTAGGAGGTTGAGATTGACAACGTGGGTCTCACGCTCCTGTCCTAGCTCATATCTCCAAATGAGATGGTTTTGCAATAAAAAGGCTTTGAACTCAAGTTATGGAGCGTACAATTCTGCATAATTTCCGTAACGTCCACGATTAACCAGAAACAACCCCATTTCGAGATATGAGCTATAAAAGAAACGTACGACGCGCGCGGTACCACTCACCCCCTACTCCCAGTGTGAATATCTCGGAAAATATGGCCGACAAAGGAAACGTGAATAACATACTTTCGTATGAATATTTTATGCACAAGTTGTATATGAAAATTCATTTTTCCCCGATGCACCCTTTTTGAAATAATCCTCAAAAACCATTTTTTTGAAGGTCTTTTCCACGATTTAAGGGTGTCTTCACCCTTCACCCCATGTCAAAATTATTTTTGATTAACTTCTTATGCCTTAAGGAATATGCATGCCAAATATTAATCATTTATCATTATTTTTTTTCAAGTTTATAAATGTTAAAAAATTTTGATCCGCCAATTTTTAAATTTTTGCCCCTCAAATTCACAATCAGAAACCCCAATATATATACACAGTGTTTTTGTTGCTCTAGGACTTAATTTATCCAAGTTAGTCAAGCTTTTTAATCGATTTTTGGAAATTTACAACAAAAAAACATGGATTTTCAAATTAGCGCAAAAATGCTTAGGACATCGAGAACGATTTCAGGAATCGTTCACCGCCTTCTTCGCGTTGCTCACTTGCCTTATTCACCCGTGAATAGACGCATCCCCTGTTCGCATTTGAGCGGAGCGAGCTCACGGGTCAGCCCGACCATCTAGTCTCGATTCACCACAGAAATTCACTTGCTGTAAACGGTAAAATAGCAGACCCTTCAGTTTCTCATAGCCTGGAAGCTAGAAAACATTTGGTTCACGCTAAGAAGTCTCCGTAATCTTTTTAATCTTGCATGATGCTTTTTCCATTGTTCTTAACATGGAGAATGATACTTTGATAGACACCCACCCACCCCTGAACGTATAATCTATTTTGTGAATGACCCCAACGGAATGATATTTATTACGTGTCAATACCCTCAAAACACTGCCTTGAGACATTTCGGAGTCACGGCTTAGTTGTGGAGTACTAACATGGGGGGCATGAGCGACTGCGGCTAATATCGCGATTTCATTATTAACTCCAGTTATAGTTTTTTGACGATTCCTTTTTTTCGCTTGTACACTTCCGTCAGTGGTGAATTTGTTGACCACCCGGTAAGAAGAAGCACGTGGCCGTACACTGCCCGGAAAACTTTGAGCATAAAGAGTTACAGCATCCTCGATATTCCTGCCGCTTTCTCCGTAAATGAGAATCACTTTAATTTTCTCTTGTACATATAAAACCTCCATTGTAAAATTAATGAGGTCAAGTAATAAGGGATTACAACGCCCCCCAATCAAACGCAAACGAATGTAAGCAGCACAACCAAACCAACAAAATCAAAGAATCTAAGAAATTATCTAAGGTATGGGACTTAGGAAAGGTTAGTCTAAGATGCACTGTAAGTTCTGGTCTAGTATCATTTGTTTTGAGACAAGGGAAAGACTTATTGTGCAATGTGTTCATGTTCACGCATCCGAAAGGACCAAAACCGTGCTCCTCTAGCCATAGCCGGCAGATCTCAAACGGCGTTGTATCGTCTTGACAAAACTTTTTGGGCTTGCCGCAAGTTATAGGTGGGGTGCTTCTCAAAAAGCATGATAATCATCTTATCCTCCTTTTTCGTGGTCACACGCGTCTTACCTCTGTCTGGCAAATCGTCAGCGTTTCCTACCTCTTTATGCCGCTTCACCCACTTCCTTACAAAGTCCTTGGACTTTCTCATACATAGCGCGCAGCCGCCGTGAAAGTCCTTTTGGGTCCTTTTGGATGCGTGCACAGAAGCACGGCTTCGAGCCGACTCGCGTAGGCTACGCTCATTGCACAAAACGTCTTTTCCTTCTCTCAAAACAAATGATATTCAAATGATAAATCAAAAAACAAATGAAAAACAAATTATATATATAAATATATATATATAAAAACTAAAGGTTAACAACCACCGCAGGGTCCCACTGGGAGTAACTGTCATCTAAAATTATTTTTTGTCCGACCCCCCTTGAAAACGCGCCATTGCATGCACGTGAAGCAGGCGTAATGTGGCCGCTTCCAGCGCAGTGACGCTCGCACACGCGCACTCCGCCGCCGGGCCAACATGAAACTTTACACCCATTACATAAAACTTTACGCCCGCTACACATAAACTGCACCCCGCAAGTGAGAATATGGAGAAATTGAACTTTATCTTTGCAGAAATTAAATTGTTAGACCCGACAGTCTCCCTTCTGCAAAGTACGCTATTTCTTCCTTTCACCTATAATCTAAAATTGTCATGTACACCAAACATCCTCTATCTACTTCACATGCTTGTTTTCCAGGAGGGGGACAAAAAGTATGGTGTGTATCAAGGGCGTAAAGATATTTTGCCTTCTTGACGCCCTCGATACACAATATACTATTTTAACAAAGTACTAAAAACTTTCAATAATGATTTTTTTTAATCTAAAAGATGAATTTTCAATTACAAAGATGACTCTTTAAGGAAATAGTTTAATTTTCGGGAAAATAATCGGAATTAAAAGAAAATAGTTACATATTCATGATAAACACTTCAGCTTTCAACCTATACAAAGATGAATGTTAGAAAAAAAATTCAAATTTCCCACCGAAACAATTAAAGTTCAACCAAAAAGCAAATAGTCGAATGTTCAAGTCAACAGTTAAATTATAAAATTCATCATTGTAGTGCACATTGAACTATTTCTTTGTGATTTACATTTTTGTCGAAAATTCACATTTTCGGGTTTAAAATGCGACTGTTTTATAGAAAACTCCCCTGTTTGGCCTACAAATTCAAGAATTTTGTATAAAATTCAAGTACTTGATTGAAAACTTAACTTTTCGGTTGAAACTTTGCCTGTCCAGTGGGTAAAAGCTACCACAGGGTTCGCATCCAGCCCGTGACCTGCCGTCGGCGGACCTATTGTTTCGGTCGAGTCGAGCTCTGGCCGTACAGTCTTGTTGAAAAAGACGCAAGGTCCCAAAAGACCCATCGTCGCGATACATTAGAAAAAAAAGGAGAGACACAAGAAAAAGAAAGGAAATACAGTGCAGGACTACATATGATGAAATTATGTTAACAATTTAAAATTATTTTACTGTTTCTTTCTTTTTTTGGTTTAAATGTAAATTATTTCATATTATGGAAAAATTCGAAAAAAATTTGTGTGGACCACCCTAGTGCACAGTTTTTCCCTTTTTCCTTAGTTTCCCCTTTTTTCTTGAAATCTCCCTTTTTCCCCTTTTCTCAAAAAACTTTCCCGTTTTCCCCTTTTTCCTTTAAATATACGATATATACATACGATATATAATATACAATATTTGAATTACGCGGAAAATTGTCTGAAATTAGTAATTGTACCCATTATTGAATAATAATTGAAGCAATTATAGTGCTTAAATAAATTGTTTACGAATAAATAAGGTACACGTTTCAAGTGCTGAAACATTAATAAGAAAATTTGAAGCTGAAACTTTTTAAAGCATGTTGAGCATGTGAAAACTGGAGACAGAAGTTGTTATTCAATAGAAAATTGGAACAGTTAAAAAATATATAGTACTTTTCAAATAAGTATTAGAAGGTTTTAGTTGAAATTTGTAGTTGAAATGTACAAAGTTAAATACCTAATTAAAAAATAGAATATTCCAAATTCATAAACTGTAATGTTAAATGTTCTAACTTGAGCAATTTTTAATTTGAGTTTAAAAGCACTGAAGAGTAGGACGGAGTGAAAAATGCTGAAATAAATCTAATCGTTTGAGCTGAGGGAAAAAGACTTGTGGGATGGCATTCAACAAAAGTGAAAGAAAATTTTAAGTCAGTAAAATTTAACGATTTCAAATTCAAAATATTTCCTGTTGGTTCGAAAATTACGACAAATTTGGTATATTTACAGTATTGACTATTGAACAATAACAAAAAATTACGAAATTTAAAAATAAATTTTTTGCTCAATAATTTTTTGTTTGAAAATGTGCAAAAAAAATGTTTTTTTTATTGCTTCATATGCACACATTTCAAAATATTTGAATAAGACGAACCTGAAATTGATTCAGCTTGAACCAAAGAAACATTTTATCATTTTGCTTTTTCGAAAAAAAAACTTTTTTCGTGATTTAGGATTTTTGGGATTTCATATTTCTTTTGCTATTTTGGAACTTTATAAACACCACGAAGAAAAATGTTTCCCATATATAAAAAATAATAACATGTTTCTTTGGTTCAAGCTGAAGAAATTTCTGTACTCGTTTTGGATGTCGACCCACAAATTGTTATTTTTCAGCTCAAACGATTCGATTAATTTTAGCATTTTTACTTTAGATCTACATCCTGTAAAAATATCTACTTCCAGATCAATGGAGAATTGGTGGGTCCAAGGCTCAGCACAGTGGGCCTTCCCCAGGGAAGTATTCTTAGTCCCATTAAATACTCTATCTACACCAGGAAAATATACACTTTTATCCCTAGAAATTGCTTAATAATAGAATTTGCAGATGACATTGCCATTATCTGTCGGTCTGCGGATCCTATGGTTTGTATACAATCTCTGCAGCAATGTTTGAATGCACTCTCAGAGTTCCTGGATGGCAGGGTCATTCATTATAGAAAAATTGATTTTCACATTTAATAACTTCAAAAAAGCGCGCCGTATACAGCCAATGACACTGTTGATGCGACGCATGCGCAGTACAGTTGCGGAGCCGAATTGGGAGCACTGATCCGTGGGGAGAAGAAGAGACGAAAAATAATAAGCGAACGGATATTCCAGTAATTATAAGTTTATTCGGTTAATGTTACACGTTGCTTGCTCGAACCAGACTGACTCGGCCTTTTTCTCCGGCTCGCTTGCAAGTGCGTTTCGATGGCTGGAAAGGGGAGGGCCTCACGCAAGATAACCAATCAAAGCACGAGCCCAAAAACGAATCTCCCCGGTAACGAGTTTTAGAAGGGTCTCGATTCCTGGTAAAATCCTGTTTCGAGAAGCTTCGAGAAGCATCGAGAACTGTAAATACAAACTGTCTCCTACAGTTCGGCCATACTGAAATTAAGCCGTCTCGGCGAAACATACAAAATAGAACGCTTAAAAATAATAAATCATCGCATGTAATTTAATTAACGCCGTTAATATAAGGTTTCATTTGACTGGGAACACACGTGCCAGTATAAGGTTTTTGAGTCACCTGGAATCCCTCAATATCAGTGACAATCTAACGATCGTGATCTAACATTTTCTTTCTTACATACATGGAGAAAAAGGCCTAGTTGGGCCAACTAGATGAATCTAGTTACGCGCATCTGATAAATTCAAGACGGAAGTTTCGTTACTCTTACTCGATGTCATGTAAGTAGTCTAGTAGATTTAACCAATACGTCGTGTTATGGCAAATTGTGTCCATAACTAGACATCTAGTAGCGTGCTGCCCCCCCCCCCTACTATTTTACTCCCTTCGCTGCTCCCTTCTACACACCTCACCATCACTATTATCCCCATATATATAGTATAATATAATATATATAACATAATAATATAATAATAGTAATAATGAAAATAGTATAGTAAAGAGAATACCTAATAATACACTTTATTCAATAAAAAAGAATTGACTTTTGTTTTACTTGTAAATTTTGATTTCGATTTTACAGTCAATATACAATTATTTATACCTTTAACAAAATAGTGCCATGGGGTCCTTCAAGGATTTTCTCGTGGAGAATGTTTTTCTTTTCAAAATGTTTACTGTAAAAAAACTGACCAGCTTTTACAGTGAAATTAATTTTTTTCATATTCGGGATCTCCAGGTTCTCCAAGGTCGCTTTTGTAACCTGATTCGCACCTCGGAGCGATACACATCGGCATAAATAATGCGAAAAACATAAAAACACTAGTAGAAAACTCCACCGAGCCATTTTCACAATCATTGTTTAATGTATTACATTACAGGACAAATCTCTATAGATATATAAATATAAATTCTTGAATTTAAATGAAGTAATTTCAAAAGTAGATAAGAAAATTAGAGGGTTGTTAATTTTTAATTTTCAAAATTATTAACTTTAATTTTAAACTATGTAGAATTCGAAGTTCTTCAATTTTGAGGAGCTACAATAGAAAATTCTAAAAATTTTGAATTATAGGAGTACAAATTATTCAAATTTCACTATTTATATTTTAAAGGTATGTAATTTGGCAACAAAATCACAGAATTTTTGTTTTCAATACCCAAAACCTGCATAACCCTTTATTATAAATTGTCAAAACAAAAAACTCTCAAATTTCAAAGGTTTACAATTTAAATTTTTATAATTTTGAAGAGTCACAAGTTAAGACTGTTCGATTTAAATGATATATGAATAGAAAATTCCAACTTTTGATGATTTTAAAGATGAAAAATTAACTTTTCGATTCTGAAAATTCCAAATTAAAGAAATTTCGTAAGTGATTTGTATAAACTCAAACTTTACTTTTCCTGTGCAGAAGATGGGGAAGGAGTTTTGGCCCACTTATATTTGCAGAATAGAATACGACAGTTGGCTAACATTTCTTTAGCTGATTCCAAAAGAAACTAATATGCAGAAAAAGAAGTTAGCTGAAACCTAATTCTAATTCGTAATTTATGATAAGACTTCGAAAAATAATTTTCGATTAACTTGAGTGTTGCCTCTCCCGAACTTGAAATCCAACCAGGGGTAGCCCCGCCGGGATCCGACCAGAAACCTTGTTGTAGTAGGGCCAACCGGGGAAATTTGTGCACGGGATGTAGACTGCATGTATTTAAGATGACAGTGCTAAACAGAATATAACATTCGTAAAGTGTGTCACTCTAAATTTGTCTAAAAAAGTAAAACTTTCACCCATTTTTTGCTAATTGACCATATTTCTTTAATAATCTTTGTGTTATTAAAGGATTGAAATTGGATAACGAGATATACTTATATAATTCAAGATTAAAAGTTTAGAAAAAAATAAATATTTCAAGAAATATTAATTATCAAAGAACAAACCTAGGGGATATAGTTGAAGTTTACAAGTTAAAAAATACGTTTACGTATTTTTCGAAGAACTTTCTTATGATATTCCTTTCAAAATCGTTCGAGAAATCGTTTTTACGTACTTTTTAAAGGTAATTTAAGTTAAAACAACAGATAATTTACCTTCTTGTTCTCGAAATCTACGTAAAAAGCTGCGGTGGACGTAGTTGATGGGAATTTCGGGTACAAGGATAAATATATTTGTACAAAATTATTTAAAAAATTTAGATTATAAAAAACAATTTTTCGAAAGTCCTGAACAGTTTTTAGAAAGCAAAAAAACATGAAAATATAACTATGAAATGTCTAGAAAAACTAATCGAAGTCTTTAATTTGGACCAGGAGACAAAGCACTTCATTTATGCACGATATTTCTAAATGGGGAAAAAACGTCAAAGAGTAAAATTTTGCCCCCAGGCATACGTGTAAGCCCCCTGGTTTCCAAAAATCGAGTAACCTCAATAATTGACCAATAGGAATACTTCCTGTATTGATACTTTATAAAAGCATTACACCAGAACTCCAATATAAGGCGAGACAACTCTCGAAACTGGCCTTATATTGGAGTTCTTGTGTACTAGCATTACTGCCAGGGGGCAAAATTTTACACTTTGACGGAGAATAACCCAAATAAAATGAGGCTATGAAGTTAACGGGTGATAAGAATTCCGAAGTTTATGTCACGGAGAATAATGGATGTTTATCCTCCCGTGCAGAAATGGCCCCGGTTGGCCCAACTACAACAAGGTTTCTGGTCGGATCCCGGCGGGGCTACCCCTGGTTGGATTTCATGTTCGGGAGCAGAAAATATAAAACGGCTTCAAAGGACCCATGGAACTATTATTTAGAGAGATGAAGAGAAGTGAAAGTACAGAATTTTACAGCTTAAGAAACAGCAAAGGTGAAATGCTACATGATACAGACGAGATAGTAGACGCTTTAAAAGACTCTTTCGAAAAATGTTTAGTAGGTAAAACTATAGCCTAACAGAACTGCGACATAAAAAATAATGCATTGGAAAACCTAATTGAGAAAGTCTGTGTCACTCAGTTTAGACATATAATTAGAAACTTAAAAAACGGTAAGGCTGGTGGCATAGACTGCCTCAGCGCTGAAATGCTTAAATACGGTGGCAAAGACATACCACACAGGTTGTGCGAATTAATAAATTCATGTATCGAGATGAGAGAAGTTCCAGACGATTGAAGAAAAACGATTATTGTACAAATATATCTAAGGAAGGGAGATGAAAGAAACTGCAATAATTACAGATGTATACATTTATGAAGTACCGTAAGTAAAATATACTCGAAAATACTCACACGTGGGATAATGAAAAGAACAGAAGAAAAGATATGGAAAGTCCAAAGTGGATTTGTGCCAGAAAGATCATGTACAGATCAAATATTTATCTTAAGACAGATTACATAAGAAAGTTTTAGAATAGAAAAGAAATTATACTGTGCATTTGTTGGCCTGGAAAAATCATTTGACAAGGTAAATGGGAATAAACTTTGGGAAGTCTTTAAAGAGCACGGAGTCAAAAGATGGTTCCTACAAGCAATAAAAAAACATATGCAAGTAGTAAGGCAAGTGTGAGGGTTGAGGGAAAACTGAGTGGTTCGATATTATGCAAGGTGTGAAACAAGAATGCGTTATGTCCTCATTGCTATTTATCATATTTATGAATAGATGTCTAAGAATAGCCTTTTTCAACGTAAAAGGTGTAGATCTGGAGACAGTGAGGGTACATGGGTTAGCTTTCGCAGATGGCCAGCTTGTTATAGCAGAATCAATCGCGGATTTGCGAATAATGTTGAATAAACTGGATACAAGCATTAAAAACGTGGGCCTCAAAATTAACGTAATAAAAAAAATCATGCTGCTTGCAAGAAAAAATGAGAAAACAATGTGTAACATTGTCCATACATTATTCTATATGTGTACCGACTGTACTATACGGTAGCGAGACAGAGCCATCTAACGAGCCCGCAAAACAGGACCAGAATATACGCCGTCGCGTTTGCCTATACTAGTGACCACAGCCTGGGTGCTTTGCCCAGTTCAGCTTGCTATCTGGGATTACTCCCAGGTATCTAACCGAATCTGAAAACGTCAGCTTCCCACCGCAAAATACAGGAGCTTCAACTTTTGTAATTTTATAGTTTTTCATGAAAATGACCAGGTTGATCTTTCCAGGATTTACCAAGAGCCCTGAGCTATCGCAGCGCCGACCTCATATGACCCATCAGCGTCTCCAGATGAGCCCCCCTGACTAGGATTACAAAGTCATCGGCATATCCCTGAGCATAAAATCCCTCTTTAGTTAGCCTCCGAAGGAGGCCTTCCACAACAATGCACCATAGGAGGGGCGACAGGGCACCCCCCTTTGGGCATTCCCGTGAAGCTATTCCCCATACTAGGCCCTTACCGCATCTGGTTTCGAGTCTTCTCCGACGTAGTATGCTTCCTATCCAGCGTACAAGCTGGTCCAGCACGCCACATCTCAGAACCTCTCTACAGATGACTTCTGGAGGAGTATTGCTGAAAGCACCCTCTATATAAAAAAAAATGCCCACAGCATACCCCTTTTGTTCCAACTACTGCTCCAGTTTTGCCACAACAGCATGAAGCGCAGTTTTTACTGAGCAGCTTGCCCTAAATAACTTCGTTAGAGGAGGGACGACCAAATCCATGCCTTTTTGTAAAAGCGCTCGATGAATACGATCCGCCCCTGGTGAATTAAAAGGACAGAAGGACCCCACGGCCCATTCTACCTTCTTGTAATCAGCGACCTTAGAGGCGAAATTGCAGTTGGCCCTCACCACCTCTTGGCCCCAGCCCTCCTCCTGTTGGTCGGTTCGGATTCGTTGAAAACCCGGGAAGTCAACTTCCATCAGGTGATTCAGCGTTGCTTCCTCGTCTTCGGCAAACTCACCATTATCGAGTCTTATGAGCCCGAGGCGAGCTTCCGGATTTTTCGTCAGTATCTTGTGCAGCTTCGCTGTTTCCGTAATGTTTTTCAATTCCTCGCAGGAGCCCCTCCAATCTTCCGGCTTATACTTTTTTATATTTTTATTGTATTCAGACTGGGCCGTCTTATAGATGTCCCAGTCCGAAGGCAATTTAGTTCTATTTGCCCTAATGTACCTAGCCGATGCCTTAGCCAATTGCGCTATGGAACCGCTTGAACGTTCGTGACAAAATCTCGGCTATGCTTTCTTGCTGAAAAAGCCAGGATCATCTCAGAAATATATTCATTATTTTTTTATTTAAGGCATATTATGAGAAGATGAGTTTAAAAAATTGTAAGATGCAAAAAAGGGTATAACCGGTAAGCATGCAAAAAAAATGCCCCCAAAGGGAATCCAATTTTGAGTCAGCGATTTAAAAGCATACAACCAAAAAAAAATTCGTTCCAAAATTTGAAACCGTCAGCCGCCATAATGGATGAGTTAAAGGGGGTAACGTACATTTTAATTTTTAGTTTTTTTCTCTGCTTCTATCGTTAGAAAAAATCTTAAAATATTCATAGTACTTATTTCGGTTATTCTCAACGCACGTGATTGTTTCGAAAAAAATTTGGCGGAAAATTCAAACTCAACAAAAATTTCAAAATTTTTTTTTGGTATTTTTTCGTGTGATGAAACTCAAGTACTATCTCAGTTTTTTACCAAAGAATAGTCGCTGAAAGAGTTATTATTGTAAATTTTTTCAGATTTTTAAATTTAGGGGATCTTAGTTTAAAAAATTAAAAACTGTAATTTTCACATATTCCAACTCCTGAAGCCCATTGATACCTGAATATATTCATATGATACAGTTATGTAAGTGTATTTATACATTATTAGATACATTATATATACATAATCTATATTTTATTAGATACATTATATATACATAATCTATATATACATTGTAACAGAAAAGATCAAATGACTATTCGTGGTACTATTATTTCTGAGATTTTTGGAAGTTTTATTTATATATCTGCTTTAGTTTCATATTGATTGAAAACTTAATCCTCGTCACTGTTTTCATTTATCACAGTCACACATTTTGTTTTTGAGAATAAACTCCTCAAAATTTATGCCGGTCTGATGATTCTCGACAAATATCGACCATAAGCTAAATAGTACACTAACGTCGGAAATTATCAGTACGATCAGCATAAGTACTATTAAAAATCACTGCTGACTTTGAAACTTGATTCTCGTTCCAAAAATGGGAGAGAAATGTTGTTTAAAACCCGTTAAAAAGCTTATTAAATTACGCATCGAATAAGCCCCAACAAAGATATTTTTGACATTTTGAAGAAAATATGTAAACAAAGAATTGAACTTCACTTATTTCATAAAGGTCTCAGTACTCTTTTTCTTTAAAGATTTCATCCGTTTAAGAGCGATCTGAAACGGATACGAAATACAGAACAGTCGCGTTCAAAAACGGTTTAAGAAGCTAAGTGACCAAAAACCATGTTCTGCTATATAGAAATCTCTATAAAACGCACAGTGTTGGGTTCATCTCCTTTTTTTATAATAACTTTTAACTCAGTTTTGAATTAAAAATAATTATTCCTAAACAATCATTTAAAACATGTACAAAACAATTGATCTTTATTTTGAACATTCACTATTTCAAGAAGTGCTCGATACTTTCTTTTTGTTTTTAATATAAAATACTTCGAAATCAGAAGAAAAAAAAATGCTCATGGTGGTTGAATGGAAAATACTTATTTTCTTCTTCCATGCATTCGTAATTATTTCATTTCAAAAATGTTTAATTGGTAATTTTTTAATTCTTTCTTTATAAAATCATATACATTCCTAATACACTTTTTATAAATGTTGTTCTTCAATTCCTTTCCGTTAAATATCTTACTTTAAAAAGGCATAACATTTTCTTCAATTATTAAAAAAATGTCTATAGTATTGACATTTAATATTGTAGTATTGTAATAATCCCCCCTCCAAAAAAAGCAATATATTGTTATGAAATATGTCCCCCCTGAGCTGCTACGTAATTTTTCCCTCTATGATTTTAGTACAGTCCCGTACCGCGGACGAAACAGTTCTTGGCTCTCGGATTAGGACATCGAAAACGATTTTACGAATCGTTCACAGCCTTCTTCACGTTGCTCACTTGCTTTGTTCACCCGTGAATAGACGCATCCCCTGTTCGAATTTGAGTGGAGCGAGCTCACGGGTCAGACCGACGCCCGACCATATAGCCTCTGTTCACCACAGAAATTCACTTGCTGTAAACAGTAGAGCAGTAGACCCTTAAGGGCCCTGAAAATCAAGTGTAAATCCCCCTCTTGCATTCAGGCCAAACGGTGAAGCCATTTTGTCTAATTTTTTGCATACATACTCTAAAGAATATAGAGACTTTCGGTCAAGTATTACTTTATCGAAAAAATTCTATTTTTCATGCAAAAATTAAAAGAAATAAATTGTCGTCGATAGCATCGTCGTGGTAATGTGTTCTTTAACATATTAATATTTTCAATAAAATATATTCAGAAATTCCGGTCGAACCTCCTGAAAACTGTGTAATTAGATCATACAAAAATTTCAAACATTTCACTTTAAATTTATGATTTAAAAAAGTATTGATTAATTAGTCATTATTTAAAGTAATTAAAATAAAATAATAATTATGGTAATGTGAAACTCTAAATTTTCAACACAATTTCAAACTTTTAATATTTTACTTACTCTTAGAGCAGACATGGAGCGTAATTTAATTTCTTATTAGGTATCACGCCTTTTCAGTGTATCTCTCGCGAATTTTGTTATTTTTTTAAGCCCTACGCGTTTTTTCGTAGTTCACTTGTGCCCACCTAAATTTCTCGGATGAGCGGGCTTGGAAAAATTCTCTAATTTTCGGACTTGAAAATTAATTTTTGCTTCTCAGTGTTGTAAGTTTTCCAATACCAAAAAGTAAAAAAGTTATCAATGTCCAAAAATGTAAGGATATTTTAAGTCCGTACATTCGAAAAATGTACTAAGTCCGACAATTCGAGAAATTTTTGACGTCCGAAAATCAGAAAAATGTTTTAAGGTCCTAAATTCCACCAATTTTCAAACATCAAAAATAAAAAAGTTGATTAAATGAAAAAATTCGAGACATTTTCCAAGTCCGTGAATTCCACAAATTTTTTAACATAAAAAATAGAGAAGTTGTCTAAGTTCGGAAATTCAAGAAATTTTCCAAGTCTGTAAATTCCAGAAGTTTTTCAACATTAAAGAGTAGAAAAGTTGTCAGAGTAAGAATATTCGAAAAATATTCTAAGTCCATAAATTCGAAAAAAAACTTCAAGTCTGATAATTCAAAGAATATTTTTGATGTCTGAAAATTGGAGACAATTTTTAAGTCGATGTGAAGGCCAAAGATGATGGGTTAGCAAGCGGCGTGAGTGACGACGACGATGACTAGTGTAAGCTCCCGGAATAATTGTAGTACACTTTTTCAATGACAATAAAAACCATCGACACGTAGCAATATCCAGTTTTTCTTGAGTATCCCACGATAAGTGCCATAGCATAAAAATTTGTATTATGAACAAATAATTAAGATAATTGCAACTGTAGCTAAATAAATCTACACAAAACCCGCGATGGCACGGTGCAGTTACAACAAACTACAGCAAAAGTATAACACTGATGATTCTTAATAGAATTTAATATCAAAACAAGATGTTTGCAGCAACAAAGTCCAAAATCTTAAACTATCTGTCATATGGCGAAGCATTCTAGGGGTAGATTTTCTAAATTATGATACTCTAGAGTGTAAGTGTTTTTACAACTCACGCTAATATTGTAATACATCATCAATTAGAACAATTTTATGTAAAAACAATAAATAAAAAATAATTTTACCTCTTAAAACACTGAAGGACTCAAAAATATAGAAGGGGTGACACTTCAATCCCTAAATGTGAACGTTTGCCCAAAATTTTTTTTTTTCATAGTCTGGGATCCTCTTTTCACCTGCAAAGTAACAAAAAAAATCGGCGTCAGACACCAACCTAACCCCCTTCTGAGTTTAATTACGTCATCTAAATAATATTTTACTATTATAATTGACTGAAATGAATAAATTAGTTCGTATTAACGAAGTAGAAATCTAGGTTCGCTCTTAGTCTAGCGTGGTGTGAATTTTTTCCAATGATATTCTTGAAGCTTTATTTCTTTCTAACAATTATAGTAATAATAACATTCATTTACTAATGTGTTATTTGTAGAATTTATCTTAATTCTCAATTTGATCGGTCTGAACAGTATTATCGGAAGATTCCAACAATCAAAAAGTCTTGGGGTCGAAACCGAGTTGAGATAGAGGCGTTCCTTTCTTCTCAGAAAAATAAGAATTTATTATAAATTTGATTACAACATTTTAACAATTCAATATCTCATATGGTGGTGTAAAAACAAAATTGCATTCACTTTAGCTTGAACGATTCGTGAAATCGTTTCCGATGTCCCGATCCCATAGCCAAGAACAGTTTCTTCCCCGGCACGAAACAAGTAGTGATGTTTCGTGACGAAGTATCGTCAATCGATATTATTGGCTTATTTCATAAACAAAGGTTATAAAGGAATGCATAGTTTGACCATTTTTAGATAGAAACTATCCGTTTTTCTTTCTGATCGACTTTAATTCATATTAGTTGTGATGTTTAGTGAAGCAGACGTGTCATTCGACATTATTTGTTTACTTTATAAAGAAATGCTTAGTTTGACCATTTGTAGAATTTTTTACTTCCAATCGGACAGTATTCAAAAGAAGCTGCAGAAGCACGTAAAGAGGATTTCAAGCGGTTCAGTAGAAAGTGTTCGTTTTTCTTTCTAATCGTCTTCAAATTACATAAGCGGTGATATTTAGTGACGAAGAATTGTCAATAGATATTATTTGCTTCTGTCATAAACAAGGTCAATAAAAAAATGCATAGTTTGACCATTTATAATTAGAAAGTGATCCTTTTTTTACTATTGCCTTCAATTCAAAATGTAGTAAAGTTACTATATTGGAGCCTCGGAATTTTGAGGTTTCAATTTGAAAATATGTTGAAAGACACTATTTAAACCAAATTATTTATCAATTTTAATCTTTGGAAAAACAAGAAAACATCTAAATTTGGTTCACTCCAAAAAAAGATGAGTTTTTTCTATTGGAAAACAACCAAAAATTGAAATGTCTTGGATGATTTAATTAATATCGATACAGGTAAATTCTGGAAAAAAAATTTGCTTCACAATTTTCGTTCATTATAAATGTATCACATCTATGTAAATTATGTTAACTTAGGTTATATATTACCTTGAAGAAGGCCTGCAACCAGGTTGAAACGTACGTTTGTTTTTAATGAAATTGACGAATAAAGCATGATTCTTGACAACTGAATCCAATATTAATTTTAATTGGCCGTATGACCAAAATAACACATTCATACATGAATTGACTTCATTATTGATAACAACGGTCTAAGAAAATTTCACAGTGTGGATAATATTCCAATCACTGAACATAGATAATCATTTCAATAATTTCAGGATGCATTTCAAGTTCATTCTTGCTCCACTTTGTAGACACTTTGAAGACGATCAGAAAGAAAAACGATCACTTTCTATCTATAAATGGTCAAACTATGCATTTGCTTCTCAAATTTGTTTGTGATACAAACAAGTAATGTGGATTGACATTTTGTACATTCAACCCAGCGGACACGTTCTGTAAATGTTACATAACAAAAAGGGAACATTTGTACATAACATTGTTACAATCCTGTGCCATAACAATTACAAAACATGAAGGTCCAACGGTTCTGTAACGCTATTACTGCAAGGATACGTAACAGTTCTGGAATTCTGTCATGTAACTAATATAGAACAGAGTGATAGAACTGCTATGTCACTAGAGTGTCACAGGTGTTCCAAGAACGGAACATGAAGGTCACATTGCTCTGTACGCTGTTACTGTAAGGATATGAAACTGTTATTTCTCTACGCTATCGAATACTAGTAATGTAGAGTATAAGGAAATTAAAACGATATTTAAAACTTTGACTCGGGTTAAAAGCCAATTTGTATGTTTTTTTGAAGCTATAGCTCCACATATGGAAGTGTGAATTTTCGGACGAATCTAATACTTTCGCCATCATTAATGTTGGAGAATGTAAAACAATGGATGGGGTATCTCTATACTGTCAACTAGAACTCTCCAGGGATTTCAAAGTTGCAAACAAAAAGTTGTAGAATATTGTGTAATTAATCATTTTAAAATCATTTGATTAAATTCTTAATCAATAATAAATAAAGAGTGCGTTGTTCCTAAAAATAATACAAAAAATTTGGTGGATGAAAAAAGCTTAAAATCTCAAGTTGAGGATTCTCGAACGTTTTCGAGTACTTACAGCTTCGATGGTTCGAATGGTTTCGAGAAGTCAAATATCTAAAAAAAAAAAAAAACTCGATCGAGTCAAGTCTAGTTGTTCACATACCCTGCTGTCTGCTGCCTGCCACTTTCAGTTACTTGGTCCACTTAGAGCTCTTCAGTCTTCATGCATGCACTGTATGTACACTAGGGTGGTCCAACAAAAAACGATTTTTTGACTTTTTCAAATCTCAACCCCTCATTTTGTATTGTTTGGTAAAAAATGCTCCTAATTTTTTTTCAGATTGAAAGAAAAAACACAAAAAACTTATGGTTGTACCGACCAGAATCCTGGTTATTCTTACCAGAAATGAATGTTAAATATGCCCTTACTTTTAATTCTGCTTAAAGGTATTAGAAATTTCTAGTTGACTATTTTTCTAGTTAATTTTGATCAAATTTTCTGGCGAATTTAACCAGAATCTTTTATTAGAAAGCTTTTTGGCTTGCTTTCTGGTATCTTAGGGATACAACATTCTGGTCAATATAACCAGATATTCTGGTAACCATCGATTTTCTACTGTCGAATTTCGATACTTTTCTATTTTCATTCATTGACTGTTCCGAAGAAAATAATCTACTCAAAATTTCCGAAAACAGAGTGTATCAAGTATATTCCACTTAGCTAAAATTTCTCTCTATATTATGTACATATATAACACAGGCCGACAAAATTTGACAAAAGTCAAAAGCCAGAAAGCAGACCAAACATTTCCGAAGGATTTTAATGCGCTGGTGTTCAAGAGGTTCAAGATGGAGCCCGACTGAAAACAGATGCACAGCCAAGTTGATGGCGCTGCAATCAAGAGCTGCGAAACAGACTTGGTTTAAACTAGATTTAAGATACTAACCCTGTTGTAGCCATAAAATAATTTTCCAAGTTGGGGCCAAACTTGAAAGTGGGCAAAAATTTGGCAATTTCCACACGGGAAATGCCACAAGTACGAAATTGCTTCCCTAGCAGGTTCTATCAGGTATTTTATTTGACCTTCAGAATTAAATTATTCGCATTAAAATTCGAAGTGATGTGTTTTAAGCGGTTCTATAAGGTGCCTATTAGGATCTGCTTCATTCGAAGTGCTCGAAGTACGAAATTGTTTCCCTAATACGTTCTATTAGGTATTTTATTGAACCTTCGGAATGAAATTATTCCGAAGAAAATTCAAAGTGATGTGTTTTAAGCGGCTTTAATAGGTATCTATTGGGATCTGCTTTATTCAAAGTGCTCGAAGTACGAAATTGCTTCCCTGACAGGTTCTATTAGGTACTTTATTGGACCTTCAGAATGAAATTATTCCGAAAAGAATTCGAAGTGATGTGTTTTGAGCGGCTCTAATATGAACCTATTAGGATCTGCTTTATTCGAAGTGCTCGAAATAGGAAATTGCTTCACTGACAGGTTCTATTAGGTATTTTAGTGGGATGTTGGGATCGAATTAATAGGATTGAAAATCGAAAAAATGTGTTTTAAGCAGATCTATCAGATACCTATTAGGATCTGCTTTATTTCTAGTGTCACAAGTACGATATTGCTTCCCTGACATGGTCTATTAGGTACTTTAGTGGCATGTTGGGATCATTAATTGGATTCAAATTCAAAGTGATGTGTTTTAAGTGGCTCTATAAGCTACCTATTGGGGTCTGATTTATTTCAAATATTACAAGTATGAAATTGCTTTCCTAAAAGGTTATATTAGGATTTTAGTGGACTATTGGAATCGAATTAATCGGATTAAAATTCGAAGAGACATACTTCAAGCGGCTCTGTTAGAAACATATTGGGATCTGCTTTATTCCAAGTGCTATAATTACGAAATTACTTCTCTAACAGGTTCTATTAGGTACTTGAGTAGACCTTCAGATTCAACCCTACCAAAAATGCCGCTTAAGTAATTAATAGAAACCGTTTTTTGAGCAATTTGTTACCATGAAAATAATTCAGTCGTATTATTTATTCTCAGTGACCTGTCCTTTAATGTATTCTTCGTCAAGAATGTTTTTTTTAATTTTGCATCTTTTTTTCTTCCATAAACTTCTCTCGCTCGCGAACAGTAATGACGTCTGAAATGACAAAAATCGAGGGACAGACTTTAAGGTTCATACAATATTATTTATTTGACTTGAAAAATATCTATAAATTAAATTTATGTTTATCTAAAGTTGACAAAATTGATACGTTAAGCGTTTTTTAGATTACTGTCTAAAAAAAGGAGAAAACAGTTTATCCTTGTGCAAAGTGAGATTGGGACGCTGTACGGTAATGACGTTTGGGGTATTATTTTATTAAATTAAAGTAAATAGGAACACAAATGAAAAAAGAGATGCCCATTTTGTAGAGGATGATAATAACTATTTATTAAATTTAAAAATAAATCAGTACGAGTTTCTAAGTTAATGTTATATTACTGGGACTTCAAGTTTGCCTCCAATGTGACAATTACCCATGTACATAACATATTCATAATTTTCTTTATTTCAAACATACGGATATTCTAGTGTGAAAATTACACAATTCCTGATAAAAATAATACTGGTATTATCATGTTCTAAGATTCCTGTGGCACGTTTTTATTGTTAAGTTCATAAAGTTAAGGTCAATGTTTACAGAAACCTTAAAAAATACATAGTATCCATAGTATAGTGAATTTAAAAAATAGCAATATTTATCAAGAGGAAAATTTAAAGCTACATGTAAGTATTTACTTGAATTTTGCACAGTGTCCCGTATCTCATTTCTAATTTATTAATATTTTTAACATAAAGAAAAATGTTAGGAAATTTTAAATTATAATTATAGATTTCCCTAATACTTCTCTGTATGTGACAAATATATTTTTTAATTAAGAAACACCTGCAATTTAACGTCGTATGGGGGAGAACTAACAGACGTTTGTCTGATAAGTCTGTACTGAATTTTGCTTATTCCATTCACTTTCAACTCTTGCACCCTCACCACATGAATGACTGCTAAACTTTGTCCCTCGTTCAGTGTTTTAGGGTGAAAATCGATAGAATGACTTATAGCTTCAAATCCTGTTTTAATTAAAATATTCATCATCAATCCGCTTGTTGACATTTAGCATGACCACAGGTTTTTTCTAAAAATTGCGGAGCATTAAATTTGGCAATATGGCATTGAGTGAGCCCTAAATGATCCCTAAATTATTGTGATAAGAAATATTGTCAAATTTGTTATTTTCTATGTGTGGTCCTGCTAGCTGAACGTTAAGCTAGCTTGACCACAGGCTTTTTCTAAAAATTGCAGAGCAATAAATTTGTCAATATGGCATTGAGTGAGTCCTAAATGAGCACTAAATTATTTTGCGAAGAAATATTGCCTAAGTTGCTTTTTCTATGTGTGGTCCTGCTAGCTGCACGTTAAGCTAGCATGACCACAGGTTTTTTCTAAAAATTGCAGAGCAATAAATTTGTCAATATGGCATTGAGTGAGACCTAAATGAGCACTAAATTATTGTGCGAAGAAATATTGTCTGAGGCGTTTTTTTCTAAGTGTAGTCCTGCTAGCTGAACGTTAAGCTAGCTTGACCACAAGGGTTTTCTAAAAATTGCGGAGCAATAAATTTCTCAATATGGCATTGAGTGAGTCCTAAATGAGCACTACATTATTGTGCGAAGAAATATTGCCTAAGTTGTTTTTTTCTATGTGTTGTCCTGCTAGCTGCACGTTAAGCTAGCATGACCACAGGTTTTTTCTAAAAATTGTGGAGCAATAAATTTGTCAATATGGCATTAAGTGAGCCCTAAATGAGCACAAAATTATTGTGCGAAGAAATATTGCCAGAGTTGTTTTTTTCCTATGGTGGTCCTGCTAGCTGAACGTTAAGCTAGCATGACCACAGGTTTTTTCTCAAAATTGCGGAGCAATACATTTGGCAATAGGGCATTGAGTGAGCCCTAAATGAGCACTACATTATTGTGCAAAGAGATATTGTCTAAGTCGTTTTTTTCTATGTGTGGTCCTGATAGCTGAATGTTAAGCTAGCATGACCACAGGTTTTTTCTAAAAATTATGCAGCATTAAATTTGGCAATATGGCATTGAGCGAGCCCTAAATGAGCCCTAAATTATTGTACAAAGAAATATTGTCTTAGTCGTTTTTTTTCTATGTGTGGTCCTGCTAGCTGAACGTTAAGCTAGAATGACCACAGGTTTTTTTCTAAAAATTGTGGAGCATTAAATTTGGCAATATGGCATTGAGTGAGCCCTAAATGAGCACTAAATTATTGTCTCTTAGAGAAATTCCGTACAAAATAATTTAGCGTTTTAATGTCCGTTTAAAATCTCCTTAGATCCTCTTAAGACGGTAATTATATACTTAGTAACTTTTCCAGTAAACGTAGTCCTATTAAATTCCCGTTCCGCTTAGATCCTATTAGAATTACTTCCCTATTACATTCCTATTAGATCCCTTTAAAGAAATGTTCGAAAAGTACTTTCGGATTATAATTTTCACTTAGGTTCCCTATAGAGCCCATTACAAATATTTCGCAAAATTAATTGCGCAACCAGTATCCCCTTTGGAACATATTACAACACTTTACATTCCACGATTCCTCTTTAAATCCACTTAAAACTCTAACTGCAATCTTAGAGGCTTCTAAAAAGATTCTAACGATTCCTAACGGGTATTTTTACCAGGGATAGCATTTTACACACTCTTCACAGGGAGTAAATTAAATTTCAAGAATAAAGTAGATCGAAGTGAATGTTGCTCCAAGACAACATCATGGTTGGTATCATATCTGCAGTCAATTTCATCTTATTGCCGAAAACTCAGTATCAGAGTCAATCAGAGTGTAGCAGAGCTATCCGCATTCCTCACCTGCTTCTCTTATGCATCTAGGGTGAGCTACAAAAAGCGTGTGCATCACGGGCTTGAATGAAGGCAATTTTCACTTGCACGATTCTGAAAACTTCACACTGTTCAAAAATCACCCTCATTACGCCCTTGATATACAATCTATTATTTTTTGAAGAAATGCGAATAACTTAGTACTTAGTAACTTAATATTTCTTGTTCTTTCATCTTACATTAAAAAAAAGCTTGATAGACACTCATCTGGTTTGGGATTTATGAATATTAAAGAGCAGCATTCCAGTCGAATGCTTCTGCCGCGCAGTGAGAAATTTAAAGGCCTATCCAGTAGCGTTATTACGTGAGGAAATCAATTTTTTAAAACTTAAGATCGAAAAGAAATCTATTTTATCATGAAAAGTTTTATGCAAAATGAGCATGAAAAAGATTCACAATTAAAGAAACAGAATTCCAAACTACCTTACTTTTCGGCTCATTAGAGACAAAAATAACCAAATGAAAAAATAGGGAGAAAAAGAGAAAAAGTCAACCAAAAACCAACCTCTCACTTTTTCCTTTCTCCGTCCTTTTTATACTACCAGGCATGACAATCTTGTCATCTGCGAAAGCCAAACCACGCACCTTCACTGTTTCGAGATCTACACCTTCTTCGTCGAAGAAGGCCATTCTTAGACACTTGTCCATAAATATGATAAATAGACACGAGGACAAAACGCATCCTTGTCTAACACCCTGCATAAGATCGAACCAATCATTTAGTTTTCCATTAACCCTTACACTCGCTTTACTGCCTGCATGTTGTTTGTATTGCTTGTAGGAGCCATCCATGGACTCCGTACTCCTTAGACATAATTTTTCCAAATAAAGAAAATGTTTATACTTATATTATAACCACATATTTTACTTATAAATATACGTCAAAGACTCAATATGTACGGGTACCAATTCTTTTTTTATATTAAAAATTAATAATTGCATTCTTTCAAAGTCAGAATTAGCTAAAAATGACTAACTGTAAAGAAAAAAGCCAATCACTGTTTGAATCTTTGTACTCAATTTTCCACTTAGAATATATCGGAATGCATTTGTTTTCTTAAATTGTCTTTAACATGAAATTGAAAAAAAAAATTAATTTTATATCATATTTAAAATCTTTTAAACTGCAAATTCAATTAAGCCATTCAGACTCAAATGTTCTTGTATTATATGGAGGAATATCTTATTTTAAGTTGAATTGTCACATAAATTATTACTCGTTAAAACTTGCGGGCGTTACAATTTCCAGAATTTTACTTAGTAGGGGAAAGTGGGGTATGGTGTCAGTGCGGGGCACGGTGAATCTTGCAAATAATGCTCGTGTTTCTTGAGTTTCATACTAGTTTTTTCACATAAAATAGCTTTCTTGAGTACCAAAGAAAGCTAGTTTACGCAAAAAAATAATATGAAAATGAGCTTAAGATACTCAAAACAACCCAACAAAGATTATACTATCAGCACCTGGGACGAGCTAAGAATAATCGATTTTGCACCGCAAGGAAAGTTTTATAGGGAAAAGTAATGAATAATGTATGTAGTAATAATGGCAATTGCTGATGCATTCTCTCTTTAGAAGAAGTGAGAATTGAAGGTCCGTTAAGCTGTCAGGACCACATTGTACAAATGGACTGAAAACCTACAGGGAATTTAGGGCTCATTTAGGGCTCATTTAATGCCCTATTGCCAAATTTAATGCTCTGCATTTAAACAAAAAAACGTTCGGTGAACGATCGTGGTCGTAGCTTCCGGAGGCTACATCTGTGCCAATTTTCCAAAACAACCAAAACTTTTTTTTGGGCACGAAAGGAGTACTCCATTGGATAGGCTTGGTGACTCGTATCCTAGATTAAATCAATAGAAGGTATTTAGAAGTTAAGGATCACGGTAAGAAATTGTCTTGTTCTTTTTCGTCGACTTTAACATGACTGAGCATGATTCCTTCGCTACCCCACGCCAGTCCGTCATTAATTCAAAACATTTCTGATGAAAATGAAAATATGAATGAATTCCGATTCCTTATACAAATCAGAAGAAGCTTTGGCGTTAATAAAGAAAGCTGATTTGTCTGAAAGTCAGTAACGCATGATCCATATGGAGGCAAAAAAGAGAAATGCTGACATTTACCCAACATACGGCAATTGGGCAAAAGCTAAAGAAGAATGTTGTCCACATTCGATTAAAGTAACGGAAAAGGGTTTTACAATCGGATTGAAATCTTTATTAGATAATACGATATTTCGGATTTTTAAAGATCGTGATATTTCTCTTCCATTTACTGATACAAGGAAACCTCATAACTTGAAGTTAATTGTGAAATGCGGTTGCGATGGTTCTTCAAGCCAAATCACGTACAAGCAAAAGAAAGATAATCCAGATATGGTAGATAATAGCATTTTTACGGTTTCAATGGTACAACTGCGACCTTACTTAGAGGATTTGGTAAATTATGTAGTGTGGAAAAATCGTAATCCATCGTCAACATCATATTGCAGGCTAATTCTGTATGAATTCGCAAAAGAAACCCCATAAAAAAACAATTCAATAATATTATCCCTTAAAAAAGAAATCGATAAAATGAAGCCCACAATAATGAGAAACGATTCTGGTACTTTTGTGATAAAACCTGATATGAAGTTGACGATGGTGCACTCTTTTGGGAACTTCATCATCTATGCTATGACTTGCTACATTTGTGAAGCTACACCTGAAGAGATGAATTACTTATTATCCGTTCACGATACGAAGGCCCCTCCAAAACAGCTGCACATTTTGGTAATTTACTCGCAAGAAAATTCGGGTTGGAAAATATCATTCGCGAAAAGATGAAAACCGTGTTTTTTTCGCGTCACTCTGTCCTTACTTGACTTTCGATGACGACATCTTTGAACATATAAATTGTTTAGCCATTGTTCAATCGATATCATACGTTTACAGGTTCATTAATAGCCTATTAGGAAGGGTTTAGGTCACATATCAGCCTGTTACTAATTATTTCCTTTATCCGTCTTTTTTGGTTCTTCGTTGCCTGGCCTAATTGTGAATTGTCTTTTGGTAAAGCTCCTTCGGCTTTAAAGAACACATTCTCGTCACTTATCTCGTGCTTCGCACTCCATTTTGTCCATAATGCGAACTTTTCTACATTATGTTTAACACTATTATATCAAATATACATTGCATTTTTTTATGTCCGCCGATCGGGGATTTTTTACTCAGATATTGGAAAATAAAGTACAAATTTTATTTATCATGATTACTTTGATATGTAAACGATCAAACGAACTCACCTAAGTCAAGTTCGATCGTGATTATACGACCGCCTCGTTCGAAGGGATTACAGTTGTAGTTCCGCTACTTTACGCCAGATCGCCAAAACTTTAAGAACCAAAATTTGCCATCACCGCGCCCTCCCAGCGCCTACTTGTCGAGACTTAATTCAGTTTAGAGCTGTCCTGTAAATTGTCTGTATGTTCTTGCCGGTAGCCAAAAGAACTCGCGGGAGGGAAATAAAATATTTTTGGTAAAGAAGGGTAGAAAAATGATATTTTGGGAGGGAGTAATTCCTTCGAACGAGGCGGTCGTATAATTGCGATCGAACTTCACGTAGGTAAGTTCATTTGATCGTTTACCGTAATTATACTTCCTGCCTCGTTCTCGGGATAACAGTTGTAGATATTTAGAGCAGACAATTTACCAAACCTTTGTTTTTATTGTAGAAAAACAAAACAATTTTTTTAATCTTAAGTTATCAATTTTCTCTTAGAACCGCATTACAGAACGTTTCAATAACAGGTTTCATTGGTTGATTATAGAATCGAGCAAAGGTCGACGAAGTTTGAGACCAACCCACGGTGCTTCTGATAATACTTACGTCCACTCCTTTTTTTAAAGGCTGTAGAGGTTGCCGCGTGCCTAACGCTGACATTTGTTGCAGCTCCTTTGGAACCAAAAATTGGTTCCAATAGAAACCCCAGTTTTTTCTGTGATATAAGTCTGAGAACTTTAGATTTTTTACATGTTGTTAATGAGACTATTTGCAATATCTATACAAAAATCGACATTAGCTAAGATTTGTTTCTGTGACCTGCCCGATCGAAAGTGGAGACCCGGTCCGTCCCGATCCGACGAGTCCTACTGTATAATTATAATTGTATCCATTTCTTTTTTTTTCAGATGCACAAAGTCCTTTTGCCTAAACAACTAGAAGGCTTGGTAAGATAAGAGTAACGATGCCTTCTTTACAATCAAGTGAAGAGGATTTTCTTCCATTATAAATGTCCTTTTCACAATATATATTTTTACCTTATATATGTATACCTTATACTTTTTTCTACGTTCATTTTTATTTAACATTCATTTAAAGTTCGTTTTCATGAATTGCATAATATTACTGCCATAATATTAATATTACTAATTATTTAACTTACGCATATGCCACACGAATTTTATTTTTTTACTCTTTAATTATTGCGAAGTATGAAAACTCATGTAGGACCTTCCTAATGATTTTTATTTTATAATTTATAATAATTTTGTAATTATAATATCCATGAGTCATCTTTACAATTTCACAACACTTTTTTTTCTGCAGAAAAATTTTTTTGTACAAATTTGTAGCCTTTAAATGTTTCAATAAGTGCTTTCACAATTCTAATGTATACAGATTTGTAGGGCTTTCCTTTTTTTATACTCTTCAATTATTTTTATTGATGTAATTACTTTTCATCCAATTTTATTTAGTTTCCACTTTTAGCCCATTCACTCATTAACAATAAACTAAATTTCACATGACTTTTATTATTATTTTTAAGTTCTCTTCTATACTACATTTGAATCTCCCGCATATCCCGAGTGGTCCCGACCCAGAACATCCATAAAAAATGGCGTCTCGGGCAGCTTCAAGTAGGCACACGCGTTTTTAATTAAATCCTATATCCAGTGTATTATATATATATATCAGTGGTCTATTAGCATCTGTAACGGCATGCGTCGTTTTGAGAACTAAAGTTTCAGGGCCCTAAGACCCTTTCACTAAATACTCTCTAGACTAGTAATTTCTCGATTGAAAAAGTTCAAATAGCTTAAGGGCATGTGATACTTAGAAAATTATCGATTTTAGCAGTGTTAGGTTCCCCGGCTTTTTTCCTACAATAATGAAGATTTTGCCTTAAAAATTTGGGGAATGATAGCGAATATGCTAACGGACGTCCCCGAACTCTTCTGTTGTGAAATATTTTGCGTAGTGGCTTAGATAAACGAAAAAACCATGATTTTTATGGTTTCTTCATGGTTTCACCATGAAAATCGCTTAGTAGCCAATTTTCACTATCATATTTGTAATCAGCGCGTCAAAATACATAAGTATACGAAGATTCAATAAAATCGGAAAATTCAGCTATTCGGAACTGCACCCGAAGTAAACTTTGGGAAGTCCTTAAAGAGTACGAAGTCCATGGATGGCTCCTACAAGCAATACAAGCAATATATGCAAACAGTAAAGCGAGTATAAGGGTTAATGGGAAACTGAGTGATTGGTTCAATATTATGCAGGGTGCGTTAGACAAGGATGCGTTATGTCGACGAAGAAGGTGTAGATCACGAAACAGTGAAGGTGCGTGATTTGGCTTTAGCAGATGACAAGATTGTCATGGCAGAATCAATCGAAGACCCGCAAAGAATGTTGAATAAATTTAATACAAGCATGAAGAACATGGGCCTCAAAATTAACGTAAATAAAACAAAGGTTATGGTGTTTGAAGGAAAAAGTGAGCAAACAATGTGCAACATTGTCCTGAATGATGAGAGATTAGAGCAAGTTGACAAATACGTATATCTGGGTAGCCTATTGACTAGCGACGGAAAAATAGATGGGGAGTTAGATAGGCGCATTATTGAGGTTAAGAAGGTTATCGGTAGAGCAGGGTCAATTTTCAGAAATAAAAACAAATAAAAAAATATATATAATGTCCGTACATAAATCTTTATTTTTACCGGCTGTACTATACGGTAGCATGACATGGACATGCCAAGAAAAGGACAAAAGTAAAATTAACTCGATTGGCATGAAACCTCTACACACAATATGCGGCAGAACACTGATGGGCAAAGTCCGAAAGGAGATAATTCTCAAAGAATGTGTTACAGGGGAGACACTAGTTGATATCTGGGAAAGAAATCAGTTTAGGTGGTTCGGACATCTTGAATGAATGAAAGATGAACGACTGACCAAACAGGTGTATAAAGCTAAAGTACATTGCAGAATGTCCAGAGGTATACCTCCGAAATAATGGTTGGAATCTGTGAATGAGACACTAATCCGAAGAGACGTAAGAAACCATAGAAACACGAGAGCTTGCATGAAAAAATGCATGGACGTGAAGGAAGCTAGAGTAGTATGCCAGGACACCTGGGCGTGCCTGAAAGCCGCATTCAGGACGTGACATCAGTAAAGGAGTCTCTCCGAAGCAGATACAAGCATCTTGTTTGACAGATTTGGTCATCCAATCTGTCGGCGTTGAACAAGGTATCTGCGACTAATATGCTTGCCGTCCCGGGTCTACTCTACTCGTTTGGGGTGGTTCAATGGACGAAGAACGACCTTAAGGCCCTTGATATCGCCACACGTAAGATCATGCATATGCATAAAAGCTTGCATATCAATTCGTGAGTTCCGCAATTATACATTTCACGCCGTCAAGGCGGACGTGGACTTCTGAATCTCTAGTGTCTTCATAACCGAATTGTTCTAATGACAGCTTACATCGTTGCAAATGGAAAAGATCCTCTCCTAAGAATGGTCAGAAATCACGAGATGGTTGGCAAAGCAGCGTTCCCTTACAAAGCCGCGGAGCAGGCAGCTGGGACCCTTGGTCTGAATTTTAACGACAGAAGTGAGGCAAGTGCATTACTCCATCTAGATGCTTCACTTCTGAAAGCCGAAGTGAAGAAAGCAGAATTTGAAAAACTCCATCAAGAACTATTCGACAAGAAAATGCACGGAAACTTTCACAAAAATTTAGAAAAACTGTCCTTATCGAAGGAGCAAACTTTTGCTTTTCTCAGATCATCAGAGCCTGATCGAGGTACAGAGGGTTTTATTTTTGCATGTCAGGACGGTGCCATTTCTACCTTAGCATATTGTGACGGCATTTTATGTCAAGAAGTTCCCAACGATAGATTCAGAGCGTGTCATGCACACGCACAGTACCTATAACACATACTATCTGGGTGTCCCATCCATGCGGGAACAACGTATGTCTGCAGGCATAATTTGGCTCTAAGCGTGCTTTATTACCATGTTTGTCGCTCTTACGATGTTGGCGGTGACCCTGCCTTGACGAACGCTGCAAGGGAGATAGATTCAATTGTCCAAAACGAGAAGTGCGAAATTTTCTGGAAGTACGATTTTCGGACAGCAGTCTTCGTTGCACACTCGATGCCTGACATTGTTCTCTAAGACTTTGAGAAACGAACTATAGTCGTGATCGAATTCTCGGCACCTTCCGAATACAACATCACTGCCAAGGAGAAAGAAAAGGAGGAAAGGTATCAAGATCTTAAAAGGGAGCTGCAACGTATGCCATCATGTAGTGTTGATGCTTGGGATGAAGGCTTGTATGTTTGCAGGCAAAAATATGTGTTCAGGAGGAATTTCGCAATGTTCAAAGTTGGCGAAATCATGTTTTTGGGGGATTGCGATCAAAGTTTTGATTTGCGAAAAAAAGTTTAATTATATATTGAAGGTCTTGAAGAGATCTTTAATTTGGTGGTTTGCATGTTTAAATTGTTTAATTTGTTCCCTCACAAAGTAATAAGAACCGGCAAAAATGTCCGTTTCGCAAAATCTAGTTATTTTTGCAAAAAGTGTATGCACATCTGTTAAAGTCCTTGAAAATATGTGTTTTAATAAGCTAAGAGTATATGTAAAATTTGAGCTCAAAATAATAAATAGTTTTTGAGAAAAGCTATTTGTTTATAAAAAAGGTACTGTTGTTTCGGTGGGGCTAACTTTTTTAAGGCGGTCGCAAAGTGGAAACAAAAGTGGACAAATTTCAATCCTAAAGAGTTGTAGTGTCATGTATGCTTAGCAAATAATTGATTTTAGAGTATTAAGTACGTTAAAAATGACTGCAAAGGAATGCATGATTTTAAGATTAAAATATCTTCTGTAAGTTAACTGGGGGTGGGTAGTTAATTTTTTTGTTTATAACAATTATTGCAGCCGTCATTCTTAAGACGCACAGCTAAGATTGGTAAATAGTAATAACTGAATACTGATACTAATTGTAATATAATTGTCAAAAAAATCAGTGGCGAAAATACAGTTTAGAATAGCGGTTTATTTACGAACAAAATCGGTCGCTGTGTATGACGGCGGAGTGGGGGAAGCTGCTTCTGCCTGGTAGACGCTGGCGCTGAAATTGAATTCACGCTCTCAAAATGTAACGATTGGAAAAATCTCATGACAGAATGGACATATCGGGATGTTTTTTTTTTATTTCAGCTAACTTTTTAGGCTGATTACAAATTTTTCATTGAAAGCTCAGAAAAATCAGGTCTTATGTTTGAAAGGTAATTGTCCTTTTTTATATTTTCACTAATTGTACAATTGCTGGCATCATTCTTCGATGTAATGTAAGCAGCATTTCATTATTTTTAAGTTTATTCAATAATGTTACAAAAAATGTGTACTGAATGCAACATTTGTTTTTCAATACACTTGGGTCATAACGTTCTGTGGAAAAATGTTGATTTAGTGCTTGCATACTGTAGTACCTACTCTTTATTAAATGTTAAAAATGTCTGTTACTTTACTTATAGGTCATGGCTACATGTATCAAAATTCTTTTCCATATAGCGTAATTTTTCAACACATATATACTAAGATGTCTCAATAAAATGTAATTTGTGTGTTAATTAATTTTTTTATCAAAATTTCAAATTCCTGACGTAAAATAATTTGACACACAATTTTATTTTACGTTTACATAATAGAAACACATGTTTTCTTGCTTTTCTAGTGTACTTTAATTTTATTTTCGATGTTATTAGGAAAATGATTTTCAACATTTTGATAAGGTGATCTTACTTTTTATTAAGTTCCAGTCTGATTTTGCGAAATCCTTGTGAAACTGTTACACTCTTTACGAAAAAAGTCGGTATTTTAGAATTTTTTCATGAGGGTGGTACAAAGGCCCAAAACCGGACTTCAAACTGTTTTTAAATAATTGAAGATATCATGTAATATATATCCGATATTTCGGAAGTCATTCTAGGACTCTTCTTATGAGAAATTATCCCAAGAATTGTGAAAGAAACAAAGCATAGTTCTAAGGAGTAGTTCAGTAATGCTTACCATCATCTTGTTGCTCTACTTATTATTCTACGTAAGTCATCTGTTATTTGTACAAAAAAATAACTAACCCTGTTTAGGGTTTCTAAAAATCTTGGACCACAGACTGAAGATTTTTTCTTAATTTATAAAAAATTGCGCAAATAATTTTACACCAACTGAAATAAAATAGCGGGCGAGACAGACAAGAACAACATTTTTTTGTGACAACGTAACATAGACACTCCTTCCCTTATTGATAATTGTAACAGGATTACCTGTGATTTATCACCAAATTTTCGAATGAGAAATGTGCTTTCTACGAACAAAATCGACGTATATATATATAATTGACAAATAAGGTTAACAACCACCGCAGGGTCCCACTGGGAGCAACTGCCATCTGAAAAATGACACCGGCTCCCAATAGGACGGCGGTAAATCCCACTCATTGGCGCGTCTCACAACCGTGAGATGGGTGGTCACAGGGCACGACGAAATCACAACGGCAGGCCGGCGAAACCCTCGTGTGTTTTGAGGACACGAAGCGACCCAAGGATGACAGCTTTCTGCATCCATCTCGCAACTTTCTTTGATTTTCTCGTGAAAAAATGACGAAGGTAATGCAGCATATTCAAATTCCATTGGATAATATATTACAAAGTTTTCATTTTTCTAAACCGACTAAAATCGTGTAACAATGGGTAGGTCTATCGAGGTGTTGCTTCCTTCGTGCGACTCCCTCGGGGGTTGAAGATCAGTGCCGGTCGAGCGGACGGTTCTTTTCTCATGTCCCCTTGTTTGAGATTAGAGCGAGCATAGAAAAATAAAAATTTTGTACAATATTAATGAATCCTATTTCAATAGGCTGCATTAGCCTCGTTATATTATTATGAAGAAATCAAAAAAATATTGAAAAAAAAACGGTTAATATTTTCAAGCCTATGTGATCTTTAAAGATTTCTTTTCTTTTAAATTAATTTTTCACTTCTTAGATAAATTATGAAGGTATTAGGCCTATCATTGTATTGTAAAAATCTTAAAAGATTAAAATTCTGGTCATTGAATCATAATGGTCACGGAAAATGGACGGAATTTTTAAGATGAAGATTTCCGGTCACTCCCGCACACTATTCGTCGTAGTAACTTACGTGACTTTTATTTCTATTTCTGTATTTTTGTGCAGCTCTTTCCTCCTGACGATAAATTTTGTAGTTGAAAATGTTATAATTTTGTTGAAAAATCAACAATTTTGTTAAAAAGTCATCCCTTGTTATAGAAAATTCAACCGTTTGATTGGAAATTGAAGTTTGTTTGTGGAAGAAGTTTCTGCGAAAAATGTAAGTGAAATCTTACTTGTTTGAAAATTCAACAAATTTGTTTTAAAATGTTGTGTTTTTGATTCCAAAATGTATCTTTCATTCTTTGAAATTTCATTTATTCTGGGTTAAAATGAAGTGTTTGGTTGAAAAGTAATCTTCTTTGCTTCACGGAAAAAAAGTGGATAGTTAGATTCACTTTCGTTCATTGTTAACTTGAAGTTTACTTGTTCACATTGTACAATCAACAATTTAAATGGTTTTTGATACTGTATAAGATAGTTATCTCAAAATACACAACCTAAAGTGAGTATCACTACTTCAAATAGAAAAAAGAAAGATTACTAGAACAAGAAGCTTCAATAACTAATTTACATAGTAAGCAAAGAACTGTGAGTTTTACTTTTGCAAGTGAGTTAGATCTCCTTTTTCGCATTGTTCAAAATTATCAAAAACAAATCTGGAAGATTGAAATGTAATTTTCTAATTTTGCGGAATTTGTTATAAAATTGTAGGAAAAATTCGAGTGACTTAGAAAGGTATTTAGAAATTCTCATAAAATTTGAAATTGAATAAAAAATTTGAAAAACCTGTAAAAAATGTAGACTTGAGAAGATTGCAAAATAAAATTCTGTAATTTTTTAAATATTTTTTCAAGCGTTTGAAAATAATAAGGAAATATTTTTCAGATTGCTAAGAATATTGAATGAGCCTTTATTTAAAAAAAATTTATTTGAATAGAATATTTAAAAATATTTTAATCATTTCAGAAGTTGTCCAAAATAGTGAAATATCAATTCGGAAAATTTTCATGCAATTTCAAGAATATTTCCAGTCAGTTTGAAAGATATTTGGAAATTTTTGGAATTGTGAAAGAAATAAAAATATTTGCAAGCTTTTCAAGCTTCTCGAATATTTGTAAAAAAAATTTCAATTTTTCCAAGCGTTAAAATGTCAATATCTTCCACATTACTTGAATTTTTTCCACAATTCTGTTCCTACTATTCAGACAGATAGTATATAAAAATTATATATAAATTAGGTTTATTAAAATTTTTTCTCACCTACGAAAAAAGAAAAGATTTTTTCAAATGTAAGTCTCTCAGTTCTTCACAATGGTCTTCATAACTGGAATCATTTTCATCTACCTTGATAATGAGCAGTTCCATTTCCATGATCATATCCATTCGTTGATCAGTACCTCTGTACTCCTCTTCTATTCTTTCGACGTTTCTTACGGAATTTTTCCAGAGTGTTGGAGGTGCGACATTCATGACAGCTTGACACAACTTCCAAACGTCATGAATTTTCAAAGTTGTATTCTGCTCAACAACCTTTTTTTCACGTACGCCTATACATACTCTATGGCATTAAGCGCACAGTGTGCTAAAGGCAACCAGAGCAGTTGAATGTCACTTCCTTTCACATCTTGTGTTATTTTTTCTAGCAAGTAAGATTTCCCAAATTTGTATGGCAAGCACCGTTGTAGGAGATATGGCTTCGTCAAATCTTCAAATGATTTAGTGTCGACTGGAAGTGATATATTTCTTTTTAACATGCACTAAATAATGTCGGTTTCACGTTAACCCGATGTGGGATTGCAACGTTCTGAAGTAGAAGAGGTTATGTTCCTTGTATGCTTTGGTACGACTATCACTTTTGCACAAGCCGTACATACAACGCATAAACGCTCCCTTACTTCCTTTTTGATTGAAATTCATTTTCACTATGAAATTTTTTACAGTTACTTGTCACATTAATTTAAAAATTAAATAAAACTGTTTACACTGTGTTGAACGAGAAAAAGTGAACGCAACAACTGGGTACAACAGAAAGTACATTGCACATGCGCAGTAAACTTTCCGAACTGTAGAATGGTCTATTGAAATGAGCCCATGGACTATTTAAATCTTAAAGAATATACGCATAATAAGCATGAATCAATAATTACAACAATTTTGAAAAAAGACAATACTTTTCTTTCTAAATTAATGTATGAACTATGCGAATGGTATAAAACATTAAATGTAGGCATTTAAATTGCGCGCCAACCGGCTCTTTTTAGCTTCGTACATGCTCGGTAACGACCGGACCCTTTCGGCTCCTAACGTTGGGAGAAGCAAAGATATTTTACCTAGATGCGGCAAGGGTCTAGTTGGGCCACATGCCACAAGGGCAGCGCTACCTTCACTTTTGTGGCTTCGGCTTTTTTCGGTACTTTTCGGCTAAATTCGGCATGGCCGCTTCGTTTAAAGAGACTGTTTCGACCACATACCACAAGACGGCGCAATAAACGTCGAGTGGGTATTTAATATTTTTGCATTATAATGAATTATTTATGTATATTAAAGGACTGAAACGGACTTTTTCTTATTTGAAAATATTTTTAATAGATATAATTTACTCTTATAATTGAAAAATATAAAAATATCCTATAATATAGGACGAACTAAAAAATGAAGAAGTCATTGAAGTCATTGAATATAATGAATTCAGCATTTTATTCATTACAAAATACAAACCTATAAATGATAAGACAATTTTACCATTGGACAATAAATTGCACATCTTGTCATTTTTCTCATTAAATATTAGAATTAGAATTAATATAAAAAGTATGATGAATAATAAAGAATAATTCAAAATTAGATGCCGAGTACACAAATCAACGTAACAAAATTTCGAAAATACAAAGTGACGAAAAATAAAATTTCAGGGCTATAATATAACGATACAAGATTTTTAATTGTTGAAAAATAAAAATCCCCAATTTAAAAATAAATTCACGGCCATTTTTGTAAATCTGTGAATCAAGAAACATCGCTAAATCATTAAAACATTATCACATTAGAACGTTAAAATAATAAAAAAAAACAGCGTACCACAAAACATCGCTGAATAATTAAAATATATCCGCATATAATTTTGAAAAGTGAATTAATAAACATGAACATAATGAAATATTTACTTGTTCTCGATTTATAATAAAAAATATGGAAGCATGTAAAAGGCAAAACTCTGTTCGGCGAACGGCAGTCGTATGTCGAATTCAAATCTTTGTTAATGTACGAAAAACAACAGACGAAAAAATGTCATCACCAATATACCGTCCGATTTTCGTCCTGGTTATGCTTCCACATTTTCCATGACAACTCGAAAACCAGTAGATATTTTGTCATGTTCCTAATCTCATTTTAAAGATGATATTTGCAACTTTAATCCAGACAACCTTACATTTTTCCCCATTTTCTTCTCTGAAGCGTGCAAAAAGTTGAATTTGATAATCGAGAATTGGAAACAAACATTTAAAATAATTATATTATTGAGTATTTGAGCTAGACGTTACATTCATGATAGGATAGGCGCATATGTCATGAAGATTAGCATATTTAGTACATACTTATATGGAAATGCCTACGACTTTTTGGAAAAAATACTCCAAACGTAAAAGTAAGTTATAAATGTAAAAATAGAAAAAAATTTTAAGTGTAAAATGCATTTGAGCAATTATGTTTTATCCTTTTATCGGTTGAAGACCTTTCAGTTTTACGAAATAAAATCAACCATCCAAAATTTTAAGTTATTGTGCCCAATTCTGGTCAAATCGATCCGATATTCCAACCTGAAATTTTAGTATATCTTTTTTTATTTTAAATATGTACCAACTACGCTAAACTTCCTGACATTTACGTATATCCTACCATAACCATGACGTCATGCTAGAATACTCAATTGTAATAGAGGTATTGATACATAAATAAACTTTGATTGTACAGATCATAGCTAATATTAAATAATATAATATTAATGTCAATAATCAATACCTGTTACCACACAAAAGAGAAATTCAATAACTATGTGGTTCAATATTGTTAAAAAAATGAGTTTACAACGTAAAAATTAATGAACAAATATTTTCATTGAAACATCCAAATAAATTTTACTTTATATATAACAGGTGAAATTTATTATTGCTGAAAATTTGAATATGAGAAACTACAATATGTGTAGCTTAATGGATGATTTGTGCAATACTCACCTTGAATCGTTTGATTTGTTTAACTCTATGATGCGTAAATTCAACGCAGTTTTAATGAAATTTGTATATAATAACAATTCATAATGTAAGAGCGAAATAAATACTGTATAACGGTAGCGCAAAGTTCTTTCTGTTCTCTCGGAAGTATGTTGGAATTGTGTATAAAAGCGCATCCGAATAATATGACTTGAGTATTGCCAGTCCAGCTTTTAAAAAATTTCCCAGGGCAATATATCCTTAGTGTTCTCAATCTTTCCTCGTCATTTTACTACAAACAGTTCATCATATGTCAACATACTTACAAAAAAAAAATTATCCTAGCTGTTTCTTTTTGCAGAGTTAAGTTCGCAATTTGACTGTCTACCTAATGGCGCCCCTATTCCTGGTGTCCCTCGTGGCGTTCCATCTTCTTCTTCTGATATAGAATATTCTCCTGTCAGACCTCATTCTCCCATCAGGTCTTCTTCTGCCGAGCCGATTCTTCGTGCCAGGTCCAGATCTCCTCCTGCCAGGTTTACAGCTCCACCAACCGGGCTTTCTTTTTCTAACATACTTGGATATTCCCTTGACCAACTGCAATTTATTCGGCTCACTTCGAATAGGAATCGGCACCGGTCATTCGAACTTCGAAGATACACATTTCCGGCGAATAAACCAATTAAATCATTGATAGGAAAAAACGTCTATGGGCCCATGCCAACTCAAGAACAAATTGTGTTATCAACATTCAATGGTGACGTTTTTGCAATATTGGAGAGTAATAATCATCTTTCTGGAATATATACACCTAAGTCTCGCCTATGCACTAAAGGACGAGCAAAAATAAACATGGAAACCGGCAGGATTACCCCATTGACCAAAGATGATGTCGCAGAAATTCCAGTAGGCGCCCATCGCCTAGTCAAAATGCATTATAAAGTAGAGCTTGTAAACAACAATTCTCCACACCATTAATTCCATTACACAAAAAAAAAACAATAGAATATAAAAATGTTTAGGATCTGATCTCGTCTGAAAATGTCACAAGCAACTTGTAATTACAAATAATAATTAAAAGTCTATGTATTATGGTTCCTAAGGCTTTTATCATTTATTATTATTTTGACTTTACAATATTTAAAATCAATTGAAAAATAAAACATAAATAATGAAAAAAGAAATTGCAGAATCGGATAGTCGAAAACATTCCACAATAATTTCTGAAAAACATAATCATTAAATATCTCAAGATTTCATTACATGTTTTGAAGTCTTTCTTCAACGTGTCAATTTTTGCAAGCCGAAATCAACTCGAACCTTCTAATAGCCGCCGAAAGCGAATCGTGCAGTCGGGGTCGGGCCTCGGGCGAGCTCGGCTTCGAGCTCGTAGCTCGGGCGATCTCGGCTTCGCGCTCGTGCCTCGTGCGTTTTCGGCTTTACACGAGGCTGGCCGACTCACCGACTCCACGCTTGCATGCATTCTCCGAGATGGGAAAGTGGTGGGGGCTGAAAAATCCCACGTTCTGGAGACACTGACACGTGCGTGAACGTTCAACAGAAGAAGAGACGAACACCACTGCAGGCCACAGACCGCTTACTCATTCCGAACTGGGACCATGGAATAATATGTCTCCAGTCCCCTGAACGAGACTTATGGCATCACGTACACTCATTCAACTCTTAGGCTGCGGAGAGAATATATTGACCTGCTGTTTTCTCCTATTTGCCTAGAGAAGAGAAAAGTGGCGAGCGCCATTTCGTTCTCAATCCCTGTATTATATACATAGGCGTGATCCGTCATGTATGTAGATGCGGCAAGTGGTTGCGGAGTGGGGATAGAATTATTAGTAGGATAGGATAAATGTAGACGGCGCTGTAGGCGAAAATCCTAACCCACCCCGCTGTGCCTCTCTACCCGATGAAGTATCAATCCCATCTTAACAGTTGTCGTGAGCAAAATAGGCGAAAGAGGCGTTATCGCCGAGATGATTTTAAGTAGATATAGTAGTTTTCTGAAAATATTCATGATCACTAAAGCAATTAGATCTCTGTCTTACCCGGCAATCGAGGTCCATATAAATCAATAAACAGATGAATATGTATTTACATGTATTGATATACTCGTATACTAGAATTTCCGTTTATGATTTTTGTGTAATATGATCCGTTTATCTTTTAATAATAATTACATAAAAGATTGAATGATTTGCATAATATATTGTTCAAAATTGCAGTGTAATTAACAAATTATAATTTCGGTGTGAATTTCGCTATTTCTACATTATTGAGATTTTTTCTGAACCAAAAAAAAACAACTTTTGGAATTCGGAGCTGGCAGAGTCTACTACGAAATACGATGACGAACTCAACAGAATTGTTATTTTTCCAGTTATATATAAGTCTGAGAACTTCAGATTTTTTACATGTTGTTAATGAGACTATTTGCAATATCTAGACTAAAATCGAAATTATTGAGATTTGTTTCTGAACCAAGAACAATAACTTTTGGGATTCGGAGCTGACCGAGTCTACTATGAAATACAGTGACGAACACTGAGAGAAGATAGTTATAAACAATAATCAACCATTTAAATGAACATGTTTGTTAACGTACATTAATTATTACCTCACTAAGTGAAAAGTGCAAAAAGATTTTAATAGTTGAAAAAAAACCGCAACTTTTGAACACTTATCTAAGAGAATATAGTTGTAAACAATAATAGATTGTTTAAAGGACTGTGTTTGTGAAATTGTTTCACTTATCCTTCTGCTAGCTGAAAAGTGGGTAAAACGTAAACAATTTCAAAACAAACCGCAACTATGTAACATCAATAAAGAAAAACATAGTTATCAAAAGTAATAATTTGTTTAAATAATTATTTTTGATGTATTGAATTAATTATTAACTCACTGCTAGTAAAAAGTACACAAATAGTCGAAAATTTCAGAAAAAACCGAAACCTTCTAGCATTATTCAATAATAATGAATTGTTTGATCAATTAATTTGGTTAAATTCAATTAATTATTGACCTCACTCTTATTAAAAATTTTACAAAATGTTGAAATTTTCTTCAATACTGCAATTTTCTAGCATTATCCTGAGAGAATATTATTAAGAATAAAAATAAATTTTTTAAACAATTATGTTTGTTAACATTAATTCGCTCCAATTGAAAATTTGACAAAAAGTGGAAGGTTTTTGAAAAAACCGCGACCTTCTAGCTCTATACTAAGAGAAAGTTGCTAAAAACAATAATAAATTGTTTAGATAATTTATTATTGTCAATTTCTTTACAAAAATTATGTATGCGAACCACACTTTTTATGCTTCATCAGTATGTACTTATAATTAACTGTTCCACGTCGTATTTTTTTACCAAAAAACAAAGCCCACAGACAGAATAGTTATCAAAATATACAAAATGAAAATGTAAATTTCGTTTATAATAGTTGAATATTCAACAAAATAGTTGAATACTCAACAAAATAGTTTAATTTTCAATCAAAAGAGATTAATTTTGAACCAAAAATATAATAGAAATCTCTTCAAATAGAAATATTTAACTTACGACCAAAAAGTAGACTTTTTATCAAAGTAGTTGAATTTTCGACAAAATAATTAAATTTCTAACCAAACAGTAGAATTCTGAACCAAAAGAGATTAATCCTGAACCAAAAATATAAGAGTCAACTTTTTTAATAAAAATAATTACCTTTAACCAAAAAAGATTAATTTTCAATGAAAAAAGATCACTACTCTTCTAACGAAAGATGAATTATCAGTGTAAAAGGACGGATTTTCTATCCAAAAAGACGAATTTCCAACAAAACAGTTGAATTTTCAATAATATAATGATATTTTTGACCAAATAGCAAAATTTAGAATCAAAAATATAATATTAAACTTTCCAAATAAAAAGACTTAATTTTAACCAGAATAGTATAAAATCCATCAAATTTTGAGCGAAATAGTATAATTTTGAACAAAATAATTAAAGTTTCAGCCAAAAGAAACGAATTTTGAACCAAAAATTTAATATTACACATTTAAATGAAAATAATTAACTTTCAACCACAAAAATATGACTTTTTATCAAAATAGTTAAATTGTTGACGAAATAGTTTAATTTTTAATCAGAAGAGATCAATTTTGAACAAAAAATATAATATTAAACACTTAAATGAAAATAATTAAATTTAAACCAAAAAAATATGACTTTTCAACAAAATAATTAAATTTTTAACGAAAAAAATGAATTCGGAACCAAAAATATAATAGTAAACTTTTAAAATAGAAATAATTAACTCCTAACCAAAGAAACGTGACTTTTTAACAAAGTATTTGAATTTTCAACAAAATAAGACAATTGTCAACCAAATAGTAGATTTTTCTACCAAAAGAGATGGATTCGGAAACAAAAATATAATAGTAGACTCTTCAAATAAAAAGAGTTAACTTTCAACTATAAAAGATAAGTTTTCAATCAAAAAAGATTAATTTTATCCCGAAAAATGGGACGAATTTTCTATCCAAAAAGGCGAATTTTCAACAAAACAGTTGAATTTTCGACCAAAAAAGATAACTTTTTAGGAAAATAGTTGAATTTTCAACCAATAAATTGTCGTTCGAATACTATTGGACCCTTTCTGTTCAACTCACACGATAGAAAGAGAGACGTTTTGAAACCTTCGTTTCGAATTCTCATGCATCTCCTTTGTATTAATAGTAACCATTCATTACAAAGCCCTGAGTGCCTAGCAATTCTAAATAAATTGCGTCAAAAACATGTAATATATTAGTGAATACTTTTATAAATCTAGGTTAAGATTTTTTATGATGAACGTGATCTATTAAAACTGGTTTAAGATTGTTGTTGAATGAAAATTGATATTAAACTAATAAAACTATGTGTATTTCATCCTACTTCCCTATCATGTTAGAATGGGTCAATAAATTAATTAGTTTATTATTTAATCATTCAAGTTATTAATTACTTTTGCCTTTATTAGTTTTATCTAAGTTTAATTATTTTTAATTAAGTCAATTAGTTTTATCTTGGTTTAATTATTTTAAACTTAATTCAATTAGTTTTATCTTGATTTTATTAGTTTTGGCACAATTAAATTATTGTTATCTTAGTTTAATTAGTTATAAGTTATTCTATTCAGTTTATAGTTATTTTTTATTAATTTCCAAATAACCTTAATTAGTAACTCACGATTATAACTGAAGCTTCATACTGCGCATGCGCAAATGATCACTTCTTTAGATTGATTTGCTTTCATGAATTGAATCCTTCACAATGTACATAGAGTCTGAGCGCGCGAAATTCAAATTGACAAAATGTAGATTGATTCAAGCTACAGTATTAGGCTGCGCACTGGCAGAGTTCAACCTAAAGGTTATATGACTGATATCACCTTCCTCTATTTGGATAGGATCTCTCAGTTTCGAAAAGCGATAAGTATGAATTGTTCTTCGAACATCGTCGGACTCCCTCTCTCTGTCTATCTTACACGATAGAAAGAGAGGAGTCTCGAAACCTTCGTTTCGAATTCTCATGCATCTCGTTGTTTATCGCACATGGTAGAAAGAGAGTTCCGATTGACTTTAGACATCGGTGTCTCAGTGCACGGAATCTCGACACGGTGTTAGGGGGACCCCACTTAGGGTTCTAAGTCCACGAAACGTTTCATTGAAACATTGAAAGTTTCATTGAAACATTGAAAGTTTCATGAAACAATGAAACGTTTCATGGGACCAAAGTTTCTGAAACGTTTCAAAGTCCCCTACGATATGGTGTAAAGGAAATCGTGTGTGACTTTAGTTATTTCTGTGGCCTGTCACAGGGGTGCCTTCGCGACCCCACAAAATCTGGGAAATGGGGTCGTGTGTGACCCAAGTTATTTATGTGACCTGTCACAGGGATGCCTTCCCGCCTCCACGAAACCTGGGAAAGGGGGTCGGGTGTGACCTAAGTAATTTCTGCGAACTATCACAGGGGTGCCTGCCCGCCCCTACGATATGGTGTAAAGGAAATCGTGTGTGACTTTAGTTATTTCTGTGGCCTGTCACAGGGGTGCCTTCGCGAACCCACATAATCTGGGAAATGGGGTCGTGTGTGACCCAAGTTATTTATATGACCTGTCACAGGGATGCCTTCCCGCCTCCACGACACCTGGGAAAGGGGGTCGTGTGTGACCTGAGTTATTTTTTGTGCCCTATCACAAGGGTGCCTCCCCCACACACACAACACCCCGGAAAGGGGGTCGTGTTTGACCTAAGTTATTTATGTGACCTGTCACAGGATGCCTTCCCGCCTCCACAACACCTGGGAAAGGGGGTCGTGTGTGACCTCATTTATTTTTTGTCCCCTATGACACGGGTGCCTCCCCCACACACACAACACCCGGGAAAGGGGGTCGTGTGTAACCTGAGTTATTTCGGTGACATATCACAGGGGTGCCGTCCCGCCCCCACAACACCTGGGAAGGTGGCTCGAGTGTGACCTAATTCATTTCTGTGATCCGTCACAGGGGTGCCTTCGCGTCGCCACACCATCTGGGACAGGAGGTCGTGTGTGACCCAAGTTATTTATGTGCCCTGCCACAGGGATGCCTCCGCAACCCACACAACACCTTGGAAAGGGGGTCGTGTGTGACCTGATTTATTTCTGTGACCTGTCACAGGGGTGCCTTCGCGCCCTTACAACTCCTGGAAAAGGGGTTTGTGTGTGACCTAAGTTATTTATGTGACCTGCCACAGGGATGCCTCCCCACCCCACACAACACCTGGGAAAGGAGGTCGTGTGTGACCTGAGTTATTTCTGTGAATAGTTACAGGGGTGCCTTCGCGCCCCCACAACACCTGGGAAAGGTTGTCGTGTGTGACCTAATTCATTTCTGTGACCTGTCACAGGGGTGCCTTCGCGTCCCCACAACATCTGGGAAAGGGGGTTATTGGGATCTGAAAAGTTTCCAGCAGCGCACCTAGCGGTCAAATTCATAAGCCGTGAGAGTAGGCTCTTCTGCTCGTGTTTACACGTAAATAGCTAGGAAGCTTATTCAATTTATAGTTTTTTAAATAGTAATAAGCATATTTATGTGTAGTTTGATGTAGGATTTTATTGTAATTGGATCATAATATATAAAAAATGGAAGATTTACCAAAAAGGTCTAGGCAATTCTGCTGCGTGAAAAATTGTAAAACACGAGCATGCAATAACAGCGAACTGAGCTTTCATTCGATACCTTGTGATACAAAGTACATTCCAAGGCTTAATATTTTTAATAAAGTTGAGAGCGTTAATCTGAGATATTTATGGATAAGGGCTTTGGGAATTGAGGCAGAGGTTAAGTCTACCTGGAAAGTGTGCTCTAAGCACTTTGTCCCTGAAGATTAGTTTACAACAGGTACCTTGAATACTATTAGAAAAAATCGCGCTTATAATTTATTTTTTAATATGAGGAAATATTTTATATTCAAGGAGAAAAGCAAATGAGGTTGAAACAAACTGCTGTGCCTTCAATCAATCTTGTTGATCTTAAAAGGAAAGAACGAATAGAGGGATATGAAAGAGTTGTAAAAATGTTCAAAACCAATCGTAGTAATAAAATTAATACGAGTAACAAGGAAAATGCAAAAGATTTTATAAATATACTTGAGACAAGAGCAAGCAGAATCCAAAAAATATCTTGCCTTGACGAAAAACTTGATTCTAGTGAGAGTGGTATTAGTTATGAAAATATCGATCAGGACTTGTGTAACGTGAATACTTCATCCAAATCGAAGAAAGCTGTAGATACTGGTACTCAAACTGAGCCAGAGCTTTTAGGATTTACAGATCAAAAAATAAATTGTATGCCAGTTGAAATGAATACAAATAAGGAATCTGAGCCACAAGCTCCAGGACTTGCACAGAACTCCGAGAACAGTTCTAAATTGAATTTTATAGATTTAATAAAAATGGACTCTGACTTAAGCACATTAACTGGTATTCCCAAGAGATCAACTTTAAATGACTTGGTTGAGCTATATGATTTAGTACATGTAAATAAAAAGAAAAACAGTAAATTATCGACAAAAGAAAAAGTAATTTTAACTATGATTAAATTGAAACAAAACGTTATTTTAGAACTGCACCTGTTGAAAATTCAACATTTTAGTTTAAAATTCAAATTTATAGTTGAAGATTTAGCTAGAATATTGAAAATTGATTTTTTTTAGTTGAAAATTGATATTCTTTAGTTGAAAATTCAACTAATTTGTTGAAAACTCGTGTAAACTATTTCTGAATAAATCGTTGTTTTTCGGTGGAAACTTAATTTTTTAAACTGAAAATTAAACTATTACAAGTTGAAATTCATCATTTCATTTGAAAATTTATCTTTTTCGTTGTAAATTTAGCTAGTTTGTTAAAAATTGTTTTTTTTTTTTTTGTTGAAAATTAATTTTGGA
>JAABKJ010075445.1:205250314-205262556 GCA_011634705.1 Andricus grossulariae | reverse complement strand
GAAATATTTGGTTAAAGATTTTTTTTTTATTTTCAAATCCAACTAATATTTTGAAAAATCTTATATTTGGTCTAAAATTCGTGTTTTTTACATATAAATTTAATTATGTTGGTTGAAAATCCAACTATTTGGTTGAAAATTTAATTATTGTGTTGAAAATTAATTTATTTTGTTGAAAATTAATTGATTTTGTTGAAAATTCGTCTTTTTTTATTGAAAATTAATCTTATTGGTTGAAACAATTTTGTTAAAAATAATCCTTTTTGGTTGAAAACTTGACTGTTTGATTAAAAATTCTTTTTTTTGGTCTCATCATTTTAGTTTAAAATTCATTTCTATAATTGAAGATTTAGCTAGTTTCTTGAAAATTGATTGTTTTAGTTGAAAATTTAACTGTTTAGTAGAAAATTCATCATCTTCATTTTAAAATTCAACTACTTTGTTTAAAACTTATATATTTTGTTGCATTTTTTTTATATATAAAATTAATTGCATTTGTTTTAAATGCAACTATTTGGTTGAAAATTAATTTATTTGGTTGAAAATTCATCTTTTTAGATTAGAAATTAATCTTGTTGTTTAGAAACAATTTTGTTAAAAATTATCATTTTTGGTTGAAAAGTTGACTGTTTTATTGAAAATTCTTCTTTTTGGTAAAGGATTAATCCACTCCGTGGAAAATTGAACAATTTTTTTTGAACGTCATTTTTTTGTTGAAGATCCTTTATTTCTTGTAAAATCGTTATTTTTTTGTTGAAAATTTACTTTTTAAAAGAAAATTAAATTACTCCTGTTGAAGATTTATTATTTTAATTTAAAATTCATTTCTATGGTGTGTATAAGAGACAGATTTATTTCTTGAACTAAAAATGTGACTTTTTTTGTTTGAAAATTTATTTTTTTAGTTGAAAATTCAACTATTTGTTCAAAAATTTATGTACTTTGATGAAAAGTTCCTCTTTAATGATGGAAAATTAATATTCTTTGTGAAAAATGCGTCTTTTTGGTTCAAAATTTAATTCTTTGGTTAAATAAGAACTTTTTTTTCGTTGAAAGTTAATTATTCAACTGAAAATCTAATAATTCTTTTTTTTTGCTCAAAAATTGATCTTTTTCATAAAAACTCATCTTTTTTGGGTTGAAAATTCATATTTTTTGTATTCAAAATTCCACTTTTTTGTAGAAACATTAACTTTTTTGTAAAAAAATCCTTTTTTTCTGGCTTTAAAATTCTAAAATTTTGTTGGAACTGAATATTTTTTTTTTAAATTCATGTGTTTTTTGTTTAAAATTCATTCTTTTTTAAAAGTTAATTATTCAACTGAGAATATCAGTATGCCATTTTTGCTTCAAATTTATCTTTTCTTTTTTTTTGAAAACTCATCGTTTTTGGGTTGAAAATTAATATTTTCATATTGAAAATTCCACTTTTTTGTAGAAAAATTAACGTTTTTGAAGAAAAATCATTTTTCCGACTTTAAAATTTAAAAAATTGGTTGAAAATGAATTTTTTTTTGAATTTATGGTTTTGGATTGAAAGCTCAATTGTTTGGTAGAATATTCGACTTTTTGGCTCGAAAATTCAACATTTTTTATGGAACTTGTGTTCTTCATTAACCAAAAAACATTTTTTGCTAAAAAATTCAATTCTTTCTTTGAAATGCGCATTTTTCGATTTAATTTAACTATTTTTGATCAAAAATTAAAATATTTTTTGGTTGAAGATTCATCTCTTTGGTTGAAAATTAATTTTTTAACTAAAAATTTTATTATTTTACTTTTGATATCTTTTATGGTTATAAAAAAATAAATTTAAAATTAAATTAAAATAATTTAAAATCAACGATTTGTTCGAAAATTCATGTATTTCACTTAAAATTTTTTTTTTTTTAGGAAATTAATCTTCTTAGATGAAAAATCATTACTTTGCCTAAGAATTTAACCATTTTAATGTAAGTTTTTTTTTTTTTTTTGCTTTGGAAAATCATTTTTTCTAACTGAAAATATGTGATGAATTTTCAACCAAAGTATGAATCTTTATCTGGAATAGTTTAATTTTTAATAAAAAAGATGAATTTTCAGCCAAAAAGATTATTTTCTAACCAATAAGACAAATTTTCAACAAAATACATGAATTTTTAAGTAAAATGATGATAGTTTAACTGAAATAATTTAATTTTCAACCCAAAAGTTGAATTTATGAACCAGAAGAATTATTTGCTACCAAAAAAGATGATTTTTTTAACAAAATATATGAATTTTTATACAAATATTTTAATTTTTAACTAAAAAATATCAATTTTCATCCAAATAGTTGAATTTTAAACTAAAAAAGATCAATTTACAAGAAAAAAGTGGAAAAGTTACATTTTTAGTCAAAAAATTAATTTTTATGGAAAAAAATCGAATGTTCAACAAAATAGTTCAATTTTCAATCAATGTGATGAATTTTCAACCAAAAGTATGAATCTTTATCTGGAATAGTTTAATTTTTAATAAAAAATATGAATTTTAAGCCAAAAATATTATTTTCCAACCAACAAGACAAATTTTTAACAAAATACATGAATTTTTAAGTAAAATGATGATAGTTTAACTGAAATAATTTAATTTTCAACCTAAAAGTTGAATTTATAAACCAGAAGATTAATTTTCTACCAAAAAAGATGATTTTTTAACAAAATATATGAATTTTCAACCAAATATTTAAATTTTTAACTAAAAAATATCAATTTTCAACCAAATAGTTGAAATTTAATTAAAAAAAGATCAATTTAGAACCAAAAAGTTGAACAGTTACATTTTTAGTCAAAAAATTAATTTTCATCAACAAACAAGCGAACTTTCAACAAAGCAGTTATAGTTGAATTTTTAAACCAAAAGTTGAATTTTCAAACGAAAAGATTAATTTTCTACTAAAAAATATGATTTTGTCACAAATAATATATGAATTTTCAACTGAATACATAATTAAATTTTCAACCGAACATTTGAATTTTAAACTAAAAAAGATGAATTTTCAACATCAAATGGAACAGTTAAATTTTCCGTAAAAAAAAAATGTTCAGACAAAAAAAAACGAATTTTCAACAAAATAGTTAAATTTTTAACCAAAGTAATCAATTTTCAACTAAAATGATAAATGTTCAACTGAAATATTTGAATTTTCAACCATAAAATCTTCAAAATAAATTAGGGGTCTTATAAATCCTAATCTTCTCTCCTTGAACTGTTGAAATCCGTAGAAATCCCTTGAAATAAAACAAAATTTATTCTGTAAAGTATGAATCGTTTGAAATCTGTTGAATATGAATTAAACATAGTTTGAATTAGGCTTTTTCATTGAAGTTCTCTAGAAAAGACGTTAAGATCCCTGGAAAGCTTCAAAATCTCTTGAAATCCTTGAAGATTATATAAAATCTTCGAATCTTATGAAATTCCTTGAAAACCCTTGAAATCCTTCGAAACAGTTAAAATTCCTTGAAATTCTTGGAAATTTGATAAAATCTTTCAAATCATGTAAAATACCTTGAAATAGTTAAAAATCCTTAAAAATCTTCGAAATCGCTGGAAATCCCTTAAAATTTAATTTAATTTAATTTATTATGCCAAGTTTTCTAGAAGTCCTCCGAAATCTTCGGAATTTTCTACAAAATTTTTTCAAATTTCTTGCGATTTTGTACATCTCTTAAAATCATTTAGAATTTCTTGAAATCCCTTCAACATAATTCAAATCAAACTTTTTCATTGAAATTTTCTACAAAATAAAAAAAAACATTTAAACCGCTAGAAATATTTGAAATTCTTGGAGATTTTATAAAATCTTCATATCTTGTTAAATTGCTTAAAAAACTGCTAAATCCCTTGAAATATTTGGAATTGCTAAAAATACCTTGAAATATAATTTAGTTTAATTTATTATGTGAAGTTTGCGAGAGATCCTTCAAAATCTTTGGAATTTTCTAAACAATTTTCTGAAATTCCTTGGGTTTTGTATATCTCTCAGAATTCGTTAGAATTCCTTAAAATCCCTTAAAAACAATTTCATTTCATTTATTTTGCAAAGTTTTTCAGAAATCATTTGAAATCTTTGACCATTTCACAAAAATCTTTGAAATCCCTTGAAATTTTTTATGTCTCTTAAAATTGTTTAGAATTCTTCAAAATCCCTTGAACATAATTTTAATTACACACTAATTGCATATCAAGTGCTCTCGAAAAAATTCTAATATCCTTTGAAATACTTGGAGATTCAATAAAATCCTTTGAACATTGTAAAATTCCTTGAAAAACCTTTCAGTCCCTAGAAATCTTTGAGATCCCTTGAAATGCCTTAAAATCACTAAAAATCTTCCTGTTTGAAAATTCATCTTTTTGCTTGAAAATTTAACAGTTTGTTTGCAATTTATTCTCTTTCTCTTGACTGAAAAATCTTTCTTAGTTGAAAATTTAACTCATGTTGAAAAGTCGTCTTTCTTGGTTGAATTCAACTGTTTTTTTGTCTCTTTGATTGAAAAATTAGCTATTTCGTTGAAAAATGGTTTTTTATTAGTTTGAAAATTAATTTTTTTGCTGAAAATGTAAGTATGCTAGTTGAAACTTTAACTATTTTTTTGACATTTGTTTTTAATTAATTTTTTTAAACTGAATATTCCATCCTTTTAGTTGAAAATTCATCTCTTCAGCTGAACATTATTTTTTGTAACTAAAAATTTAATTATATAATTTTGTGTTGAAAATTTATCTTTGTTATTTTAAAATTCATTTATTTGTGTGAAAATGCGTTTTTTTTTGTTAGAAAATTAATCTTTTTTTAGTTAAAATTCGTCTTTTATTGGTAGAAAATTAATCTTCCTGTTTGAAAATTCATCTTTTTGCTTGAAAATTTAACTTTTTTAAAACAATTTTCTCTCTTTCTCTTGAATAAAAAATCTTTCTTAGTTGAAAATTAAACTCATGTTGAAAAGTCGTCTTCTTTGGTTGAATTCAACTGTTTTCTCTAAAAAAATAAAATTTTCTTCGGTTGAAATATGAACTACAAAATTTCTCGTTCAGAATTCATCATGTTTGGAATGAAAATTTAATTTCTTGGTTGAAATTTAGTTTTCTCTTTTGCTGAAAATTAATTTTTGTTACTGAAAATTTAACTATTCCAGTTGAAACTTTAACTATTTTGTTGAAAATGTATTGTTGTTTTTTTTTTGGTTGAAAATTATTTATTTAGACTGAAAATGTAACTATTCCAGTTGAATATTCCATCAACTACTATTCAACTTTTTGTTGAAAAATGATATTTTATAGTTCAAAATTCATTTTTTTTGTTGAAAATTTAACTATTTTGTTTCAAATTGTTGTTTTTTTTTTTATAAAATTCAACTATCAGGTTGTAAACTTAACTTTTTTTGGAAATTTTATTTTATTTGTTGAAAGTGCGTCTTTTTGTTTTGAAAACGGTAGAAAATTCACTTTTTCGTTGAAAACTAATATTGTCGGTATGACAATTCAACCATTTGGTTGAAAAATTACAGGGTGAGGATCCCACTGGCGTAGACGAGAGTGTCCCTATAGAGTCGAAACTTTTCCGCTTCATATAAAATATAAAAAAATATAAAAATAAATATAAATTATTCCATTCTTGACTCAAAATTTAACTTTTTTAGTGCAAAATTCAACTGGTTGATTGAAAATTTATATTTCTTAGTTGAAAATTTAACTTTTTATTTTTAATTGAACTATTCTGTTGAAAATTCCACTACGGGGTTAAAAGTTTAACTCTTTTTTTTTAATATTCATTCATTTGGTTGAAGATTCATGATTTTAGTTGAAAACTCAACTATTTTGTTTCAAATTCGCTTTATTAGTACAAAATTAACTTTTTTAATTGTCAATTGAACTATTCTAATTGAAAATTGATATTTTTTACCAGAAATTTTACTCCTTTGGTAGAAAATTTAACTATTTTTGATTGAAAGTTAATTCTTTTTGGTTGAAAAGTCTACAATTATATTTTTAGTTGAGAATTTATATTTTTCAGTGAAAAATTTAATGTTTTTGATGAAAATTGTAATATTTTGAAGGAAGTTCCAAATTTTGGTTAGAAAGTCATTCTTTTTGGCTGATTATTTAACTATTTTGTGGGAAATTTTTTTTTTTTTGGGTTGAAAATTGATTTTTTTAACTGATAATTAAACTATTCCAGTTGAAGATTCATCATTTCAATTTTAATTTCATCTCTTCGATTGGAAATTAAATTATTTTCTTGAAAGTTCATTTTTTTACTTCAAAATTAATTTTCGCACTGAGAATTTAACTATTGCATTTTTTGTTAAAAATTGTTGTTCTTCTGATGAAAATTTGATTATCTGGTGTAAAATTGATCTTTTCTAGTTGAAAATTCATGTATTTTGTTGAAAATTCAAAATTTTCAAGAATATTTCTTGTTTTAGAAATTTTCTGTAGGTCACTACTAATGTGGAAAAGTTATGTGATCGTGCTCACATTTCACCTGTCTAATTTTTTTTAAATTTGCACCACACATCACAGTAGAATTTTGCACGTTATTTATTACGATCAATCGTGTAATGTGAAAATTAGGAAGCGAAAGTAGGAAGTGGAAACTAGGAAGCGGAAAGTAAGACGTGGAAAGTCGAAAGTGAAAAGTCGAAAGTGGGAAGCGGAAAGTCGCATGTGGAACCGACGGTTCATACCGAAATTCGCGACGATAGCTGAACCACTGACACGGTTGTTCAGAACAAACGTTAAGTGGCATTATGGCGCTGAACGAAATGAGGCTTTCGAAATCTTGAAACGTGCCTTAACGAAAGCACCAATATTGGCCTACCTGATGTTCAATGACGTGGTCGAGAATCCTTTTAACCGTCAAACGGATAAGAACCTTAAACCCTATGTTGAAGAAACACCGGAACCCCCTTTCGAATAATGAGTAAAGATTATTACTTGAAAAATCGCAAACCAGCCGAAAAATTATCTATACGCGATAAAGGGATCAACGAACATGTTGTACATGAAATCCCATTTTATAACCCACAGCTTCCGGTACCGAAGCAGACAGCTCTAGTGATATCAGACGGCAAGCCTTAATCCGGCCCGTATTTAGCGGATTGGCAATACTCCGACCGGATGAGCAGGCTAAGGGCGGGATCACCGCGACCGGTATCTGTCAAATTTCCGGCGGATACCGTGTGTTGGAAATGCTGTGAGAAGGGGCACCTGCGGAGGCAGTGCGCCGATCCAACCCCGATCCGATTGTGCTATCGATTTGTTCAGAAAGGGGTCACAGTGACCTCGTGCGACAAATGCGGGGAGCTAGACCAATCTGACAGAGTCCTAAAAGGAGAGAAGAAGCAGAAACCGAGACAACACCTCATCGTAAAACCCTATCTAATAAAAGCCCACAAAAAAGTCACACTTGAACAAGGCTGTAGGAATGCCCACCTTGGTGGGGATGCCGCCAGCGACTAGTTGGTAATGCTCGACTACGCTTGCCGGCTGTCGTTCGCCCCCCGCCCTCTTTTTTTCTTCGCTTTTATAATGTGATATTTGTCCAATAAATAGTTTTTTGTGTGTGTGTTTTGTTCCAATTGAAAATTTTTTTCTTTGTCGCCTTCTCTTCAGAGAGTGTATACTTCCGATTTTCTCCAAGCCTCATAATCGCCCACTTGACACTCCTACACTTTCCATTCCTTGTTCTAAGGTATTTTTCTGAATTTATTTTTTTTCTATACTTTGCGCTTTCTCTTCATTTTGCTTATCACTGGGAATATATGCAAATTGGTAGTACAATCTTCACTTTCAGTCATGTTTGCCCTATAATTATTATCATGATTTACTGCTATGCTTAAATGCTCGGATTCGTATTCAGCGCGTCAAAATACATCAGGATAAAGTGGTCTTGTCAAATAGTCCTCACCTTTTTTTTTTTTGTAAACCAATTCTTTGAAAAGAATTTTAATAATAAGCCATAAAATTTCGAAGAAGATGCAAAGTTTATAAAAAATTGTATGTTGTGTTATACTCAACAGTAATTCTGATAAAAAAATTATTGAATTACAATTTTTGTTACGAAAATGTTGAAGATTTCGGTACGAATAGTCGGATTTTTTCGGTACACGTAGAAACTTTGTTATATTAACGTCTTTCGCAGGAAATCGGTTATTTTAAACAAAAATCACTAGATTATTTTTAATAAAAATTATGAAAATGTATTAGATTTAAAAGAATATTTACAATATTCAAGAACTTTAGGTTGTGTTGATGTATCAAGCCTAAAATTGGTATTTTCAAAGAAAAATAATTAGATTTCAATTCAACGATATTTTTTAAAATAATCAAATACAAATTTTATTAAAACATCATGAAATTTAAAAAAAAATGAATATTTTTTTAACAATTTTAGGTTACGGTGACGTTTTACACCAAATATTGGTATTTTAAAACAAAAATCATCATAGTTTGAAGAAGATTTAGAATCTTTTAATGATATTAAATTATATTTATTTTTTTCATGAGAAGTTCGTATTTTTAATTTAAAAAGTTATTTTAATTTTCTTCGTCAGAAATTTATTCGACAATTTTCGAAACCTTTCGAAGTATTTTCAATTTTTTTCAATTTTATCTTAAAATTAGTTTTTCGAAATTAAATATCATTTATATTTTTCCCAGGAATCTTAACATAACTTTTTTATTCTCTTGAAATCATTAAGAATTCTTAAAAACCTTCTTTTTTCAAAATCTTCAAAAATCTACATTTTGTTTTAAATTTCCAGGTTTCAAATTATTCTAAAAATTGCTTCAAAATTTTTAAATACCTTTTAAACTGATTCGAATTTTTCACTATTTGAAAAAAAATTGCTTTAAGATCTTCCAGATTCTTTTTCGGCAATTTTGGAAATCTTTTGAAATGGTTTGAAATTTTGTTCCATTTAATTTTAAAATTAATTTATCAAAATAAAAAATCATTTAAATTTTGCCAGGAATCTTAAAATAACTTGATTATTCACTTGAAACCTTTCAAAATTACAACAAGATGAATAATTGTGCAACTAAATATTTGAAGTTTTAACTGATAAAGGTTAATTTTCCACTAAACGAAAACGAATTTTTAACAAAGTTATCAAGTTTTCAACTAACAAAAAATTAATTTTCAACAAAAAATAGGATATTGAAATTTCAGATGAAGAAATGGAATTTCCAACAATATAGCTCAATTCGGAACAAAAAAAGTGAATTTTCAAATAAGAGAGAACAAAATTTCAACCAAAAATGGAAAAATTAAATTTTCTGTTAAAAAAATTAATTTCCAACCAAAGAGATAAATTTTCAACGAACAACGTAAATTTCATCGAAAAATATTTTTAATTAAAAGACGTTGAATTAAAATTAAACCGAAAAGAAAGAATTTTCAATAAATCTGGTACTTTTTCAAATAAAAACAAAAATAAATAAAAGACAAATTTTCTGATTAAATTTGAACTGATAAAACTGATGAAATTTTAATCAAAAATTAGTTGAAATCAACCAAACAAAAAAAGAAGACGATTTTTCTCCAAAACAGTTGGTTCTTTTATTTGAAAATATGGTTGTTTTTAGTTTTCACTATAAAAAATAGTAAACTTTTGAAAACATGTATTATGAAACGTCCTTTCAGTAAATAATAACGTTATGTTTGTGAAATTCAGAACCATGCAAGAAAAACTGATCGTACTTGAAATATTAAATTTTTTTGTTTCAAAATAAATGACTGACTTGATTTGATTTTTAAAATTGATTAATTTGTTTAATAAAAAATAATTTTAAATTCATCCACTTTGAATTTTCGCGCAACTTTGATTGAAACAGCTAGCGCCACCTGTCGGCTGGTAAACTCAACTGAAAATTTATGGGGTCAGTCATTTCATGTGAAATCAGACGTCTGTCGGTAAGAAAGATTGCTGCAAGCATAAATTAAAATATTTTCTTGTAATTATAAACATTTATCAATACATGAACGTTCCTTGCTCCTTTTCTTTATTTTTTCAAACGTTTAGGTCGATATCACATTTGATGTGGAATTGGTAGGTAAGGTTTAAATTAAATGTCGGTAACGTAGGAATCTTACAAGTGATAATTATCACGTGATGGCAATAATACGTTATTACCTTTGGTGTTACTGCAGATGCATATAATGCTAGACGTTACCAATTGTAGGTGATTTTCAACAAAATACATTGATTTTCCACCAAATAGTTGAATTTTCAACCAAAAAAGAAATATTTATTTTCTCAGTTAAAAAAATTAATTTTATACAAAAAGAAGGAATTTTCAACTCAAAATTAAATAGTGAGATTTGCACTTTAAAAAATAATAATTCTGTACAAAAAACCAATGGAATTTTCAACAAAATACATGAATTTTCAGCCAAAGAAGTAATAGTGAAATTTTCAGTTAAAATAAATAATTTTGTATAAAAAACCAACGGAATTTTCAACAAAATACATAAGTTTTCAACTAAATAGTTGAACTTTCAACTAAAAAAGAAATAGTGAAATTTTCAGTTAAAATAAAATAATTCTGTACAGAAAACAAACGGAATTTCCAACAAAGTGCATGAACTTTTAATTTAAAAAAAAAATTATTTTCTCAGTTTAAAAGATTAATTTTGTACAAAAAAAGGAATTTTCAACCAAATACATGAATTTTCAACTAAACACATGAATTTTCAACTAACAAAGAAATAGTGGAATTGTCAGTAAAAAAATTAATTTTGTACAAAAAAAAGGAATTTTCAACAAAATACATAATTTTTCAACTACAAAAGAAATAGTGAAATTTTCAGTTAAAAACAAATAATTTTGTACAAAAAACAGATGGAATTTTCAACAAAATGCATGAATTTTCAACTAAAAAAAAAGTTATTTTCTCAGTTTAAAAAATTAATTTTGTACCAAAAAAAAAAGGAATTTTCAACTAAATACATGAATTTTCAACTAAAAAAGAAATAGTGGAATTTTCAGTGAAAAAAATTAATTTTGTACAGAAAAGTAATGGAATTTTCAACAAAATACATGAATTTCTAATTGAAAAAAAAAAGTTGAATTTTCAGTGAGGGAAATTAATTTTGTATAAAAAACAAACGAAATTTTCAACAAAATACATTGATTTTCAACTGATCAGTTGAATTTTCAACTAAAAAAGAAATAGTTATTTTCACAGTTAAAAAACTTAGTTTTGAACAAAAAAAAAAGGAATTTTCAACAAAATACGTGAATTTTTAACCAAATAGTTGAATTTTCAAGAAAATATATGAATTTCTAACTAAAAAAGAACCGTTAAATTTTCAGTTGAAAAAAAATAATTTTGTACAAAATACATAAATTTTCAACTCATAACATTAAAAAAAATAGATTTTCAAAGATTTCCAAGCAAAAATTTAGAATCTTTTTAAGAATGAAAGATAGCAATTGAAAAGTTTTGAAAAAATTTCCAAAATAATTTAAACCTTGGAACAATTTCAAGAAATTAAAAAAAATGTAGATTTTTGACGATATCGAAAAAGATGCTTTTTTAGTAATTTGGAAAGGTTTCAAGAGAACAAAAGTTCTCTTTTAAAAATTTCAAAAGATTTCCAAAATTGTCGAAAAAGAATCTGAAAGATTTTAAAGCAATTTTTTAAATTTTTCAGTTGAAACAAAAATTATAAAAAATTCGAATCACCTTAGAAGATCTTATGAAGGTTTGAAAAAATTTCAAAAAATCATTTTCGAAAAGAATGTACAAGATTTTTTAGCGAAAATTTTGAATTTGTCAAAATTTTTGTAATTTTTCAAAAAATGATTTTTTACTTTGAAAAATTAATTTTAAGATAAAATTAAAAATTGTTTTTAAATATTTCCAAAATTGAATCCTTAAGATTTTGAGGCAATTTTATGTATTTTTCAGAATTTTACAAAAATTATAGGAAAAATCTAACACATTTTAAACTTATATTTAGAAATTTTGAACAATTTCCAAAATAATTTCAAGAAATTTAAAACTAAATGTAGATTTTTGAAGACTTCGAAGAAAGGAACTTTTTAAGAGTTTTGAAAGGTTTGAAGAAAATAACAAAGATTTTTTTTAAAGATTCCTGGAAAAACTTTATATGATTTTTTATTTAAAAATATTAATTTCAAAGGAAAATTGAAAAAGAGTTTTAAGATTTCAAAAGATTTCCAACATTGTCGAAAAAATATCTGGAAGATATT